>CM023481.1:25043775-25266275 GCA_013339685.2 Hyalomma asiaticum
CAACCAACGTCTTCGCCTTCGACCTGTCGTCTATTAAGCGGCGTTACACCCGGCTAAATACGATGCTAGTTCGTACGCGCGAAGTTTGATAGCACTGCAATTGCTGCGCGCAAGCCCGTATGTCACGTGTTTTTTTTTTTTATTTCTAGGGCATCTGCAGTAATCTGGAAAACACCAATTATGAATAGATAGAAAGTTAGAAACCTTTTAACTGGGCGTTTCACAGACTAGTTTACTTCTTTTCTATAGGAATTACTTGTGTAGCTTTGTTGCTTCTGAAGTTAATTCATTCATCTTGACATATTAAGCAATTGATCGGAACACATAAAATAGTCTGACTCACTCCATACGACGGTAAGAAAATTGGACTTGGTCGCATTGACTTGGGGCGCATCGGGGTATTTTTAAACCGTAGCTAAAGATAGCTGGGGCACCCTGTATATAGCTACAACTATCCCGCAAAAGAAAATTTGCATTAAAGGAATTTTGTTGCAATAGTAACGTAACTTGATTATACCTTTTCCCACAAGCCGTGAGCGTTCGGAATACCTAGGAAAAAAATCGCAGCATATCCACGGGGTGAATGATGATGAGTGGGCGAAGCTCCGGAGTGAATCATCGGTAAACCGTGAATCTTCCGTGTAATTCGCCCAGTCGATCATCATGTAAAGACGTGAGAAACACTGTATTCGAACGCTGGGATCTCGCGTTTAAGGGGACGCTAGCACAAACGCGTTAGAAACGTGCAGTACACTCTAGTAAGGGAGAGAGGCCACAGCGTCTTACGCAGCCCCTTACACAGGCCGGAACGCGCACCGCGTTTGCCGACGCCATCACATGACTGCTGAAAGAGTATAAGGCGGAGAAGCCACAGCGTTTTACACCAGCTTCTTACACGCGACGTTACGCGCTAGCACAAACGCATCATCATCATCATCATCACCATCATCGTTAGAAACGGGCAGTCTTTCGTTAATGTTGGGTATTTAGTGTCATCGTGGTGCATGTTTCCATGTGCGCTTCGTGGCGTAGTGCGTGGCTTCAGGAAAGAGGTAGCTGATGATGATGATGATGCGTTTGTTCACGTAGCAGCCTGGACACACATCGCCATCTATTGAGCCATTCATAAACTAAACTAGAGGTGGCTAGATACATATATATATACAGAGGAGGGACAGACCCACACCCTAAGGAGCTTCGCCCCTAAAACGTACTCTCGCTCAAACCGCGCTAGATTGCCATGCTTAACTCTTGGAAGAAGGTGTTTGCTACAGAGGTATACCCTGTGGCTGACTCTTATTGTTCTTTTAGTCTCTTTCCCTGAATATGTAGATGTGTAAAAATTGATCTGTCTGTTTCCCCTAGATATTATGCTGCTGTAGGTATAAGTTGTTCTTAGTGAGCAGCGGACTGCAGAGGTTCGTGCTTTTCCACTACATTAGCATCTTTTTTATGCATTCTATTCACATATCCACCCCTACCCTCGTTGTTTTTGTGAGGGACTCAGTGTATTTCAAAAAGATTATCCTATTTTTTTCTGCGCTACAATCTAAGGAGCAACACGTCTATGCCGTTGGCACTTGACCCTTATAGGGCCCGTAAACCAGGCAGAGGTCAGAATTTAGCCGCGGCGTTGTAGTTGTGCACCAGTCTGAAACGAACACGTAGCGACGAGAATTTTTCCGAATGCTGAAATAATGACGGAGTTTCGCTTGTTTGGTGATCCAAATATGGTCGCCGCTGTTGTCGCTTTTTGCTTCGCTACGCGCAGTCTGCGTGGTCACATCGTCTCGCAGAGTGCTCCTCTAAATGTCGTGTGCCACACGATTGCCAATGAGCTCTTCAGAACACGGTACACTTTCCCGGCTACCTGCTGTGACCGCAGTGCCGGCCCGCCCTCCTGCAAGCAAGCCGTTAATTACCTTGCCGATAAGCGAGCGCGCCAAATTGCTTGCTCACCTTGCCAGGAGTCGTTGGTTCTCTTTCGGCGAGTCAACAGAACACGCAACTGATAACATCATGAGGTGCGACGTGGTGACGTCAAGGCGAGCAGGATGTATAACGGGAGAGACTGGAGAGTCATTCGCATGGGACTGTTTTTTTTTTCTAATTTTATATTGCGGTGCGCCCACGAGTTAGCGCTGCCACATTGGCATCGTTGACCGAAATGGCGCTCGATTTCGATACGCGTCTTTACTTAAAATATTGAAAGGGTATCGGGGGGTGATTTGGTGGCCCTTTAAGGGGTCATGAACAACCTGTCTAAAGTAATGCCGTTCGAACAAATGTCAAATATAAGTGGAGCTGTCAAAGAAAATTATTGCCACTAACGGGGTCAAGAACTGTCATTGACGTTTCGGGCCCTAAAGAGGCTCCTTGCTCACAATGCAGCGGACATAGCACTGTTGTCCGGTTCAGTACGGAGAAGGTGGCCTATTAAGCGGGCATCAACGCATGTTGTTTGTATTAGTAGAGATTCCAGCAGCAGTCTTATTGTCACGTCTCTTTGTTTAGCGATGGTAGAAGCATTGTACTAGTTCATGACTTCTGTGAACATGCTGCGCAAGGGCGTTCGACATGCAACAACTGTTTCGAGCATCGCTCTCGTGTTCCTCCAGTGGCCGATTGAAGTTTCCGTTTCGCCAATGTTGGAAAAGTTACAGTCTTTGGAGGTGATCTTAATGACTACTCATGGGAGCTCATCTTCAGAAAAGTGATGAACCACATTTATGACCGTAGCGGCCTCATGCGCTGCTGTTTCGAATAGTACGTGCAGCGCCAGTGCGGAGACTGGCGGTAGCCGCCGGAAAAAACGCGTGTCCTCTTCTCACAGCCACCTGGTCTCAAGTCTCGCGAGCGTGCGTACGAGGCGGGAGAATTCTACTTCAGGGGCTGTCGCGTATGTGGGTTCCATAAAGGCTTTAGGAATACGGTAAAAAAGCTGCTGAAGGTGGAATTTTATTGGTTTGACTGAAAATGTCTCGATAATGAAAGGGACAATGTTGGTTTGCAGCCGATCATCACGTGCAGTGAAGCTGCCGCTCGTTGAAAAAAAAATGTTTTTAGAACGTCGCCGAGTGACTTGCGGTGACACATTCTGCACATTCTACACAGCCGTATCATCCAGCTTCTATCATCCAGCCTAGCGGAACCCGACTACACGCAGCACTGCGTGTCTTATGAAACGCAGTGCTACCGCAGCGTCGCCTCAGGTTAGCGTCACTGACGGTGACCACAAAAGCGGGGGCTGAACGTATTGGAAACGGTTCTTCTTGCATTTCGCTATCCAGACGAGCGCAGCCGTGGTATGTTCGCCTGCTGCAATCGCTAAGGAAATGAACCAGTTAGGTTCTTATGTGAGATTAGTCCTTCGGCAGATTCAATATGCAACATACTCGTCCACTTGCTTGATAGCAACGGCGGTGACAGCATGAGGCACCTCAGTCGCGCAGCTCTGTGTAAGCGTGCGACATACAAAAATGCGGAGATCTTAGGGACTGATGTGTCTCTTGTTCTGCTGTTATTAGAACCCCCAGGCGAAGAACAAATTTTGACATATTCAAAAAGATGATCTCGTACGATCTACACACCCTCACAGTCAGTTGGCAATATTTCGATTTGTGTCGATGGAGCGCAGCATATATCGATTGCTTGTTATTTCAAGCGTACGGAAGGTACGATGCAGTTTACGTACCGAGCAAGCGCCAAGGGAGGTTCTTGTAGCATTTTTTTTTGTGCAGCTGGTAATAAGTTCGGAAGAACGTATCACGGCTCTGTTCGCTCCCACTGGATCCCGTTTCCATACAATTCACAAAACAAAACCAGTCTGCTCGATTGCGTAGGAGTAGAATGGCGCATAAGAAAATAATTGTAAGCAAAAATGGAGTTGAAGTTGAAGTTGAATCAGTGTTGAAGTGAACCCCCAAATGTCGAATCGTTCTTTCGGAGCTAACTGCGTGGGCACCCCAGACCGCCGTGCTGGTCAACGCGCAGTGAGATATCAGAAATCAATGCATGTACGAGCCAGGACACAAGTAATCATTCAACAACACGAGCTGCGAAACGAAAAGACCGTTGCTTCGTAAGGTCTCCTAGTTTTAGTATTCTTTTTTTCATGGTTCGGCACACGCTGAATAAATGAAAAGCAACCAGCCCCAGCCCAGATTTCACACCGAGCACGAAACCCGCGAGCGTGCCACTGTAGCCGTTGCATTTATTTTCTGAGTGGAAGCTTTAGAGTACGCCCACACAATATGAATTTACACGAAGAAAAGTTTACGCGCTCCTAAAGGCACATCGTTACTACAACGCGCTGAGCGATTTCGGACTGAACTGCGGGACTGCGGAGTTGAGACTCTCAAGCAGCACACGAGATCACTGGCTTGCAAGTCGCTCCCGCGATTAAAACTGTTCCTTCTGAAATATACTTCCACGTTGGCGATCCGCCCGTAGCCGCGAAACAGCAAACGTGGCGCACTTTGGGATGCAACTTCGAGCTAAACGCCGGTAAGGGAACTCATGGCCTCCAAGATTTGCGCGTGCGGGGAACGGGAATTTAACCTTTTCCTGCTTCTCCTGCCCGATGTGACACTGCGCGGTAGCAGAGCGGTGGCGCCGCCAAACGAAAGCACTAGGCCCATTGCGCAGCGTATTCCACGGCACATGTGCAACGCGCAAGTAGTACCTACGAGAATATTCGCGGCAGCGCTTCGCTCATAAAAGGTGTGCGCGGAATTCTGGCCCATTTCTGTTAAACTCTTCTCTGCGTTGTTTGAGGATTCAGCAAGCACTTTTTGATTTTGCCCAAGAAAACGAGCAAAACAGCCGTTCCTGGATTGCTCGTGTATTTTGAGGAGCTCTGTTTGAAGTTCGGCTTCACTTGAGCGTAAGCGGGTGGCCCGATGAATCAAATGCGACACGGCCGATGTTCCTTGCCCGATCAGGTGGCAGGACGCGAAGTGGAGCTAGCAGCTGGTGTATATGGCTCGTATTCCGATGAACAGAGGACGGGTTGCCGCACATACTGTGCACAAGTACGCCGACGAAGTGTAGCTTGTCGTTTGCAAGCTCAATAGTGAACCTTATAGCCGATTGTGTAGCGTGAGGCTGTCTACGAATCGGTCGAGGTCGTTATTCCGCAGATTACAAAAGTCGTCGTCCACATAGCGTGCAAAATATTTTGGTGCAGGTTGAAACATTCCCAGTGCTCCACTGCATGCATGTCAACATTTGCGGTGGTCACCGACACCGATGCTCGCACGGAAGTCTCCTAGTTTTGCTTGTATATTTTGGAACTAGTACTTATTAGGTTACATATGGGACACATAAGCGATGCTGAAAAAGCTTGCACAGTTGAGGAGGATCCAGAGGTGTCCGATCAGCCAGTGTGGAGTACGTGGAAAGTTCTCGCCTGCAGGTCACGCCTAACAGGTCAACGGGAACACTAGTAAATATAAAAATGCGTCCAGCGAAAATATCGCATCTGCATAACTGAGATGGATGTCACGCACAGTTACCCTCAGTTGTAGAAGAGACCTCAAAGTGGAATGGCGTCCTGCCGGCTAGTGGGTTCATTATTGGGTGCACATATCATGATACATTAAAGATTGGTGAGCGTGTTGAATCGACTATTGCTCGCAGAGGACATACCTGCTTCATGTAACTTCGGCAGACCTTAGACTGCCGGGTGTGGACCACTGGCACAAAATAAACGATGGTTTATTGTGTACAGGCAGTTACAGGGATTTGGTGGGCTTACAGTGATCTGTCGCAGACTCTAAGCACGTCCCGTCCCTCTTCACTTCGACGAGTGTCCTACCGAGGGAAAAAGAAGTTATAAGAAGTTATAGCGCGCCCAATGTCTGTGAGCATTTATTCTTATCGTTTTTTTTCCTTCATTTTTTCACCGTTTTTTTTCCTTCACCAGCTTACGGGTAATATGAAGCCTGGTGCGCGCAGCGAAAGTGCGTGGTCGCACACTATGGCGGCAGGAGAAACGAGACAGCAAGAAATCGCTAGTGGACGGCTGAAGTTCGAGCATTGCACATAAGCTACGTAAGGTTACAGGCGTTCAAATATAACCGAAACGAACAAGTCACAAAGTTACAATGCCGAAAAAAAAATCAGGCAGCCACGTTACTCGAAAGTTCGTGCACGGGCATGCTGATGGCATTTGTCTTCTAACGTAAGTGCGTCATCCATATCAAAACATAAAACGAAGCTCCTGCTTACTTTAACCTGTTTAGTTAATTACAACTATTCTGCGCAGCTGGTACAGTATAGGAAGGCCATCTGATCGAAACGCGGCTCTTTATATATGTCAGCTGTCATCCAACAGCAATAATCTGCTTGATGAAGAAATAGAACATATTTGATGATAGTGAGGACAAGGTACAGTTGGAAGAAAGAGCTCTTGAGAACAATTCCACTTTGTTTTCCGCTTCTCCGCATGACCACAAAATTTCGCACAGGTGTTGATGGCAGCATTCAATATCTGTACAATGCGTTTGATCAACAAGCCCTATGGGCAGTTTAGGACTCCTTATTAAAGAGCTCCTTCAAGTATGAGTGGACAACACGACGACCTTTTGCATCAATGCGGGTGACAAAAATCAGCGGTGAAAATATCGGAAACGAATACTTCATAGGCGAAGCAAAATCCTTGCTCTGGTCTCCGAAATGGCGGAAAAAGACACGGTTTATAAGGGAAACTGACAGGGATAAAAAATAACAAATAGGCTGTGGACACTGCACGAACGTTCAGGACACCAATAAATGCGAAGGACGAGGCCAGAGAGTTCCATGAATCAACCGGTTTATTGTCACAAACACGGCCGTTATATTGCCCATATATACTGTCAAGCCAGCACGCACAAGTGTACACGTAAAAGATGGTGAGACAACAAGATGAAAAAATAAGCGGGGGAGGGGAGAAAGTCGATAAATTATTGACATTCGTTGCACATATGACCAATGTTTGCGTGCGATTTAGCCATCTGCGGTTTCGCAGTTGTATCGTTTACCTGAGCATCTGCGGAAACTATGAGGTCCAAGATTCAGAGACATAAACATGGTGGTATTTTAGCACTCCCCGTACTCGTCCTGCGCTTCCTACTTATTGGTGTCGTAAACTTTTGTATAGCGTTCACATGGCGCAACATCAACATGAACCAATGGCAATCAGGCTAAACTGTAGCTTTATCGGTGTCGTAAAGCGTTATTTTATAGAAATAAGTACTTTCACAAATATTCCAAGTATTCTGGCACACACAGCCAGTAAATTCTCAAGGGAAGAACCATATCCTTTACAAGGCGTGCACGAGAAGTGTCGTAGATGAAAAGCACGGCACTTACGACTGCACTGCTTATTCCCTCATGAAGGGCGGCAGTGACTTATTCCATAAAACTACGAATATACCATGCGTCCAATTAACAAGTGTGCTGGTAATTCTACAGGCACTATTAGTATGAGTGTTATATTATTAGCATTAGGCAAGTACCTAATGCAACCACTTTGCCTGCTCAATCCCCTGCATAGAGAACATAATGATCTTCAAGGCTGTCATTAGTGACTGGAAACTTCACTCTAGTTAAGCAACGGTGTCTTCATTAATGCTTCCTTTAGGGCTTCTTGCTTTTCATTTCACTGCTTGCTTGCTTTTCACCTGTCGCTCACTAATACGGTATCATCTCTTAGTAATTTTTTCGTGTCACTGCTTTGTTATTACTATTGTTTCTACATATACGTTCTACCCAGCACGTCTACAACATCCAACGTGCCTTGATGATGTTGTAATAAAAAGGAAATAAATATTTTTCGTCAAAGAAGCCGGTAACAGTCTCACAGGAAATAACATGACGGACCTGTATCAGTAACACATTTGACATGTGAGCGGTTTACCGACATGTGACTCTCCTGCTTTTGAGAGTACGTTTGTGCCCTACAGTCGCCATGCACTTCCACAAAGAGCATCCGAGCTAACGTTACCCAAGCTTTGGCAAAGCTGGCGCAACATACGATTAAGAAACGTAAGGTGTTCGTCTATCGCGTCCTCTCCGCCACCAGTATTCATCTTTAAGGGGATTTCGCTTCGCTTCCTACATCGCCTTTTCTAACGAATAGATTTCTACTGTAACAGCAAAATTTGTTTACGCCTAAATTTTATCTGTACTATGGCTTATATCTCGAAGCTTGTACAGCTAAGCGAATTTTCTAGCAAAGTTGCCTAGGTTCGTATACTACGGGGCGCACTTTTAATGCCTGCTCAAGGTCCAAATTGTTCATGACATCTCGTGTACTATTTCTAGTTTTACCCGATATTATGGGTTATTGTGTTTGGGCGGCCTCGCCGAATTTCGTTTTTGCTCCACGAATAGCAATTTACGAGGAAACGAGGCAAACAACTGGTACCTCCGGCAAGAGACTCCAAACACGGCAACATTTTGTTTATTTTATAGCTACACAGAAATGTCAAAATACGCTCCTTTTCTAAAGGTTACCTTTACTAAAACTTTAGTAAAGGAGCATATTTTCACATTTTATGTATTTATAAAACATACCAGTGGTTACCGTGCTCAGAGTGCACCCTGACAATTTCTGGTGTCTCTTACCATACTAAAGTGAGCCATTGATTGGGTATTGGCGGCTCTGACGAGCTGTCTTTGTCGTCTAGCTAAGCAATTCGGAAGCACGCACTTAATTCAGCGTTGCTCCAAATACGTTGCTGGTCGCGGATAAATTATATAGAACGAGGAACATCACAACTGGTTGCGTCGTCACTTAGGGCACAATGATGGCAAAAGGTCAGCCAGCCTCGTTCCTTACTATAGTGGGTGTTCCTGTGTCCAAGAGCATCATACATACTGATTACCAGATACCTAGGAAATTTCTCGAGCATTGCTCGGTTCACTGCGGCACGAAACGTGGGATGGGTAGGAGTGGAGACGTGCACAGTAATAAAAATTGGCCTACTGAGTTTCTAACCTAAAAGAACCTGATGAATGAATGAATGAATGAATGAATGAATGAACTAACGTTTATTGGTCTTGAATACGATTTCAAGAAAGCTACAGGAGCAAAATGCGAGGGACAACTGTCAGGGGCTCCTGCACCAGTGCCATAATCGAACATTTACAATATTAGTGCCAGTTCATTAGCAGTGAATCGAATACATCATTTAAACATCTGTTACACAGCATACTTATTACATTAATTGACAAAGTTATTGCGTTACAGGCCTTCTTTACAAATTTTAAACAAGAAAGTTATGCTTACAAACAGCGAAATATGATGTACATGGTAATTTCAATACTACACTAAGATACAGAACAAGAACATGTAATATTCACTCTAAAAAAGAAAGAAAAAGAGATAGACAAGAAAATTATATTTCAACATTACTTCCTCAGACCCCTTTTGAATGCACTTTTGGTTGTATTCAAGTCAAGGTTGTCATCTAGCTTATTTATAAATACTAGCACTTCATAGCTCGTTGTTCGTTTACCATTACTAGTCGTTGTTTTCTGTGCTGGATTCCTCTTAAATCTCATATCACAAGGAGCTGCAGTAGTATTCTCGCGCAGGTAAAGTGCATTGCTATGTATGGTATTCTAGTAACTTGAAATGATATACGACATTTGCTTGAAGCACTAGGTATCTTAAAATAATTGTGACGTCCTTAGTTTTAGCACGATAACTGATAATGTTCATAGATGCGTAGTATTTTCTTTTTTTAATCAAATATAGATTTGCTAGTACCTTGTTGTGGTACCCCATACCAATATTCCATAGCATAGTCTGGAGTCATCAATGACCTATACAACTTTTGCTTGAGCCAGGTAGGTATTAAGGGTGAAATTTTATACAAAGATCTAACAGACGGGGACAGCTCGGTGGCTAAGTTATTAACATGCGCATTCTACGAAACGTGCTCGTGGAACCAGACATCGATAAACTTTTGCTCTTTGATGCTCGATATCTGACATCCCTCGAAAATTGCAGTTATTTCCTTGCTTAGTCGTCAGTGGAGTGAACGAAATATTACATTGTTTGTTTTGGCCATATTAAGCTGCAACCTATTTTGCCGCAGATAGGGCGAGAGGGACATAAAGTTGGCTGCCTTATCTGTTAAATTTGTGGATTTAAAAAGATATTATAGTGTCATCGGCGTATACATGACAAGTTCAGGAGAATTTGTATAGCTTCAATGTCGTTGATATAGATAAGAAATAAAAACATTTCTACTATTTATCCCTGCAGATCCCCTTGCGTTAACTCTAGCTGCGATGATGTGGCGTTTTTATTTGTATAATTTGATACTGGCGACTCAAATGGTTTTGAACAAAGTCTAGTGCAACCGTGCCCCATGCTGAGGCGATTTCTCGAGTGGGATGTCCTTCATCATGATATCAAAATTTTCTCTAAGTCTAGAAATTTACGAATTCTTGTTATCTATGTTTGTAGGTATGCTGTCTGTGATACAATAATACTTTTTCGGTTGGTTTGTTCATTTGAAAACCATATTGGCTACTGGGCAAGATTTTGTTCTTGAAAAAAAAAGGAAACTAGCCTTTCGTTTATAATACGCAAGGACGTTTGACAGGATTGCGAGTACTGGCATGGGTCAGGAATTTGATAAATTATTTCTATGTCCACCTTTAAATATAGCCGTTACTATTGCTAGTTTAGGTCACTGTGGGAAAACACTGGTGGTAAGCATTACATAAATAACGTGACAAATTGCCCCGGAAATAAAGTGCGATACCAGTTTTAATTCCTTTGCACCAATTTCGTATATCCCAGGTGCGAAATTGCTTTTCAGCACCCTTATCGACGCTTCCACTGCAGCAGGAGACGGTCTCATGAATATTGAGTGTCGTAACATAAGTGCGGTTGAAATTTTATTGTCACAGTCATTACCATTAGGCTCTGCATAATAGTGCGCGTTTATGAAATATTCGAGTTAGTCAGACATTCGCCACAGATAGTTCTTCGATTTATCGTTATTTCTTTTATATCGCCACGTTGCTTCTTTTTATAAGTTAGCACGTTTCCCTTTTCTCGTACCTTCTTAAGGTTGTCATGAATGCTGTCAAATTTTGCCGTGTAGTACTTGTTTTTCGCTACATTAAATCATTGTACAGAGCTCTACGAAACTTCTATCTGCAGAATATTTAAGGGTCCCGGCAGCTAATGAATTCGTGATACAATTTATTCTTAGCCTTCATACATTGATGTCGACTTTTGTTTATCGCAGTTTTTTGTATTCTTATTTCGGCGCACTACGATTTCCTTGAGTGGAAATACTTTATCATAGCAGCTATGACGCACGTTGAAAAACGTATCATTGTTAGTGTCGACCTTCCCACTGTTCATACCTGTACGTATTGCTCCAGTCAAGTCTGTGAACTAGGTTTTTAAACACTTCGTGCGACATATCATTTCGGTTTCGTCGAAAACATGTCTGATTGCCAGCCTTAGTTTTATTTCGGGTAGTCAGTAGAAAGACAGACAGGCGCTTACTGATATCAGAAAAAAATAGAGCCGGATATGTGCAATCAGCACCGGTGTTTGTTGTGCAGACGCTCACCAACGTAGTACTATATGCTGTAATTCTGTTGGGTATATCTGTTAAATTTTGCACGCATACGCAGCTAACAGGGTTGTAGATTCTCTAGCATACAGATATCCGACGATTGAAAATCAATTGTTATGTCTCCTATAATGACAAATGAGCCCAACTTTACCGCACTGTCACACAACAGCGTGTGAACGAAAGGAAGATTTTTTCCCGAGGGGTGGCCTACACACAAGCAGTGCTGCCATCTCTGCAACGCAGCAAAACATTCGACGTCATCATTAATGACGGCGGCGTAGGGCAGCTTTTCACATGTAGGCGAGCCGTTAAAATATATCGAGACGCCCCATCCCTACTAGAAACCGCTGCATAAGTGCCCGGATAGTATACCCATATAGACAAGGAACTTCATTTCCTTGGACGTATGTTTCCGAGCACACCACATCAAATTATGCGGTGTAAGAGCCAATAACGTGGGTAACTCTTCAACTTTGTTGCTAATGCCTCTGCTGTTGACATGCAGAGAGGAAAAGAACGCTTTGCAGCTAGCGGGAATCGTGAGTTAAAAGCATCAACCTCGTAATAATTTATCCTATGTTCGAACTCGAACATGACGAAATAGAGGTAAAAAATTGTTCATATGCCCTTTCGCTGGAAAGTATACTTTTACGCATGTTCAGCATTACTGGCATTTATTCGAATTAAATCAGCTTATGCGGCGACACGGATTACAAGTGAGTTTTCATCTTTCCGTGCCAAAACTCTTCCGTTGTTTCTCCAGAGAAATTCCCACTTAACAATTTTCTTTTTCTTAATTTCTGCTGAAAGCAGCGCATTTCTAGTTTGCGTGAGATTCTCATATTCCTAAATTGGCGTCTTCGCCTTAGTTCCAAGCAGTGAGCTATCTATCTTTGTTTCCTGCATTTTGACCAGAACGTATTTCGTTTGTTCCTTCGCACAAAACTAGCAATTAGCAATTAGTGACGCGTGTCAAAGTCGGCTAAGATCTCACCCACACTTTCCCCAAATTTTTTGTTCTGACCACTGGATGGTCTCCAGCCGGCGCTCCCTTTGTTTCTACATTACTGAGGCGCTGATATTTCTCCAGTACTTCACATCTCTAGGCAAACCTTTCGTTCTCTGCTGTCGGTGCTTTTTTCTGGTTCTCAATGTCCTGTGTTTCCTATCTAAGCTGTTTTATGTCTTCTGCTATTCCCTTTACATCGCTGCAAACGTCCGTACAAACGAGGGACTACCTATCGGCTCTCATGCCCGATTGGCAGTGTCGCTTGAAATTGTAAAATGCTCTAATTAAATCTCGAGCCCTAGGCTGGGGTGCTTGTGGCCCTACCCCGACACAATCGCCGGACCTATTTGTGGATTAAAGTTTTTTCTCTCTCTCTCTCTAATTAAATCTCGGAGGTCCTTTACATCCGACGCATCCTTTTGAAAGTCGCCACCGGCGTCTTTTATACTTCCCTTCGACATAACAAAAACACTTTGCGCTGAGTTCGGGAACAGTGCGCAAAAACAAATTACGCTAAGAGATTTGTGAAACAAACTCTCACCTGCAAGTCAAAGTGAAATCTTGAACGTCTGCGTCCCTCGAAAACCCTGTTGCCGAACTGAGCGACAGACTAGCTACTGCAGGTATTTGTCGCAGACGGTTCCCTGATGGCCTTCCCGACTGTCTGTCCTGCGCAGAGTTGATGAACAAATCGCAAAATACGATTTAGAACAGGGAATGTCGCAGGAGCCAACGTTTCCACAAGCGGACTTGTCTTCGTCAGGGCGGCCCTGACGAAGACAAGTCCGCTTGTGGAAACGCTGCCTCCTGCGACATTCCCTGTTCTAAATCGTATTTTGCGATTTGTTCATCAATTCAAGCATCCATCTTCCCCTGAGCTTCTCTTCTGCGCAGAGTTGTTACGCACGTCTACCAGGCGCGCAGGCTGGTATCGTGGCGACTGTCCGATGATGGCCACGAGAAGCCCTCCTTTCACGATGCCTCAGAAACACCACGGTTCCTGCGATGGCTGTAAGGCAAAGTGAAATCTCGATGGGTTTTTGCGAATTCCCATAGCGAAATTAGGCGTACATCGTCTGCGTCCCTCAAAGTACTGCTACCGAACTCAAGCGATATTTACACAGGAGATCCACACAAGTTGCAATATTTAGAAATAGGCGAGGCTGCTAATTTCTACAGACCGATGAAATCCCGCTAATTCCACTCAAGGAACTGAAAGTGAGTGGTGAAAAAGAGCGTAGAGCAGGTGCCTTCGTGGTGCCCTGTGCGACGCCGTCATTCCCCTTCCGTAGCCGAGCGACGATGATCAAGCGCCGCGCTCCAGTGGCTATTCTGGCAAGCCTGATCAGGCGCAGCAACCAAATTTACAAGAATGATTGCGGCTTGATAAGGATGCTTGTTCCTCGCTCGACAGTACGAGAAGACAACTATATCACAAAGGCACTTCTGAAGATATATCGGCAACAGGACTCTTCCACCATTCAGACTTGGCTTCCTGAGCGAAATTATTCGTTCATCTCTCTGCAGAAATTAGCGCGTCGCCCTTTTCCACTGACATCAGTTATGCATTCCCTGCAAGATAACTTCCATTCTTCCATTAGGACTGCTCGCCTGGGTGTGTTGGTTCAAAAGTTAATCAGTCTAACTTTGTTAACTAAGGCTCGAATTTTCAATCAAGCCCATTTTAAAGTACTTGCCACCGTTAGCAAATTAATTCTACAACAATGTGCGCAAATACCTGGTTTTCTGCATTTATAATGTTCCTAGGACACATTTTCTGAAACTTCCTGCGTATTTCAAAAGGAGAGGCACTTGGCATGCGCGCATGCAAAAGCTACCTTTTGAATATTTACTTTTGCCTCCTTTTCTCCAGGTTTATCGGCTTTCACGTATTGGAACACTTCTACCATTGTTTTGAATACAGAATGAGCGAATATTGCGTTATTTCACTTTTTGACATTATCAGTGAATTCATGACCCCAAAAATGTAGCTCCTCGCGTTTTTGCTTGTCACACAAAATTTGCAGTCCGTAAGGGCGCTAGGACTTCCCGACATTGCGGTCTTCGCGGACTACTTCCTCCTGCATTACAACACCTGACCGATACGCCACTTTCCGGGCAGGTGCTGCTAGAGCATCGTCCTCCAAATTCGCCGACTCATTTCGTGCTTCTTGAAGACGAGGCTTTTGTGCGAACTCCAGGCGCATTCACTCTTTATTTATTTCCTTCATGCCCTGCTCTGTCTCTTCCCTTCCTATTCCCCTTTCCCATAATACCAGCGCACGTTAGGCAACTTGACGCCTTTCTGGTTAACATACCTGCTTTGTCTTTCCTGTTAGGTATTTCCTATGTGTGCCAATGGGAAAGTCTGGGCGTGGTGTTTTTGACCGCGAAGCTGATTAAGCTAATCGTAATTTGTATAAAGTTAATATACTAACTTTAGAGGCAAGCTGGGCCACAGAGGGGGAGGGGGGGTCCCGAACACGCGCCGTCCTGTTGCGATGTGTGAAGGTGGCCAGCGCTACTATTATTGACAGCGCTAAAAACAAGTGTAGGTCGTCTTACGACGATTTCTTAAAGAAACGAATACGCTCGTGAAGATTCAGTGTGAATATTAAGCTTACTGAAGGTGCTTGCTAACAACATAATTAGTGTATTTCATGACGTACGCATTTGGTCAATAAAACAAGGTTTCGGGCCTTTCTAATTGTGCTTTCGGACGCCCAGTGTGCGGCTCCTCCA
This sequence comes from Hyalomma asiaticum, assembly GCA_013339685.2. NCBI lineage: Eukaryota > Metazoa > Arthropoda > Arachnida > Ixodida > Ixodidae > Hyalomma > Hyalomma asiaticum. The sequence goes on from CM023481.1 coordinate 25,059,121, forward strand.
GTTGGGGCGCTGGATATGACATATGTGATCGCGCGGTGACATCGGTTGACGCGATGGCACATTCGTGCTCTTGCATCATTACTGTTACGACTTGCGCCTTTCCTTGTGAGTGCAGAGGGTTAAGTAACGGACGAGTTGATGCAGCGTTGACGCTGGCACCGGCTTAACAGCCGGTCTGTTCGATCGCGCCTCAGCCCACGTTAGCCGCACTCTTCAGGCGAAGGAACTAAAGGAACTCAAAAGGGGTCTAAAGGAACTCAAAAGGAACTCGCCATCTATAGAATGTTTTTCATAGGACGACTATAGAATGTCTAAAAATACCTTCTATAGAAACACGTCATTTCACGCACAATAGAAAGCGTATTGACCTCATATGTACTCAATTCTATAAAGCAAGTTTTATAGAGCGTCTTTAAAACATTTAACGCTTTCTTTCTATAGACTGGTTCACCATACGCGCTCTATAAGGGATGTATCTACTAAATTCTATAAAGTAACTTTTATAGAGTACCTTTAGAACTCTTAACGCTACCTGTCTGTAGAGTGCATTTCTATATGACCTCTATAAGGGATCTATAGACGGTGTATAAATACATGTAACATTCTTATGAAAAAAAAATGTTTCATCGGGGACCTATTTACACCCACTGCAGGGCAAAACTCTCTTCCATATTTTTCTCAAATTACATGGTCAAGTCGTAACGGCGGCCATGTTGTCGTCACAAACATTTTAATCTAATCGACCAGCTAGCGTGCTGCCGCCTCCCGCCCCGCTTTCCTTACCTTGGAATCCAATCTGTCGCCATTAATGACCATTAGTCACCTTCCCTTCGCCCTACACTTCCTTCCCATATGCTAATTTCATGACCTTGACTTCGACTAGCATATGACTAAAATTCGCGCATGGAAAAACAAAGGCGACGATCGTGCTGTTTTTTTCTTTAATACCTGTCTTTGGTACAATGCTAGAATCAACAAAGGCATACAAAAAAGCAAATTTTCAGGGTGTCACACATAGAATTCCATCATCGAGTGCTGGCTTGGCCACATTAAAATTCCGGCAAAGCAGTGAGCGGCTCTACTCTTGAAAGCCACTCAGGGGTTTCCGCACACGCCTTCTGAGTTTCAACGAACCAATACACACTTTCGCGGAAATAAGCACGTGCAGGCCGCGCGTCCTTATCGCAGTGGTAACCTGCCATTCTTGCTCGCCATATACAGTGGAGGCGCATGAGCATGATCAAGTCATACGGTACCCCGTCCTCGTTATCAGTGGTAGAGTATCGGCGTCCAGTGCGAAAGGTACCAAGTCCGAATCCCACTGCCGGACCTAGGACCATCGGTTTTTCTTAAGAAGAGCAGGGAGCTGTACCTCGCCTTCCGTTAAGTATAGTACCCTCTCGAGAGGACATCCCCCAACGTGGTGAGCAAGTGGCATAAAAAGCGTTTTTTTTCGAAACGTTATTGCGAAAGGTTTCTATTGCCATCCTAAAGAAACACCACGGAACATCTCTATAGAAATTTGTCTTTACAGTCTCAAAAAGAATGCGGTATAAATTCCCTATTGAAATATGTCTGTACGATCTTAAAAGGAACTCGACAGACATGCTCTATAGGAAAACATCTGTAAAGTTTCTATAAGAATGCGGTGGCCAAATAACTTTTGCAACTCCATAGAAAAATTCTATAGGGCGTCAAAATAAACACCATAGGATTCTATCCAGCCAGTTCAAAAGGCTTTCTAAAAAACGCATTAAAAATTTTCGTAGGAGTGGTAGGATGTGCGTCGAAAGAGCGCACAGTTAGGGTAAATCTCGGAGCGCGTGGCATCGCGATGCGGTAAGCGCAGGAATCACGCGGCGGCAGCAGGTCGCGCGTACGCAGACGCTCCAGGAGCGTAGTCTTGAACCGCGTCGTCTGCTACGGCGGCGCGCGCTGGCCACATTGTCGGACAGCGCGCGTCTTTCGTGGTTACTGCAGGAACTGGGCGGATACTACTTCCGAAACGTTGCTCGATGCCTACCTCTCAGCCTTAATTGGCGATAATGGGGTCCTAGAAACAGCATTTGACGGCATACCTTGTTTTCTCTATCGTATATTCGCTGTGTTCTCACCGCAATACGCGGCGACTAGGAAGACATCGTAATGAGCGCTCATTGTGCGTGGTCTTCATTTGCTGCTAAGAAAACAAAGCACTCAACAGTGGCTACCATGCCGCTATCCGGATTTAACACCATACAACAGCAGTTGCAGGACCTGACGAGGTACTACGTGAAGTTCGAAGCGTCACGCGTGCATTTCGGCGCCGGAGAGCGGGTCCTGACTGGGCTATAATGAAGCGTCATCGAGAAGAAGTAGGTTGTTGTCAACGTAAAGCTTTTCTGGAGTTTTCCCATTTCCCATTTGTTTTATTGTGTTAAACATGTACAGCTGCACGGCAGTCACTGTTGAGTGCTTTGTTTTGTTTAGCGTGAAATAAAGACCACGCACGATGCGAGCTCATTCGCAGCGTAGTGCAGTGCACACACAGTGAAGAAATATGCGTGAACGCACTCAGTACCACGGCGTTTCGAGAGAGCAAACAAGGTATGATGTCAAATGCTGTTTCTAGATCTGTTTTCTAGAATAAAGGTTGAGAGTTAGGCGTCGCACAACGTTTAGTACAGAGCCCAGTTCCCGCAGTAACAAAATCCGTGCGCCGTCCGACAATGCGGCCAGCGCACGCCCCCGTAGCAGACGACGCGATTCAACACTACACCCCTGAAGCGTCTGCGCACGCGCGAGCTGCTGCCGGCGCGCGACTGCAGCGCTGGCCGCATCGCGACGCCACGCGCTCCGAGACTTCCCCTAAGTGTGAAACAGACTGTACGTTGAGTAGCGCGCACGGACCGCCCGGGCACAGCGGCAATCGACAAGGCTGCACTGCCCACGCCAGGTGCGCTGGTTGTCGTCAGGCGTGCGTCCCTCGGTGGATTGATAAGACTGAGCTTCTCAGCTCCACGGACAGCCACCGTGCCACTGTCTAAGGTTCTGTCGTCGGGGGCAACGAAATGTGTCCTTCGAACGCCATAATCAACCAACTCTGACAGGAAACGGGAAATCTGCTGCCATCTATCGGCGCTTATTTCCTTCGCATAGCCTTCGAGATTGCTGCGTCATTTCGGAGGCTATGTGTTTATCACGCGTTGGAATGTCGCAGGCATTGAGCAAATACCGAAGGGCATTACCTTAAACTCGAACAGGCCGTTTGGGCAGTCTTCTGTCGGTCTCTCTCGTCGACTTCGATTTGCCAGTAGTAGTCTTGGGGTCCATCGACGAACCATCGCCCACCACCCGCAGACGAATGGCCCAACTGAGCGTCTAAATAAGACTATGCCGACATGCTGGCCATGTAAGTCGACGTCGAACATACGTGGGACACCATAGTCCGTATGTGACCTCCGCGTAACAGCCGTTCAAGAAACGACGCCGCTGACGCCATATAAGCTATTCTACGCAACGTCACTTCACGCCATGGTACCGGTCGTCACCGACGAAGGAGAGCTCGACGTTGCAAAGTGCTAGGAGGGCGCTGAAGAAGCTCGCCAGCTTGCTCGCCTGCGTATCAAGATTCAGCAGACGGTCGATAGCCGCCACTACAACCTTCGACGACACCCCACCGAATACCCACCCGGCGACCGTGTCTGGGTCTGGACGCCGATACGACGACGCGAACTGAGCATAAAGCTCATGCGGCGCTACTTTGGACCCTACACGGCAATCCGACGTTCTGGTGCACTGGACTAAGGTCGTTCCCGATGGCCGAACGTCATAGCAGCGGCGCCGCGCATGACCCGAAGTTCTACACGTGGTGCGACTTAAACCTTATTACGAGCGCTGATTGACTGTGGCGTATTGTAGACTTATTTTATTGCATATACTCTAACTATCATGTTCAGATTTTAGCATAGGGACGATGCCTGTTCAGCGAGCGGTAGTCACACGCGCGGTTGTTTTGGTTTGTTTACGGGGAACACCGTTATCGCTTTCCTGTGACACGCGCGCTTGTTTTGGTTTGTTTGCGGGGAGCGACGTTATCAGTCTCCTGTGACGCGCAGCGCAAGCCGCGCTCATCTTGCATGTCGCTTCCGGGACCGTGTCGACCGTTCTAGAAGCTTTGCACGCCCGACGCGCACATTTCAGCACCTTCGGGAATTTCAGCGGTAATACTAGGACACGCTATGAGTGTGTATAAAAGTTGCCGCATTCCGCCGCCAGTCACTTTTTCCGTCGACGACGACTGTTCACGCCGCTATCGTCTTGCAGTGTGATTCGATTTATTTTGCTGGGAGCAGTTTCGCCCAATAAACAGGTGGACTCGCAACGGCTTGAGTTCCGCTGCGCGCGTCAGCGTAAAGACCACAGGACAATATTTGGTTGCCAGATTAATACGGAGTACTATCGCCGAGAATGGCAGGCCGCTCGCTAGCTGGCAACATGGGCATTGCAAGATGGCGTCGCTTATGGGGGACCCCTCCCCAGAGTTTCCTACTAAAATACTACAGGGAAATCTGGCGCTGTGATCGTGAAGGTGCATGGGAATGATCGGTATGACATGGATTTGTCTAGTCTTTGTGCCTGCGGCTGCAAGCGGTTTGGTGGATTTGCTTATTTTTATCTTTGAGCTTCAGTAACGCGAGTGGCATTACTACACTTTTTCATTACGCAGGAAGGCAGCGGCTGTAGTGTACGCTTTACGGGCTTTACTGCCGGCCGCGGCGGCTGCAATTCGATGAAGGCGAAATGTCGAGGCCGTGTGCTGTGCGATGTCAGTGCACGTTAAAGAACCCCAGGTGGTCGAAATTCCAGGAGAACTCCACTACGGCGTCTCTCATAATCACAACTGGTTTTGGGACGTTAAACTCCCCAAATCATCGTACGGGCATGTACTAAAGTTGTTTACAGTGATGACGCACCGTGCAGCCTGTTTCGTTGTTCTGTTCGTTGATGGATGGCTAAACATTATTTCCAATGGTATTTTACCCAACTTTAGAAATATTTGCACTGCGTCTCGCCAACCTTATCGATGCGGTTTTGATGTTTCTTTTTCTTTTATATTTGTATCAGATGTAACAATCTGTAGGCGTGGGGCCGCTTTCACGGCTGACATACATTCCTTGTGATAAGGCTGTTCATTTATGTTGTACTGCAGCATTTGAATTCCACTATCTCATTAATCCAACGCCCACCGAACGCGCCAAGCAGGCGCACAGTTATCGTGCGTAGTAGACGCTGAGTGTGGAATAAGCAGATGCGCCTGCAGACGAAGCTCAAAATGTCGGCTGCGATCTAGGCTCACGCGCAGTTTCCGGCGGAGTGTAAAGGCGTGGCTGTTTATTTAACACCGCGTTTTTGCACAAAACCAACCACCAAGCCATGGGCGATATTGCGCTTCTGCTGCAGCTTGGTGCAGCGGCTTGACCCATATAGTTTGTAAAAATGGAGTGGAGCACTTGCCTTGCACTTAAAGAAGCCAAGGAAAGACCGTTTGTTGTATTCAGAAGACGCACCTTCCTTTTCGATACTTGGAAACTTCAGCACGCCACTTACAATCACAAAAATCATTTTAAGTTCAAACAGAACTATATCTGGAACTTAAACCTTCATGGACGCTGCTAAATCTGGGCGTACGTAGAGTAGGCAACGCTGACATATTGCACAATATTGCTGAATTTCTGAGCGTTCAGGAATTTTTCTAACCGGGAGAAAGCAACTAGTACCTGCTAGTACCATTTTAGTGCAATACTTTGTCGTAAACACCCTATTTTTTGAAGTCACAATTCCATATGAAGCCAGAAGAACGAAGCCTAGGCAAATCCTGGCATACCCATCATTTCCATGCTGACTCAACCGCCTTGTTGGAAGCTCCCACAGACCTTAGCACCACATTTCCCTCTACATTTTAGGAGAGAAAAATTTCCAGGAAGGGGGATTTTTTGAGAAGGTGACCTTGTTGTGGTGAACTTGTCTTCAGTTCCCACCTTCTCCTCCTTCCTGCTTCTCTTCTTCCTTTTGGAGCCGAGCTCCTCCAGCTAGCGTTGCTGCTGTGAAGAAGAATGGATGGAAGCTTTCCTGCTACCTGTCCGCCGTCGCGTTGTCGATTTGAAGGATGAATCCCAGCCTTTCACACAAACACGAGACTTTATATACCAGACAGACAGTACATACCCATTGATGACTTAGCTTCGGTTGGTAGGACCTAGGTGGAGCCATCGGTTGGTAGGGCATCGCGGTGGAACCGTCGCTCCAATTCGGCAGAGCCGACCAGTGCATAGCACCTCTCCTGCGACCGTAACCACCACCCGGATTCGTGCTAGATGTCCTCTCTAGCACTATCCACTCCGTCCTCGCCAACCTTCGGGCTACCCTCCAACCTACTGCTTACCTTCAGCCTTTCCAACCTCCGCTTCCAAGCTCGCTTCCAGTCTCTCCTGCCACGGAAAAGGGGCCACCTTATATACACCGGTTGCTCCGCCCCTGAATCCCTCACAGCCAATCACAAAGGCCGAATATCAGACGCCGCACTAACAAAAGACCACCCGCGAACAATAAAGTAGGTAGGCTTGCTGCCCACAACCTGCGAACAATAGCGTAGGTACCCTTGCTGCCCACCGCTCCGCGGGGAGGGGGGGGGCGAGGGTGTGAAACCAGCTGTACAATATATCTCCACAATGGTCGCCTCCTCCCCCGCACCTTCACCACGTGACTGCGTCTTTTCCGGTGCCTACTTGACCACCTTGGCATACCATATTCTCCGTCTCATTCCGACGACCCTTACAAGGCGGAAACTCTATGCCTCCAATGCAAGGACCCTATGAGGAGCTTGTTCTCTAGAATAAGCACATTAACTCTATGGTCTGTAGAACCTTCATGGACGCGGCTGACTCTATGGTAATTTTTCAATTGTTGTTATGTGGGGTTTAACGTCCCAAAAGCAGCTCTGATTATGAGAGACGCAGTAATGGAGGGCTCCAGAAATTTTAACCACCTGGGGTTCTTTAACTTGCACTGACATCGCACCGCAAACGGGCCTCAACATTTGGCCTCCATCGAAATGCAGCTGCCGCAGCCGGGATTCGATCCCGCGACCCTCGGATGAGCAGCCGAGCACTAAACTCATCAGGCATCATATGCAATACCACGTGACACTGCGTTACGTGATTTTAGCGGAAACCGCTCACGTGACATTGCGTTACTTGGGCAAAACATGTCATGTGACGTTTCGTTCGGTGATTTTGCGGGAATATGTCAAGTGACATTTCGTTACGTGATGTTGACGAGAGCATGTCACGTGACATTTCATTGCGTGACTTTGGGGGCGCATGTCACGTGACATTTCGTAATCTGATTTTTCGAGGAAAGTTGTCAGCGGCATTCTATTACGTGATTTCGGCGGGAATATGTCACGTGACATTTCGTTACGGGATTTGGATGATCACGTGACATGTTCCGGCCAGAGCCAAAATCACGTAATAAAATGCCATATGACATGTTTACGCCAAAACCACTTCATGCAACTTCACGCGACGTGTTCCCGCCGAAATGTCACATCACTATCAAGTGACCTGTTTCAGTAAACTATAGGCCATCTTCGCTGTCATCTGGCCTTGCGTGACCTCCTAGCGGAACTCCTAGCGGGAGCTGCACTTTTTGCGGAATCCTATCCTGCCGGGCAGTCGGCGGCATTGTGTTGCGTACAGATTTGTTGGAGGTGAAAGATTTGTTGGGGGATCAGTTTCACATGATCTATTCTCCCTTCTTTCCTAAACTTGTTCGTTGTCTTCAGGTCGTAACAATGGTGCATGAGCGATAAATAACGACGACGGAATGGTGGTGACTATAGACGAGATTTTCGTTGCTACGACGGAACAGCGGCAACGACATGGCGCTACTGATATGGCGAAGCTGAAGGGATGGCAATGGTCTGACGACAGCGTGCTAACGTGACGGCCCTGCAATGATCGCAATGAAACCCTGACGGCTGCAGAACATCGAGGCCACGATGAAGTTTGAATGGCCACAACTCTAACACAATGGTGAGACTATGAAGGTGGCGTGACAACTAAGGGATTACATTGGTGTGCTGATGATGTTGAAGACACCACAACCAATTGAAGACGATTGAATGACCACTGCAGCGCAATGAATGTATCTAGCTTTGGACGATGGCGAGCAAATTCTAGCGACAGTTAAGTGGAATTGAAGATAGGGACGATATGGATGAGAACCAAGGAAGGATCACAATGGCTCCAAGACGATGAAGTCAGTGTGACTGCATTTTGGCGATGGTACCACACAAATCTCTTTTTCGGTTCATGGCCGATGCCCCAGGGTCAGTTTCGCCAAGGTATCCAACGGACCAACAGCAACAACAACCAACGTCTGTAATTCAGTGGATTACCTGCTGCCTCGAGATTCCCAGGTTTCGAACGAATCCCGTGATCGCCCATTCTTCGGCGCAGCATGCAATGGTCGCAAGGTCAAAAGTGCAAGGAAAACAGCGAGTGAAATGTAGACGAACCGCACACGCGCCTTGTGCACATGTTGCAATGAACTAGAAATGAAGCGTCCGTCATTTCTTAAGCAATAGTAAGAAAACTCAGAAAAACAGCAGGACACTCCGATGTTGCTAAGAATGTGGGGGAATCGAAGGTTGTTCTAAACAAGCACCAAATAGGTGTAAGACTCAAAACCATTGGGTTTGATATAAGAAATATCCGTTAGGACAAGGAGGCTGCATAGGTGACGATCTTTCTTAGACCCGTTTTAAAAATAGCGCCTTGAAGTATTATCATCATTGGGTGAGGTTAGGACGGCTAGCGCTAAAACCAGTAGTGTAGTACGGGTCAAATTCCATAGCGCTGCGCAGCGCACCTATTAGGTTGCCTGCCAGGCAAAAACGGCCGGACATGCAGACCCTCTCTGCTTAATCCATGTTACTCAAGCCACACTGCTTACAAGGCTTTAATTTTTGTAAGCCTTTTCGTGAAACTCTCTAGAATGTGCGCCGGCTACGGGGGCTCAATCGTAGAAAAAGCTTGATAGCAAGTAACACCTGAAAACGATGCGTCAAGCACACATGCCAGGCATCTACACATTAGATACGCGCGCAGTTACCATACCGAAACGCTTGTTGTTCAGTGCTCTCCTCAAGCGCGACGTTTTCTGTCTAGCAACATAGTGGAAACCATTGTGCTTGGCTTTATAAAAGCAGCACCTTGCTTATACATTAAAAATTGATGTGGGATAACCTCGTCGATATCTACTAGCTTTCTTTTGTCAGTAGACATGTAACTACGAGAATTTCATGAATGAAGTATTTACTTCGTAAACTCTTTAGCCAAGAGTGACCAACGAATTAGTTTGCGACGTTTGACGTTTCTGGTATTTAAAATTAGCGAGAGTTATTTAGTCTTGTATAATTATGGAAATAAACGCAACAGGAAAAAAAACGCTTTTCACCACAGATATTTTTTCCATTGAGTGATCGACAGCGCGCTCTTTGTTACACCGGTCTATTGTCGGACTGCATGCGGCGAATGCGTTTAAAAGTTCAATGTCGAGACACACCACTCATGCTACTGGAGACAATCGGATGTCCAAGACAACATGTAACAGCACCGCGCGGCAGGCCTACTTGCAGAACTAGTACAAAACAGGTTTGCGACATGCACGTATATGGACGTAGACCGCACGTAGACATGCACGTAGACCGACCGAACTGCGCAGGCATCTTTTCTTGTTCCGAGATAAAAACGGCGCGTTTACATTACACGGGCGTGAGCATCACCGTTGGTACGTGTCGATGCACCTTCTGCAGCAGTGCGGTCGTACCTGAGACAGAGGTCGTTGTCGTGAATTACTAATTGTGGCACACAAGTCTGAAGTCAACTTCCAAGATATATTCAAGTCATCGATGTGCACATTTGTGTTCCATCTTGGGCATGGCACTTGGCTAACAGCCGAACAAAGAAGTGATCAAGGCGTCCGCCGTTGTTCATACCCGAAACATAACTGGCACGGCGTAGTAGCTTGATTCGCACGCTGTGACCCTCTTGAAAAATGCCACATGGGTCTAGTGCAGGTGTCGCTGACCTCGGTGACCGCCATGCACGGAGCGTAGATTCCTCGGGTGTGTACCGGCGGCTGGGATCTTCATCGGCTCCATGTGCATCCACACGATAGCCAGCACCGTGGCGATGAATGCACACACGGCCACGGCGATGCATAGATCCTTGCCAGACATCCCTCGGACGGTGACGCCGTCATCCAGGGCTCTGGTCGAAGAATGCTCCTCCGCCATTGCAGTACAACGTGACCACGCGACGGAAGACAGACGCTAGGTCCTTGGATGTAGACGTAACTTTCGAAGCTACGGCACAAGGCAAGCTGCCTGCACCTTTTCCTTCTTCTCCTTCAGCGAAACTACGAGACTGGTTCCCACTGCATGCGAATCTAGATGGCAAGAGACGGCTTTATTTGTAACCACTACTATATTAGGTGGCATCTTTAAAATTGCCAATTACAGGTTTATCTTGCACGGATAGTGACCTTGGTTGAAATTTTGAAATATATCATACGAGGCACAACACTGAAATCAAATATTCTTAATAATACGGGATGAATGAAAAAGAAAAGTACACTTGTGTTACACACGTGTAGTCTTCGGTTTCAACGTTCTCACATAACGAAATTAGGGCCAACAAGGGGGAAAGAGCTCCATGAGCAACTCCGATGTGTGCTCCCCCATAATCTTACTTTTTACAGCATAAGCTATGAGATCACAACAAGGGCCGTTCTTGCGCCGTAGTTGTCCGCCGCCGCCGGTGTCCGTAACCGCTATCGCGCAAATTTTAGAAAAAATAACCAGCACCGGGAAGGATTGAAGCCACGTCCTCTGCGTAGATTCGAACCCACACCCTTTGCGTGGCAGTCGAGCATTCTACCACGGAGCCACGCCTGTGCTTCAAAAATTTTTGATAAAACGCCTAAACAGGTATAACGTCTGCCGAGGAATCGCATTAACAAATGTAATGTTACGTGGCAGAATAATAATACGCCACTACACGTCGGGGAAGGTGGATTGCATAACGAGTTCGAGGAATCATTTGAAAGAACACGGGGCTGCATGGTTTGTAGCTCTGAACCCATTAGAGAGGCATCATCAACATCATCTTTATGAAACAATCTTCAAGATTTCCGCCATCATTACTACGAAGCGCTGCCTTTTGAAGCAGTTTTGTTGTATCGTGCCGTGCTTCACGCGGCAGGCGACGTACGCAGCCCCGCCAACAACCTGACTTTTCTCTTTGATATACCCGATGGCGCCTCCTCGTAAGGTGCGGACCGCTGCTGAAGAAGAAGAAGAAGAAGAAGAAGATGATGATGATCCTTCAATTTTGGCATCTACCCACTTGGGGGGATTAACCAAGAGTCAGGCGGATTTGAGTTTATTTTACTAAGTTATACTACCTGAAAGAGTTAGTCGTCCTTTGATGTTGAATTTGAATATTACAAATGTAGTCAATCAATCAATGGTATAGAGAATAATGGCATAAGTAATTAGGATCTAATAACTGAACAAGCAAATCGATTCGAATCCGTAATGAACTTCTGCAGAGCAAGGCATATATTCCTGTTCGTGTGTCCCAGCATGGAAGACCCGAATGAAAGAAGAACAGTGCTTGATAATGGAATGCCTAGATAATGGAATGCCTGCTGAAGAAGCGAATCGCAGAGCTACGCGTGCGGCTGCAGCAAGGCAACGTCAGGCGCAACAGACAGCTGTGCAGAGGGAAGCCCAAACCACAGCTCGCCGTCGACGCCAGCCGAGAGTTCGGTTATTTTTGGGAAAACGACGCCAAGAGACTCTCTAAGATGTGCAGTTATACAGATTTGCACATTACAATACCGGCGTAATTATTGCGTAGTGGGTACTTCCCTGCTTGGCGAAATGATAAGAGTTACGGCGTAGGGGATACCTACTCACTTCTAGTTGCACTACACTTTCCTCAAGCGTTTAAAATGGCCTCTGACAAGGTCGCTCCTCTAGCTTTCGCTGTCACTATCCTGCGGTTCCGCGCAGGCCTGGCTCTTTTTCGCCAATCGTCGCTCACTAGTAGCTCGTTGCTGTAATTTATAGTCAGCTACATAATAATGGGTCTATACTGCACGCCGCCCACGCAAAGCACTGACGCGACGGCGTGCGAAATGCAGTGCGCAGTATAGGTCTCGAACTACTTCGATCAGTACTAGTAGGAGCAAGCATTTTCATAACAGCACGGGTAATCGAGGTAGGAAATTACATTCATTGAGCGCCGTCCAGTATTGTGCGTACGTGGTATGTTTTGAAAGCGCATTATCGAAATCATAAGTCGTATTGTAAGATTAACTCTTTCGGCCATAGAGTCGCATAGCAATACGTAGCATTTCACGTGTGCAGCTTTCAAGCGACTACTTGGTCACCTTTCAACTAGACAACCAGCGCGCGCTGAAGGCGACACGTCGGCGATGTCACTTAAAGGATAATTTTGGAACACGGCCTCATTATCCAGCGATGGTTAGAGTTCGATTAACAAAACACATTGCGGGGCTAGTCGGTCAAACATGTTGCATCAAATGTTCAGCGCTACTTTAGATGTGGACAGTACAGTTAAACACACAGAATGGGCGCTACTCCAAATATTTTTATTGAAACCACACAAGTGACCCTTTATACCAAATGTAGACAATGAGCACATGCGCCAGGCCAATGGAAAATATAGATTAAGGTGCTAGAAATATATCTCTCACCTCTTATTTAGTAATCCAATCTCCCAGTCACGCAAGCAAATAGATGTGGTGCTGATGCATGTGTCGCCCTTCTGCTTTATTGTGAGCAACAACCTGATGGAATCAAAATTTTAAGTCGCAGTAAAGACCAATTGGGGGGCTGCGAAATATCAGAAGCACACTTTATCAAGCAGAAGGGCGACACATGCATCAGCAAATCTATTTGATTGCGTGACTGAGAGATTGGATTCCTAAATAAGAGGTGATAGATATATTTATGGCACCTTAATCTATATTTCCCATTCGGCTGGCGCATGCGCCCATTGTCTACATTTGCTATAAAGGGTTACCTGTGTGGTTTCAGTAAACAGTTGGAGTAGCGCCCGTCCTGTGTGTTTAACCGTACTGTCCACGTCTAAGGTAGCGCTGAACACTTGATGCCACCGTTAGATTTGAAGCAGAGCTAGTTCATGAAGGCAGTTCTGCCGAGCGATTGACAAAAGATGATTATGAAAATTAAACCTTCGTAAATGGAGATATGTGGCACCTTTCGCCTTCCTCGTCTTCCCTTACAGCTCTTGGTGTATGTTTCTATTGAGATGGTCACGTGAGATGAGTCTTTTTATTAACAGCGAAGCTGTTTAAGCATGGCAAATTTCCGTGGTAGACTACCGAAATCTTGGGAGGCTTCTGTAGTGTGTTCCACAAAAAAAGCAGGTATGTGGCAGGCATCCCCTTACATGACATAGCCACGCATAGTATAGTATCGCAAGGAGGCGGAAAAGGCGAGCGTGGGAGAGGCGGAAAGAAAGAAGGATGGGGGAGCGTAAATCGTGGCATGACCTAGCACAATAGAGCTTATAGGCCAAACAGCTCAGCATAGCATAGCCATGCCTAGTATATATAGCACAGGGTAGGAAAGAGAAGTGAGAGTGAGGAGAGAAAGGACGACAGGGTGCAATATAGAAAGAGTTAAAGAAGGGCAGTTAACAAAAAAAGAGAAAATATGCAGATAGAGAAAACGAAAGAAATATGAAATAAAAGGTGACGAATGATTTGACAACTCAACATGCGTTCGTCAGGTGGTGGCACTTGCTTGCCAGCTCAGCTGTTTACTAAGATTTCACATGCGTTGAACTGCCATTTATTAATATTATTATTATTATTACTGCCTCGATATTTGCTGGATTATGCGGTCTTGGAAAAACAACACTAGACGTGAACTGTATGCAATCGGGCCTAGAATCACACCATGGCCGAGATGAACGACTCGTCCGATGAATATAAAACTTTTTTTCAGCGAAATCTTGATGAACGCAACAGTGGTTTAGCGAAAGTACAACCAAACGTAAAAATTCCTCTCATCAGTAGTGGCTTGCCTGGTGGATGGGAACCTTACAATTGACTACACGAGCTGCAGGCGGTCTGAAATTATTGCTTTTAATGGTACGAATCCAGGGCCCTCAGTTTTTTCTTCGTCTTGAAGCTTGACCTATATCCTCATGCAAGTTTGCTTCCTAAAGTTAAGGCCTCAGGGTAAGATTTTCAGAAAGACTGAGGGAAGAAGGACAGAAACCAACCTCTTGCTTTTTCTCTGTAACCTGACCAGCGTTCACATCACGATGGTTTATCTTCATTTACCAACGGAACCACTTCACTCTGTAGTACGAGCTTACACTTGTCGACCAAAATGACACAGAACAAGCCGGAGTATTGCACAACACATGTTAAGTTTCTACATGCTTTATTGTAAGCCCATGCAGACCATGTAGTGCAGATATTTTCAGCTGCCAAAGTAGCTGGGAGACACGTGATGTGCAACCAGTTATCATCGACTTTAGTTCACAAAGAAAAGCTAGCAAAACTTCATGTACACTCTGGATATGGTCATAAAGTGTGCGCATGAGTAGTACCAAGCATCATATTGCTCGTTTATCATGTCAGGCAGGAATAAATAGCATGGCTTCACATTTTGAGTGAACAAGTAGTCTTATTAAAACATTTTCGCTGCTATTGTAGAGGACTACTATGCGTTACACGGTACCACATTTCTAGAACGTATGCCGAAGCACCGTGAAGACGTATCGCAAGCTCCCAGGTAATTTGAATGCGTCCCCGTCAGTGTCCTCACGTAGTTACTTCACTCGAGAGCTAGAGCTGTATTCCGTTATTATGATGGAACCCATTTCACCACAGTGCAGTATCCTACTCTGTTTCGTTTCCTTGGTATACCTATTGCCATATGCCTCGTTAGCAATTCTCGTACATTTCTCAAACAATTGGAAACGACAGGGCGTTATCACACGGAAAAAACGGCGTTCACGTAAATGTCATAGAGTATATCTTTGCAGCCGACAGTCCGCTGTAGCCCCGCCACGGTGGTCTAGTGGCTAAGGTACTCGGCTTCTGATCCGATGGTCGCGGGATCGAATCCCGGCCGCGGCGGCTGCATTTCGATGGAGGCGAAATGTTGAGGCCCGTGTGCTGTGCGATGTCAGTGCACGTTAAAGAACCCCAGGTGGTCGAAATTTCCGGAGCCCTCCACTACGGCGTCTCTCATAATCAAAAGCTGGTTTTGGGACGTTAAACCCCACAAAACAACAACAACAGTCCGCTGTATTCTCCGTGTGAAGCGAAATTCGTTCGCATCACACAGCAAAACATCATTCTGTGTAGATGTTCTGTGTACCTCTCTCGCTTCGGGAATCGATCAACGATTGCCACTCGTTCCGAATATTGGAGGTCTCGCTTAACGAGGCGTCCACACCAGCTGTCGCTCGCCTGTTACATCGCAAGCGCTTCCCTTTTCTTTTTCGCCGATTTCCTCAACCGTTTTCTCGTTCGTGTTAGTCTGTATACGTCCTAACGCTTATGCTAAATACCTAAATCGGCAAAACGCTACGGCTGTGCCATTTCAGCTGTAGCAGGAACGGAGGGATCCGGCTGCGCCAGAATTCACGCAAACAAACTGCAATTAAAGTAACAGAGGAGAAAAACAGTTCCAACGAAGCCCCTTATTTACAAATACCCACTCGGCTTCACAGTTCCGCGGAAGTTACCAGGTGTCGGACCGAAACAGCCTAAGCGCACTTGCTTTTCGGGCTTCAGTGAGTCCGAACTTTTCTCGCAGGCGGGCGGCAGACCAGAAACGCAATTACCACAGGAAATTAGGCTTTCCACTTCGTGAACGGTCTCTGGGGCTTCCTAGAGCCGAGAGCCACTGGAGCCAGGTCTTCACTGCTGCTCACGTCGGCGGTAATCCACAAGCCGCGTAGAGGAAGGAAAGGGAATACGCACGAAGTTGATATTGACCATGTCGTCGTGGCAAGTGAGCGATAGATCCATTGTATCCGGCAACCTCTGTTACAGCGACCGCTATGTCTACATCGGAATCGACGATGCTTCATAAGGCGGATTGACTAAGACGAAGTTTCGTCAGTGAGCGACTTTGTAGCTTTGCGTACCGCAGCATGGCACCGTACCACACATCCTTAAATAGCAGTAAGTCCTATTACCGTGTTTATGTATATTTCGAGCACAGCAGTGATCTGTCTGAATTGAATGTTAACAAGGTACATTAATATCGTAATCAAAAGGATTTCTTCGTACACAATAATAATAATCATAATAATAATAATAATGTGGACGTTTCTTTATGGAAGATTTCGTTATCTGTACATTCTCATCATCATCCTGCTGCGATTGATCTTCATCTTCAGTGCCTCGGGATCATCATCCCGTGTGGCCCTTGGCTGATTCGATTCCGAGTAGCAGGTCCTAATTAACATCGTTACAACCGAGACGTCATAGGTGAGTGAGATGGCTCTTCGATCTTTAGTCCTCTGTCTGGTCACTCTACCCCCTGGAGCTTAGCTCTGGCCGCCACTTACGGCCACTGTTCGCCAGCATAAATCACGACGCCCCACCCTCCACTTCTACGGCTACCGCTTATGTGACACTTCAAGCCACACCTTACCTCATCAGCAGCCTCCAGCGCGACCCCCACCTCTTCGCTGGTTTTAGGGGGGGGGGGGGGAAGATGTGGAGGACTGGCTGAACGACTACGAACAAGTAAGTTCCGCTAATAATTTGGACGACCCAATCTAGCTCCGCAATATCTCGTTCTACTTGACGGACGTGGCGAAGACATGGTTCTTCAATCCCAAGATAGACTTGCCTGACTGGTTAAGGAACATCTTCGCCAAGTATTTGGTACTCCGGCGGTTCGTTCAACAATCGCAACGAAAACCTTCGGCACTCGTCAGCAACAACCAGGCGAGTCTTACGCATCATACATAGAAAATGTTCTTGCCCATATGAGCACTTCTATATCAGGGTCGCACAATGTAGGCCACATTATGAAAGGCATTCGAACCGTCGCCTACAGTACCCTGGCTATCGAGAACGCAGCTACAATCGCTGACATTGTCCCAACACGTCGGTGCCTGGACGAACTTGAGTGTGTTCGCCTACATTCTGACGTCTGTTACGATGGATCCACATCTGCATGTCGTGATAAGGGCGATGACACTCGACGAATTACAATCAATAGGCATAACATCGCCATCGGTTTACCAAAGTCAGCCTTCTGGCACGGGCCTGAGTGAAGTCATCAGAGAGAAACTGGCGTCCTTGACCTACGCTGCCCATATGCAACCCCGAGTCTCTCGTTCGTTACCACCGTATGCGCAAGTTGTTGGCACGACAACGGGTCACGCCACCTCAGCGGTGCCCCTAACAACCTACCCGACCGTTGCTGTGGCGTCTCCAGCGCACATGCCGTGAATGCTGCCTGAGCCTCCATCCGCACATCTGACCGCACTGGCTCCCGGTGCAGCGAGTGCTCTGTGCTTCCCGCCTTGGCGTACTCCCGTCATCCGTGGCTATCATGACAATGTGACTGCGTTTTGTTTTTGCGCGTGGTTGTTAATAGCTCTCTGGTGCTCATTGCCGACCTAACGCGCGACTTCGCCGCCAACTAACAAACTTGACGCTGCACATTTCCGTGCTGTATCAACGCATTTACCATCCCGACGGCCAACGCTGGGTGCACGTGCTATGACGTTGTCTCCGAGCCCATGTCCTTGAAGCCTTCCACGACGACACGACTGCTGGATATCTAGGTTTTCATCAGACCTATAATCGCATTCGAAGCCGTTTCTATTGGCCAGGCCTTTCTACTAGCGTAGCGAGGTACGTCAGTTCCTATTCTCCGTGTCAGTGTCGCAGACTTCCAACATCCGCTCCTGCCGGTGAGTTGCGGCCTATTCCATGTCCCATCGCACCATTGGAGGTTGTTGACCTTTACAGGGCCCCTTCTTGTCACTCCCGCTGGAAATCGATGGATAGTGACCGCCATCTACCACCTTTTTTCTTTATTACCTGTCTTTGGCGCACAAAAAATGACACAATAACACAAAAAGGATTGTCAATACAACGACACAACGCTCTCTGTACATCAGGTCACCTGTTATCCACCAGCTAGTGGTGGCTTCGTGAGATTAAAATTCAGGCAACGCCGTGAGCGGCTCTACTCGTGAGAGCACTCTGGTGGTTGAGCGGAGCCTTTTTTGGATGTCTATAAACCAATTTACACTTTCACGAAGATACATTCACGCAAGCCGAGCACCTTCATCTGCATGATACCCTGCCATCCTAGATCGCCAAATAGAGTGGAGGCCCAAGAACATGATTAAATCAAACGGCACCCCCTGCCCCCTATCAACATTTGAAAACGTGATTCCTGACACTTGTTTACAATCAATCTCGTCGTACAGTTCCGTTACCCCAGGGCCACTCCCTCTCTAATAACCTAACCAACCTTAACATGGTCTAAAACAGCCAACAAAATCCCATTGTCTATGCAATCAAAAGCCTTTCCTAAGTCTATTTGTAGCATGGCAACTTGAGCATTTGAGCAATCACAACATTCCAATACACTACGCGCCTTGTGAATGTTTGTGACAATAGAACGCCCTTTTATCGAACATGTGCGTGGACCCAGAGGATGTCATGTATCACTACCTGCAACCTTCGCGCCAACAGCTTCTTAAAAATTTACACTCAGCATTGATTAGTGCTATCGAGCCGAACTGCGAAAAACATTTTAATTTATCGATATCATCACTTTTAGGCAAAAGAACCGTGTGGGAGGACTCGTAGGACAGAGGCAATGTGTTTAACTTGTAGGCTTAGTTAAAGATTACTGTCAAAAGAGGGTGTATTTCTTGTTTGAATTCTTTGCAAAATGCGGCTGTGAATCCATCTGGTCCAGGCGATTTCCCTAGGTTAATTTATGACTGGCCTTTTCTACTTCGGTTTGTTCCAATCTCTCTTTTCTTGCGTCATCAAGTTGAGGAATAGGGTGCAAAACAGTCTTAAATTTCTTCACGTTAACGTCATCATCATCATCAGCCCATCTTATGTCCACTGCAGGACGAAGGCTTATCCCAATCCTCTCCATTCTTGCCTGTCCTGGGCGAGGTGATTCCATTTGACGCCTGCGAATTTCTTGATTTCGTCCCCCATCTTACTCTGTCGTCCGCGGCTACGCCTACCCTCTCTTGGTACCCATTCCGTCGTTCTAACTGTCCATCGGTTATCCATCCTTCTCACCACGTGGCCATGCCCATGTCCATTTTTTCTTCCTAACGTCGGTTATTATGTTGGCGACTCCCGTCTGTTCTCTGACCCATTCGGCTCTCTTTATATCTCTTAATGTAACGCCTATAATTTTGCGTTCCATCGCCGGCTGCGCGGTTCTTAACTTCCTCTCTAGCTTCTTCGTAATTCTCCAAGTTTCTACCTCGTATGACAGTACTGGCAAAATTCAGTAGTTATATAGTTTCTGCTTGAGTGATAGTAGTAGATTTCCTTTCATGAGTTGAGAATGTCTCCCGTACGCGCGCCATCCCATGTTTATTCTACTGTGGATTTCTTTGATATGGGCGGGTTCTCCTGTCAGTAGCTGTCCTAGATATAGATATTCTTCTAGTACTTCTAATGTCTGGTTTCCGATCATGAAGCCATGTTTTTTCGCCGTGCCACTTAGCATAATCTTTGTTTTCTGCGTGTTCATCCTTAATCCTACTTTAGAGATTTCTCGTCTTAAGTCTTCAATCATCTTTCGCAGTTCGTCGCCATCTTGCTAAAGAGTACTATGTTGTCTGCAAATCGTAAGTTACTTAGATATTCGCCGTTAATCCTTAGCCCTGTCTCGTCCCAGTCTAGTCTTTTGAAGATTTTTTCCAAACATGGAGTAAACAGCATTGGAGAAATTGTATCTCCTTGTCTGACACCTTTCTGTAGTGGGATATTTCTGCTTTTCTTAAGGAGGAGCAGTGTGGCTGTAGAATCTTTATAGATGTTCGCTATTATGTTTACGTAGCTATCGCATATTCCTTGTCGGCGTAATGCCTCTAGAACTGCTGGTATTCGCGTCGCAGGACGTCAACGTCAAGCGACGCGAATACTGCCTGATAATGCTGCGTGAAAGCTGTTTTGATATCTTCTGTGTCCGTTGATATGTGCCCGCTCCATCCTATTTCGTTAGGTCGTTCCGTTCTGCTCGTGATTTTTCAAACCACAGCACCCGCTTCGTCGGCGCTTCGCCTGCAGCTGTATCTTACGTGCTTGCCCTCACGAGCGCACCCGGATAGCATTGTACTTCACCCTGTTTTAATTTTTGTTTGACTTTTCTGATGTCGTCTATCCATTTCCCCGGTGCACGACATTCATGCAGAAGCAGTTTATTGAGCAGTGCGTTTAACTCCGCCTCCTCCTTCTTTTCCTCGTAACGAATGCGCATGGCCATGTCAATTGCTTTTAATTTAAGTTTCCTTACATAATTCCCGCGGGTACCATAAGTGAAGGATTTGAATGCTTATAGTTTGCTGATTTCCTCTCTTACGAACTTGTTATAGCGTTTGTCCTGAACAAGCCTATTATTTAACTTCTACGTGTACCAGGAGAAAGTAGTGCAGCATTTTACATTTCCTATGCTACACTGTACTAAACGATGGTCTGAGAACGACACGGGCAGTACATCATAACCGGAACACTGTGGCACGATAGCAACTGACGCGTAAATTCGGCCGAGCCGGACGTGAGCTTTCAAATAGCGTGTACATTACCGCATGTGCTCCTTCAATACATTCTGCCACGTCCTGTAGGTCCCACTTTTCAACAATTCGCCACAGAACTTCAGTACTCTGGTCTCTAAACCCACAGGTGCTTGTTTTATCACGGGCGCTGAGGACATCTTTAAAATCGCCCCCAATTAAAAGTTGTGTATATGGGCATAAGCGTTCCTGAATGCTGTGAAAAACTCTGCCCTTTCATCGATGTTATTGGGCATATACAGGCACACGATACGCCACTCTGTGTTGTTCAATGAAAAGTCGAGTGCTGCACACTGACCCGAAGCACATGAATAATGACCTCGCAGTTGAAGTCCCGGCAACTTTACAAATAACAGGCAGCCAGCAGAGGTGCCCACAGCATGGCTGACTACAGCGAAGAACCTAGGCTCCAAATGTCGCACCATGCTGCAGGTCTCCTTTTCGCAATCGACCTTCGTTTCTTGCACCGCCAACACATCTATGTCCCGCTCCGTTATAGGCCGGTACAACTCGCCCCTAATATTGAGGGTTGCGAGTTTCACTGAGCAAGGAGGAGCCATTTTAACTCAAGTGAAGAGACCGGTAACATGATGCTTACCTTTCGTGCATAGCACGCGGCTAGACGCCACTCTGGCCGCCAGAGCCATCTGGCGCGAGGACTTGACCTTGCTCAAGGGACTCCGTGATTCCTGCACGCTTGTCGGCCGGGATGCTCGGGCGCGGTCGAAGAGAGGACCGCCGGCCATCAGTCGTCTTTGCAGGGGGTTCTTCGACTCCAGGAACCGACGCTGACTCACAGTGTGCTGGACTTGGGGAGGGGGCGCTTCCCAGCTGCGGAGACGCCGGTCTGCGTCCGTAAGCCACTCTTCTCCTGGTTGAGCGCGTTCGATCTCTTAGTATCGTCGACCTTGGACGCTGACGAGCTCCCCGGCGCTGTTGCCGTTGGCCCGGTCGAGCCACATGCCGCTGCTCGGCTCGCCGGTGGGTCCCCTCTGCGGGTAGCGCCGCCGGCAGAAGCTGAGAAGTCTCGTGCACTGGCTTGGTTGACCATAGAACCCGACGTGTGCCCCACCATTTGTTGGCCCACCAGCTCATCGCCCTTCAGGGCGACGCCTGCTGAAGCCGTCCAAGATTCCAGCATCTCCGTCCGCTTCGCTATCTCTTCTGCAACCCCCGCCGCACCCTCTGCTTCAGCAACATCCATTAGTTCGTCCCTCTCGTCTCCTCTACCAAGTCCAGTAGCCGACACGTATGTCCAGACGCAGTCAATGTCTGCGTGTCCTTAACGCCTACACTTAGAGCCTCTGAGCACCTTAAAATCCTGGCGATCCCGTGCCGTGGCAACGCAGGCACTGCATCGCCCGCCCGGGCACTTCCACGAGGGCCACCTCTCCAACAACTCGGACTTGATAGGGGAGGTCGTCCACTTTCATTCCGGGCTTCATCTTGAGCGGTATGGTTTTCGTGGTTGAGCCCTTCTCCCGCATACATTGCACGCGCCAACGTTCTCGAGTAACCTCGGTCACGTTGTCGAACGCTGCGAAAGCCGTCGGGATGTCTTGGTCTTGGATGCCGTGTAGCATCCAGTGTAGGCGGCGTTTCACCTGCTGGTCCTCAGGGTCGAAAACTAGGCACCGGCGGCCTTTCACTAGCAACTTCTTCATAGCATCCAGCTTCTTCACAGCTTCAGCGGTGTGGAAGATCACCGCCCAGACCTGGTTGATTTGGTACGCCCTCAATGCCACGACGTCAGGTAGCAGACCAGCTTGGGATAGGGCGTCTCTGAAATCTTCCACCCTGCAGAGCCTCTCACGCACGTTGCCGTGTAAAAATAGCGTGTTGTGAACAACACGACCGGTGGGACGAGTAGGCAGCACGGTCTCGTATTCCTTATCGTCGTCGACGGTCACCCTATTACCACCGCTGGCACGGGCTGCTATCGCCGCTCCATCGGAGCCGAGCATTCTGCATCCGTTCGCGGAAGCGTCAGCAAGTGGAATGATGAGCCATCGACCACCTGACACGCTACGCTGAGACCACATAAGTGATGACTGGTTCAGCTTCGGAGGTTTCTGACTTTTCCATTGAAGCTATAATTCTCCGCCATGGTGCCCCTCGGGTACCGCTAAGCGACCGTGAGAAGGTATTTCTGTCGCAACTTTTGAACGAAGTCCTGCGCTCTCTCACGTCACCAGGAAGATGGCAGCTAGCTATCATCAACAAACTAATGGCCTGGCGGAGAGATGTCATCGCACGCTCGCCGATATAACTGCCGTATAGAATCAGCCTGATCGGAAAAATTGGGATAAGTGTGTCCCCTTCCTTACGAACACCTACAATACGGCTGTTGAACGCACTACCGGCTACTCACCATTTTACCTAGTTTATAGGCGGTCTCGTACGTTTGCTCCTCGAGGCTTCTTCTACTTCCCCGTTCCTCTATCTACATCGGCCAGCGAAGAATTCGTATCACGACTCGCCCAGTGTCGCCAGCGTGCTCGCATGAATGCAGAAGCCAAACGAAACCCAAGACCATTTATGACACATCCCATCGGGCTGCATCACTCCGACCTGGAGACGAGGTACTGCTGTTGATGCCCCTGCACACTCCTGCTTTGTGTGCCAAGTTCCAGCCGAAATTCACCGGCCCATACATTGTGCTGGAGCAGGCATCACCAATCAGTTATTGCGTGACTCCGGTTGTCACCCTAACAGACTGTCGTTGTCGCGGCACCGAGGTCGTTCACGTGTCCCGCATGAAACCTTTCACGTGGCGTTATCCGTCGCTTCGAGCTGTGGCCAGGATGACCGCCTTCATGTGTGGGCGAAGGGGAGGGGGGATTAGTGTTGTCGTTTGTTGTGCACACCTTGCTCATCTGCGTGTTCTAATTATCATCCTGCCATGATTGATCTTCATCTTCAGTGCCACGTGTCTTCAGTGTTATCTTCAGTGCTTTTAGTGAGAGCATTCACTGAAAGCGCCCTGCATTACCTGTCATATATACGGAGAGACGTAGAGCTGAGTGGCTAAACGTGAGTCATGTTTTTATGCTATGGTTATTTATCTGTTTATGCATGAAATAGCTGTGCGGACACATAAACCACAAAGGTGACAGAAAATGAGCCACTTAATTTAAAAAAATGGCATAAATTACCGAATCCTGTAAGTGATGGTGTCGCCTCTTGCGAATTATATTATATGAGCACTCTTAGAGAATTGTACGTATCTTACGGATAGTAAAGGTGTTGTGATGCTCGGCTGCTGGCCCGAAGGACGCGTGTTCGATACCTGACACGGCGGTCCCATTTTCGACGGAGGCACGAATGTTAGAGATCCTTGAACTGTCGTTCCCAATGAACGTTCAAGAACCTCGGTTGATCAAAATTACTGGAGTCCTGCACTACGGCGTGTGCGCCCCAAAGCGTAGCTTGAGGTAATCACTGAGTCACTCTTTCGACGTGACCCTGGTATTAAATCCATCGAAACAAACCGGATTACAGGTTTGGATGAGTATGAGCGTTGTATCTACTAGTGCAGCAGGTACCGCGCTTGTCCAAAACAGTGCGTCATTCAGCTTAATTTCGGTCCGAGAGAAGAGGCTCACTTCGGTAGAAAATTGGGCAATATCTGAAAGTTGCGGTATCTCTCGGTCTCGATACGAAAAGGCCTTCTTGTATAATGAGCTTGACGGCTTCTGGTCTGTTTATATGCAAACATTGAAGGAAAAGGAACGGAAGTGCATGATGTAATCATATATATTGACACATGCGGTTGTTTTGGTTTAATTGGAAAGCCGTTATCACTTCCCAGTGACACGCGCGCTGGTTTTGATTGTGTGCGGGGAGCGCCGTTCTCACTTTCTGCTACGCGCAATGCAGGCCGCGTTTATCTTGCAAGTACAGCGCTCGCTGAATGTTCCCGAGCCACCGCAGCCACAACCAGAGGCGATGACCTACGCCGCAGCTGCACGCCGACATGCCGCCGCTCCTCGCCCACGCCAGGGCCCAACGCCTCCGCAGTTTCGTCGCCAGCCACCGCCACCACCTCCGACGCCATCCCGCTCGCCAGTAATCCAGCGCGCGCCGAGGAAAACTGATGTTTGGTGCACCCCGACCCACCGCCCACTATTCTACCACTGTGCTGAAGCCGGCACACCTACCGCTACTGCCAGTACCGTGAGATGGGACTGCATGGCTTCGACGTGAACGCGCCATGTCCGCGCCCAGGTGAGCGACCTCGCGACATCGCCGAATCGCAGCGGCAACGACGACGACAATCCCGTTCACCTTGGCCTGGCAGCTGCGTCTCCCCCGGATCGCCGCCCGTATATTGGCCCCACCCGGGGCCGATCTCCAAGCCCCTGTCCGGGAAACTAAAGACAGTAACCGATGGAGGTGCGGTTGCTGCACCACGCAATGCCGAAGATCGTCCTCCGCCGCCGCCGATGACGACGACGACAACACACGAACCCTCCAGACGTAGTCTAAGCACGCCACCTTACTAGAGCATTCACGAGAAAGCCTCGCCGCCGACGCGACATAGCAGCGCCGCAGCAAGCCGACGCAGCCGTGATCCGATGCACCGACCTAACCGGAATGCCAGACGACGAACCACCGACCTCGACGTGATTATCGACGGCCGCAGTGTCACCGCCGTAGTCGATAGTGGCGCCGACTACTCTGTCATCAGTGGTCTCTTCGCTGCCAAGCTGAAGAAGGTAGAGACTGCCTGAGAAGGACCAGATATCCGAACAGCAGGGGGCCACCTTATAACACAGACTGGAACCTGCACGGCAAGAGTCACCGTGGAGAGCCAGACGTATTCCGTGACTTTTGTGGTCCTGCAGCAATGTTCGCGAGATGTCATTTTAGGCATGGATTCCCTGGACCAGCACGGCGCACTCATCGACCTAAGGTACAGGTCAATGACGCTGTCCACGGATAATGCAACACCGTCAGACTGCAACGTCGCTTATCATACCTTGATTGTGACAGAAGAGCAGGTAACCATCCCGCCACTGTCCAGCGTCACCATTTCCGTCGGTACCAAAGCGCCTACCAACTTAGAAGGCGTCATCGAAGGCGACCAGCACTGGCTCCTAAAGCGTCACATGCGCGCCGCAAGAGGCATTGCCAAGCTCCATAACGGCGAAGCCAAGGTAATGGAGACGAACTTCAGCAACGAATACAGGCACGTGAATAAGGGCACGACGGTAGCGCACCTAAGTGAATTTGTGGAAGTAAGTCATGCCTTCGCCCTCACGTCTAAGCATCGCTCTGTTTCAGCGGCTTTGAGGAAAAGTCAACCAGCCTCCAGACTTCTCAAGCTTGCTCTTATAATACTGTCTCAGCAGCGATCCAGTTTCGAACCGCATCTTGGCTTCCTTGAAGATTTCGTGCTCCGAGGGCCAGTGTAAAGCGGGTGTTTTCTTTGAGTCGCAGTGCAGGCGGTCTGTTAGCGCTTCAGAATGTTTCGAACAGTGTAGCATAAGGCACCTCTGAAAATTTATGAACACGAGAAACTCGAACGACAATGAGGAGTTGGTTGGAGAGGGAGAGCGATTTGCCCACACATGTGATTTTGGTGGGTTGATTTCTTCGAATGAAGCCTTCAACAGCGTAGAAAATCCAGATTCCACCCAGTAAAAATGCTTCTGGATCTGTAACCAGGCAGCGTACAACCAGTCAGTCGAAAGGAATGTGAAGGTGCTCATTGCGTTCGTCTGTGTGCTTGCCACGAGGATGTCACCAAAGTTAAAGAACTAGTGGGTGTCCGAGCAGGACCGCGTCAAGGGACCTTTACAGTCTTTGCGGCGCATCCTTTATTTTTTTATTTATTTTTATTTTTACATACTGCAGCCTCAATGAGGATATTGCAGGAGCGGGAAAAGAAGAAAACAACAACAACAACAAATCAACATTCATGAACAGGCTTCCAGAAATTCTTGAAGTGGTAGAGAACGAACACTTCCGGGCAGCAAATTCCAGGCTTCTATAGTTGAAGGGAAAAAGCTGTATTTGAACATGTCATTGTGGGTGAAAAAAGTTGCAATGTTAAGGGCATGGTCACTCCTCGTGGACAAAGATCTGGAAAACTTCAGATATGATTCTAAAGTGCCGAAGCGAGAAGAATTGATTAAATTGTGCAGAAATTTTAGGCATTCAACATGGCGACGCTTCGCAAGTGTAGTGAGACCTAGCTGTGGAAGGAAATTCGTTGGAGAAAAATCCCTGTCATATCTCTTGCATACAAAGCGCACAGCTCTTTTTTGAACGGATTCTAGTTTCTTGATATCACATTTCTTATGGGGGCTCCAAACCACAGTACCATATTCGAGAATGGGACGAATAAGAGTTTTGTAGGTAAGCAGTTTGGTTTCCTGAGGAGCAAGACGAAGCGTACGATGTAAATAACCTAAACTTTTAAGGGCTTTGTTGCAGGTGAGATCAATATGTTTAGACCATGATAAATTATGCGTCATAAGGATACCAAGGTACTTAAATTCGGACACCCTGCACAAACTGACATTGTTAAAACCGTAGTCAAAAGTCAACGGGCTTGAACGTCTGGTAAATGACATAATGACCGTCTTGGAGGAGTTAATATTCATTTGCCATGGTTTGGCCCAGCTACAAAAATGAGAAAATGAATTGTTAAGAATGGCATGATCCAGTGGAGATTTAACAGTATGATACAGGACGCAGTCATCTGCGAAAAGGCGTATTTTCACAGAAGTGTGCAAGGGGAGGTCATTAATATAAAGCAGGAATAAGAGGGGTCCTAGCACAGAACCCTGAGGAACTCCTGATGAAACCGGCATCGAAGGCGAGTTAGTAGAGTTGAAGCGCACATATTGCGAGCGCTGCAAAAGAAAGTCGGATATCCAGCCAACCAATGATGCATTCTTTAGTATAACAAACAATTTTTGCAATAGTTTAATTAATCATGTGGCATTTTTAATTTCATTTTCGTTTAATTAATCATGTGGACATGAGACTATTAATCATGTGGACAAACCAATGTATGTCAAATGGCGCCATAATAACCATGTTCCGAATGTCGCTGGGCTCCACAGGAATTCGGTGGTGTGTGGTCATCAAATCAATCTTGCTATGCTTGCTATGCTAGGCTTGTCCTCGCGAGCCAAGAGCTCAAGTAACGTATTTGGTAAAGGGGGTGTTGGTGGGAGGTGTAGTGGCATTCATTTCACGGTGAAAAGCGGAAGGCCGCCAGTTGTCACTTGCGTGATTTGGTACCAGTCAAGGAGCAACGACCACGCTGAGAGAGAGACGAAACCACCAAACCGAAGCACTTGTTGGAATTCATGGCGGGCTGCTACAAACGTCTTGACAGCCTCTGTTCACGGGTTGTGGTAGATGGACCTGCACTGGTGATATGATGCCCACCGTGTGCTTGTGGTGAATGGAGTGCGCATGTGACCATCGAATGTAAGCAAACCAACCGCACAAAACCGCGGAGCTCCAGAACGACCAAGTGGGCTAAACTGCGAGGTTTCGACGAAACTAATAAGAAAAACCCACACTACTGCAGACGAAACGAAAAGTAGCTAAGTGCATTGGTAGAAGCGGGGGGAGGGGAGGAAAGAGCAGCGGAAGGTCCTGGAGAAGACCTGACATGTGTAAGGGGTGCAACGATGGCCGTCGGCTTGCTGACCCGAGCCTACAGGGTGCTCCCGTGGTCTTTCACAACCAGCCATGGACCCGCTCACATGGAACCATCCCAGGCAGCACGCAACGTAGGGCCGATATTGGTTTTACGGCGGCAAAGCGCGGCCCATCCAGGGCCTAATGTTGCCAGCAGCGAGCCAGTATCAGCTAACCCGCCGTCAATGACTGGCAATGTCGCGGCACTGTAGCCCCTGCCCCGCTGATATCGGCAGGCCGTCGATTGTAATCGACAACATAGGGCCGCATATGCCGCGCTACTGCCGATATCGGCTGATCAGTTGCCTATCAACGGCAAATATGGCGCCGTTTTTGCCATTCTATAGACAATGTGGGCAAGCCGTCGCCTTTTACTGGCAACACTGTGCCAAGTATGCTGCCTTAGAGCCGACATCGGGCTGAGCCTGATAACTTTCTCCGGCAAATATGGCGCCGACTTTGCTGTTCTTCAGCATCGTCTCATGAATGACAAATTCGGCACGATATTTGCCTATAAAGATTGAGCCATTCCTGCCGTCCTCCAGGCAATGTCGTCTACGCCGCAGACTTTCACAGTTGATATCAGCCGGGCCTTTTTTGAAGCCTGCTGTATATAACAATTGAGATCCGATCGAGACGACTATGACCGAAATTCACTTGAGAGATTCGACGTAAGAAGCAGATGTTGGGCTTCATATATTCACGTATACGCGTTTCAGTGCCGGAACGCAGCGCACGTGTTTTGAGCGGAACGTAATATTCTGTTCTCGTGCTTTGTTTTTCATAAACACAGTGCACAAAGAACATGCATATAGAGAAACGGTTGATGTATACATGTATGGGGTGTTTCGCGGGAACTTTACGAAATAGGCTGCACAACAGTGAATATTAGCCAGAAGGATCGAGAAGCATGGTGGAAAATTTTCTCGCAGCGCATGTCAGAAAATTAAAATTCACAGAAATCGAACTAGCTCGTGCTTACATCGATCGCCATAACCACCACTGATATGCTAAGCAAAGAAAAACAGTCGGAAGCGGCGCTATACTACTGACATTTAGCAACCTCTGCTAGGAAAGGTCATACGGAGGTAAAAGGGCAACAGCGAGGTGACAAAGATCTAGCGCAGACCTTGTGGTTCGCTGAAGCGGAGATAAACTCTCGCAACCGGCGTTATACTATTGACATTTAGCAGCCTATGCAAACGAACGTACATGGAGCTAACAGCGCGACTAGCGAGGGGACAAAACAGATCTAGTGTTAACTATATATTCAGAGGACCATGAAATACATAGATCCCTTTGCATTACAAATTCAAATGAAATACTGTCATCAAGACCACGGCATTTGCAAAAAAAGGCAAAAAGGAAAAAAATAAAGCACTCATATGGCAAGCATTTTTCCTCTCAGAGGTGGCAAACCAATGCACACACCTATAATTGATATTTAGAGAGCTTTCCTGGTTAGTCATACTAGAGTGTATGTGATCACACAGTGTTCTTGTGCAGGCGATCTGCATATTTTATGTTATATAAAAACAGCAAGCATGCACTGAAAACCAAAACCTGTTGAAGATAAGAGCTCTCTTTTGTTCCTTAGTTTCTTCATATGTTGTTGCAAGGTTACAGTATAAACCAACCCGCCTAAGTCAAGCTAATGCTGACGTGCCCTTCCACTACATGTCATCAGTGCGTTAGTTACACTAGTGCATTCCTTTAAAAAGGATCGAGCTCCAGAAAAAGCCCAACGCATGTATCGCAGCTCGCATAAGCTCAGCAACAGAAAAGAATAATTGTCTACTGGTCGGGTAAACTTATACCACCCTTTTCCACCTCCATGCTCTCTACAACCACGCAGACACAATAGGCCAATGATTCCTAATATGCCCACGGCGTTGTGTACAATTCCTTCTCTTTGGCTTTTTTTGTGTGTAACTACTGTGAGTGTGTTCTTTCCATGACTTTCGAGTTCGTTTACACGTCGGCCATCGCTTACCTTGTACTAGTTAGATGAGGAGAATATATCGAGCTTGACTGCATGCTCTGTGCAGCGTGTCGGATTTATCACTGACGTTCGTATGAGACTATGTGTTATATAAGCACACATGTGCCTATTCTGATATTTAACAACGAATTTATTTATAACCAATAAAGGCAAAAGAAGGCGCGTAGAGACGGACTCATCACAGTATTTCTTGTCGTGCGGAAAGGCAGCACGTGCATGTCTCTCCTGCGCTGCAGACACTGGCAGAAACTCAAGCACAATGGTGGCCCCGCTGCGTCCTCGCTATGTTTGTTACGTGTAGTGCAGCATTTCGCTCGCTGTTTTCAGCTAGAGTGGGTGGTTCAGCCTCTGCGAAATCCTGTGCTGCATGGAGCTGGCAAGAGAACACATGCATACCGGCATACTTCATAGGCTACACCAGGCTGCACTTAACAAATGCAGTCCCGGCGGGTGTCGCCGCCGTTGTGCATAAATGTTTGCCCTGCAGGAATGCTGTCTTCCACGTTTTGCGTCAACCATAAAATGAAAGAAAGAAAGAAAGAACGAAAAGCGCGGGTATCCTGCTTAGAAGTAAACTAGCACGTGCTAAGCCGGCAGCAACTAAACATGAAAGAAGTGTGTGAGGGGGGACGCGCGTCCCCTTCGGAACTGACCACCGTCGTCACAGCCCCCTCTATGCACGTCCATTGTGCGCATCTACAAGAATGTCATTCTGAACCTGCTTTTGGTGGCATATGTTCACTTCGGAAGGGGAGACCGCCCTGTTATCCGGGAACTTTCCGCGCTCTCTCGCCGCGGCTGCATTGCTACCAACATGCGAGGTGTACGAATGAGTTTCAACGGGTGCACGCAGGTCTGTCTACGCGTGTCGGCGCATGTACCGTATTTATCGATGATTCAAGTTGATTGCGCGATTCCTTGGGGAATATACCTTCTAAGAAAATGCCCATATCAACTGTGACATCGGTTGTATATGAACACATGCCTGCGCCTTTTGGCGAAACTACGGTATCGTCGCCGAATTTGTATTGCTGACTCACAGCTGAAGAGTGTACAGCGGATACCAAAATTCGCTAACTTGCTGGCCAGATTTCAAAACGGGACGTGGCACTTTTTTGTGGCGATATCAAAGCACCGGTTCCACGTTTATATATTATTTGTGTCGTGAGGTGCGTTGGCTCTTTATTTTTGAATAAAGAGCCTACACACGTTGTCCCAAAGCAATTTAACTTCATATATTAATCCTGTGCTTGTATCAAACACCCATTGCGTGGTGACTTGCAGTTCTCGCCACATTTTTTTTTCTTGCCCGTATTTTTAAAGGTACCGTGATACCGAACACGCGCTCCTTGGTGTAGGACATGTGCGGCAGTTCGGCACATGATGGCATTTTGAAAATAGCCTTGAAAAGATGTTCCTCCTCTAATATCTGCTCATAATGCACCTTGGACCTATCATTTAAGAACATTTTTTTGCTAAAGACCCCATCGTTGGTGTGTGTCGTGTTAGCTTACGTCTACATGTTTTCCTTTCCGATGTATGCCAAAAATGTGTAATTTATTATAATGTAAAATGCACCTATATCAAGTAATGTGCCGCTTTTAAAATTGCTTTGCGACATAACCTTTACTCATGTTTTTTCCCTTGGGTATCTAAAGCGACAGGAAGCCAAGATCTGGGGGTTGAATACTGAACATAGATTCATTATATAATTAAAAGCAAAACCTTCTTTTGTTTTTTTCTAAAGTAGTGCCAGATTATGAGATGTTCCTGACATTCCTTGAATTTCTGCGTTTGTTTGTAAGTCGCACATAAGTTGCATACAATGCTAGTAATGTGCTAATAGGGCTCCAAAGCTGTGGTAACTTTTCACGCCTTTACTCGCTGGTTACACCCTTGCCGAAGCTTTTCGACTACGACGGTGCAACACGAGAACAGCATATTATCAATGCAGAGTCCAGAAAATAAATGAAATAGTGCTTTTCTCTAAAAACCTCTCTTGTGTTATTTGTTTTGCTTAGAACGCATTAAGAGAAAGTACAGAGGACCCACTTAGCCCCACTTATTACTGTGTTAGTAGAGCATTCGCGTATGCATGCGAGGCACGTTTACAGAAAATACTGTTGGCCCATTTCATAGTGCTTTCGAAAATGCCTTCATAGCCCTTCGAAAATGTCAAAACACAAAACTTAACATTTTTGCAATCCAAATGGCGGGATACCCGTGTGGTAAACACTAGAAACACCATAACGGCTGTGAACGGTCGCGCGAAGGGTTTCCCGATATCGGCGGGGCCGACAACACGCCAAAGAAGCCTGAATGCCAGCTACATCGGCCGATGCTACCTAGCCAAGTCCGACCCATTCTGGCTGGCCAAATTTGACAATTTCTGGCTGGCCAAATATTGCACAATGTGGCTGAAATATAATGTGCAACTAGTTTTAAATGTCTCACAGAGATGCTATCTAAACCAGGTCCGGTATTTTTAAGACTGTTAATAGTGGAAAACACTTCATCTGGTGTAACTGGTAACAAAAAGAACGACTGTGGTGTGCGGCGTAAAGTGCTATGCAACTGCGCACGCCGGTTGTTACTAGAATAAACGGAAGAAAAGTAGTCCGAGAAAGCATTCGCAATTTCATTCGGCTCCGAGAGACTTAGACCATTATAATTTATTTTGGTAATGGGGGCATCACCAGACGACCTATTAAGAAAAGAGTTTAGCAGCTGCCACTGATTTTTGGGGTTGTTTTTATTCCGTACAAATTTACTTTCGTAGTAAGCTTTTTTTGTCCGTTTAAGCAAATTGTTCAATAATTTACAGTAACATCTATATCGTCTAGCAAGTGCAGTGTTAAAGGGCTGACGTTTTGTTTTCTTGTACATGTTTTCCTTCGTCCTTACCATTGTGTGTACCATTGTGTGCGTTCCGCAAGTGGTCGCCTCCTTCCCAGGGCGCGTTGAGGCAGCGCGCCACCTGCCCAAGTGAATAAAAAACCTGCGTTTTATAACTCGTACTTGCGTTTCCTTGCATTTGGGCGCAGTTTTAAATTTCGTGACAGTGGTGCGGGGCTAGTTGGTTTAAATTGGGCGTTTAGTTAGTTCCTGCGTACATTGTTTGGGTACATTAATTCTAGGGGTATACAAATATCTAATTTCAAGCGCGAAGCACTTTAGGGCCTCGGGCTGTAAGCGTCTACTTATGTAGTGTTCGCGCTTACAAAAGCGCAGCTGAAAACTGGATCGAAAATGCTTATGCCTGAACAAAATCCGCTAAAATGAATCTCGGTTTGAAATGGTTAAAATATACTACATTAGTATAACAAAACGTGAGATACGCATTAGGCGTCATTGAGCACATATTGAGATCAAACTAGCCGTAATTAATTATAAAACACCTATGATAAACAAAACCGAAACACAAAGAAAACGCAGGTGAATTGCTGCTCCGTAGTTCCTACAGCTTTTACTCTACTAGAATATGCTGTGCACTGTTCAACTTCCCTCCCTCATCCGCCTTTTCTGGTGCTACTGCACATTCCTCGGCTGTGCCTGTGTTATGCCTGGCGGTGCGCGAACTGTGGCGCGGCTGTATACTAGGGAATTTCTTGATTTCTGTGGTTTAACGTCCCAAAATCACGATCTGGTTATGAGAGACGCCGTTGGAGGTCTCCGGAAATTTCAACCATCAGGGTACCTTTAACGTGCACTGACATCGCACAGCACATGTGCCTCAACATTTCGCCTCCATTTTAATGCAGCCGCTACAGCCGGGAATCGATCCCGCGAGCTTCGGATCAACAGCGGAGTGTCTTAGTCACTAGACCACCGTAGCGGAACTGCTGCGCGAGGTGAGGCAATTTCTACTTGGACCTAGAACTTTGCTCTGAAAACCTTGATGCGCTAAACAGTGGAATGAAGATGGGCACATTCAGGACGGTTTCTTCTATTGCTGTTTTCAAAAATATTGCTACTGCCCAAATAAGTTGCAAACCTGTGCATAAATGTGTGTCTATAATTTGTTACATTTTTTTGACCAGCGTTGGTTTCGCGTACTTCCTAAGGATGGAGCTCCTAGTCAAGAGAAGTCAAGAAAGAGCGTTCCATTTCACATCAAATATTTCTTACCGAAGCCCGTTCTCCAGCCCTGCGGGAAGCCCCACTTTATCACTATGCAGAACATCTAAATAAAACGCTCCCGAGTCCCGAGCGTTCACATATATTCGTTATTTTGGTGTTGCGCCTAGCTACATTAAGAGGGCACTTGGGGGCGGGTATACTTGCATAGGACCGCAGAAACAGGCTTGTGTCACGTTTCGCCCACCGCTGCGATGACGGCCTGCAACGCGAGTAGAATAAACGTTGCTGGTCGCGACGGCACTCAGGCGGCTGAGTCTCCACATTTGCTTGATTTTCCTGTTGTTTTTACACTCACAGCGTAAGCCCCGCCCAAGGGTGTTACCGCGGTGTACAGCAGAGGCTTCGTACCGTGAATTAACATGTTCGCAGAACGAAGATGCTTGTTATGTTCGGCCATGTGGTTAGGAAGGCCCTGCCGACGTTGTACTCTTGCTTAACTAGTTCTCGCGTTTGCCAGTGCAACGTTGACTTTTTTGTCTGCTTCATGCTTTTCTTCCTGTGCAAAAGGGGCTGTTCTGCTTCTAGGACGGCTATTGTCCACGTACACAACCGCGGTGTGCGTTACTTCTCAGCAACCGCACACACAGTGTTTATAAACTTGCGACAAGCCTTTTCTTTACGGCTTTTTCTCCTCATTCTTTCTTTCTTACGTTTTTATTCGTCAGAAATTCTGAAGCGAGGGCTTCACTGCGCTTGTCACTTTTTGGATGTGACCTGGGAAACGGTGCGCCACAAACAGGGCCATGAAAATACTGTTTTTTTTTCTTATCATATAGCTTTGTTACACATGCGGAGGACATTTCTGCAACTGCTTTCTCCACGCATACGCAGCTGACATCTTCATTTGTCTAAACCCCGTATTCTTTGACTTTCTTAATTTCTGTTTAAAACTGGAAAGTCATGTAGGCACAGACTTTTTTTTCCTACCGATGTCATCTAGAATGTATCCGCAACTTTTCCGGTGTCTTGTATTCGGACAAGCATAGCTTCAGATGCCAATAAAATTTCTTGATGCAGTATTCTGCTAATAGATCGCATAAACTGCGTTGAACAAACATCCTAGATATCTGGCAATAACCTAAACTATTCAGGCTTTCAGAACGAGCAGTACGTTCTTTTTTGTTCTTTCTGGTCACCTGACTCGACTGATAAGAATACTGCTGTTCCGAACAACAAGCGAAAAAAGTTCGAGTTAGCAAATCACATCGACAGTGCCTGCGTGCACTAACTTTGACCGTGCATCCTTTCAGAAAACGCAGTGGCGCTATTCATTGTCGTGTGGTATTATTATTAAGCGTGGTAGTGGGCACAGGTACACAGGAACTCTGCACTCGGCGCACTACAGGCTGAAATGTGGCGCACTGGCCCAGTATTGTGACCATGCGCAGACCGTAAATGTAAACCGAATGAGACCGTCGCGACATTAAAAAGGAAAGGAAAAATGCACCAACAAAGAATGACACAGACAAGATTTGAGCATTCCAGGCTTACGCACGATAAATAGGAAATCTGACACGTTAACGTAACACCACAATGAAAGACACTTTCCGTGCACTATACCGCGGCTGCACCAGTCCTCAGTTTTAGCACGGTGTTTCCTGTGCAGCGGTCACTGTAAAGGATGCGAATAATCAAGTATGAACAATTTAATAACTTGAAATAGAGTTGCGATCATATCAAATCCAAATGGAGTCGTATATGATATATTCAACTATTTAATCGCACACATCAGAAGCGGGAACCATGTGTACTGAGCGTTGTCAACAGATCTTCCTTGCAGCTAAGTACGGCTGGTTATATGTAATTGATAGGGATTTTAGCTGCATCAGCAGACACATGGAATGGCAGACAGAGTGGATTTACGTGCAACATGGAAAGAAAACTAACTTACTTTTCTGTTGGAATTGATATCTTGGCCCTAAATGTACTCGTGAGGATGAAAGATTGCCAAGCTTTCGTTCTTTCCAGTTATATTAGTCTCGGTAACACCTGTCACCCAACTTTCTTTCACGCCTCCCCTCTCTTTTTTTATCGCTGGTGCCGAGATGCTCCTCCTGGATTTTTGAGCATAGGAGCGATTGTGCAAAGCGCACAGAAACGAACACTGGAGACGGTAGTCGGCGTCCTCACGGAGACAACTACACTTCTCGAAACGTTGGCTCCAGGGACATTCCCTGTTGTCCATCATGTTTAGCGATCTGTTAATTGATTCAAGCTTCCATCTTCCCCTGGCCTTCTCTTCTAGTTTGGGTAATTTTTTGTCTGTGGATAGGCATTGAGTAAAAAAGTTGGAGGGCGCTTGTGCTTCGTGTATAAGAGAAAGCGCTAGCGTCAGGTCGTTGGCATCGCCTGCTCGTAACAGAATTAAATTTTCTAGTACATTCAGATGACCGTCCGAGATATGCTCTGTGTAGGTCGTAGTTTATGATTTTTCTGGCAGATATTATTCTAAAAAAATTCCATTTTGTTTACTAAAGCGCCATAACCACGGCACAGGGCCTGCGTGGTAGGATGCTTTGGGACACACGGCTGTGGCTTAGAATATTATTTGCGCCGTGCATTTGTGCAGCGACGACGACGCCATCACCGGAATTTCTGGTACACGATCTCTTTAAGGCGTGACATTAACGGCCCTAGAGCGAGACACGTTTTACGAGAAATCACGCGGCCGTGCACTTCATATTTTTCATACGCGCCGCAGTAGCTTTTCATTGCGCTTATAAACAGTTACAAATATAGTCTCTCTACAGTCTTCATAGCAATAACCTGCCGTGGTAGCTTATTGGCTAGGGTATTGGCGGGATATCCTCCAGCTCGGGGGTTCGAATCCCGGCCATGGCGGTCGCATTTCTATGGGGGTGAATTGAAAAAAAGAACACCCGTACCTTTAGATTCAGGTGCACGTTAAAAAAGCCTCACTTGGTAAGAACTACTCTGCAGCTACCGCCATGTGTGCCTAAGTACCCAACCAAGCAAGCCCTCCACCATAGCGCAGGAGCATTTGCGAACAGCATCTAGTTATAGGTGTGAAGCACCATATGCGTTCGGGCTGTCGGCATCTGCTATCGCTCGTCACCGTAAAGTAAGTGGTTAAATTACGGTCAACAACAAGCATACAGATGGTCAAAAGCAGCTCAGAATAAACTAATATAGCTTAAAGTACTTTATACAGTGGAATAATTTGGATAATTTGCATTAATTAGCATAAATTTGCTAAATACAATTGCGAAAATTGTGTTAGCCGATACTTTAGGCAGTGCAGTCAAGCACCGTGTGTGCGTGTGTGGACCGATTCTAGAGGCCGTGCCGTCAGGCGGTGTATTTTTAGAGTTGTGGTGTCACAAGTGATTTTAACGAATTTCTGATAATGAGCTCGGGCTATCGAAGTCTGTTGTGGTCGCCGTCTTGATTTCATCTCTTCTGCCGATATGTCCGGCCTAGTCATGCACGGCACGCTCTCGCTTTGAACGGCTCGCAACATGCACCTCGAACATCACAACGGGAGGAGGACGGCAACCATCAAAGCATTCAGCAAAGCATACGGCAATGACGAGCATGTCCGTTAGGGAGACTCCGAGAAATACAAAGATATGGAAGCGCACGCAGTCAGCATAACCAACAGCATAGGAGAAAACCTCGCGACCGCGTCGGTTCTAACTTCTCACCCGGAGTATGGACACGGCCGAAGAGACGGCGCATACCCTCGCGGCTAACACAGCGATGGGTGAGGAGCAAGCAGTCATTTTTACGGGCTCACAGGCGGCATGTAGGCATTGCCGACATTGTATGGTAAGTGCTCCATCCTTAGACACACTAAATCGGACGAAAAACTACCAAAAGTATTCATAGTCTGATCTTTAAGGCATGAGTTTCTAGCGGGAAACGCTGTGGCACACGCCGCAGCCCGAGGACAACTCTCAGGGCTAAACTATCGGGGGTCCACACCATAAGGTGCCCTGACGGACGCGTACCCAGATGATTCAGTAGTATCGTGGCGCATCACACACTCGGCGGGAGGAAGTGCCCCCCCCCCCTTCCCCTCGCTACCCAAATCCGCCAGGGAGTACGTCGTGGCAAAGCAACAACTGCTAAATAACATTCCTCCTCGTAACAGTGCTTACCGCGAACTACCCGACTACTTATGAGTACGCATGCAAGACAACATTAGCGCTGTGCCGTCACTACCGTATTGGATAGAAGTGTGCGCGCAACTCTGCTCTGCCTGCAGTCCACCAGCCACAGCTCCAGAGAAGCTGGGGGACCTACTGACAAAGTCGAGCCTTAAAGGCCAGCTCTGCGTGGTGGACAGAGCGAGACGGAAAACGAGGGACCGCGGCGTCTGTGACTGAGGCCGCCGCTCACATGAGGACACCCACTGAGTAGGAGATTCATCTGGGGACTACAGCTTTTGTTTAGGAAAGGTCCTTGTAGTACAGAAATCTTCTGTATTTTTGTCGCAATGTCCGCTGCCTATAGGTGGAACCCAAGTGTCTGCAGCATGCACAAGGGAAAAAAAACAACAGAACAGAAAGGCAGGGATGAATGCTGAATGAGAAGCATGTCTTCAGCAGAGGATCGTCGGCTGAAAAATGTATTCGGAGCCGGTTCAGGCCTGCTTGATAGGTAAAATGACTTGGGCGATGTCATTGACGGCCGGTAGCTCCTCGCTCAGCCGCCCAGCAGCCTTCGCCAGCCGTATGCCATGCGCTTGTGCGGGAAGTATATTTTGAAAATTCAGAGGAATTTCTAAATTTCTGAATAAAATTTCGCAATGCTTTTTCCTATGACTAATAAAAACACCGGCAGGAAATTAGAAAATGATCAATCTTTTCAGGGTATTAGCAAATAACAACATGAGGAGATGGCACTAGACAAGACCTGTGTAAATAAAACTTAAGTGGTGAGACACGAGAGCGAAATTTTGTAATAACCATGTCCCATTTACGAGTGGGACACCATTTATCATTCTAGACAAAAGAAAGAGGCCCATATTCTTGAAAAGGTAGCGTAATTTTTAAGGAATATTGAAGTCAGGGATATTTACGGGATCACAACGTAGCAAAAAAAGCAGTATCAGGCACTACGGACACTACCGGACCGTCAAGGGACCACCGGGCGAGATTATAAGCTCTCTAAATTAAAAATATTCCGCCATGTGCAGACACCCATACCAATCGGACTTCACGCACGTGTGGAGGAATTAATGATGTGAATGCGTTTAGAATAGTAGACTCGGAAGGAGAAGCTGCAGCGAGTGACGGGCATACCAACAATGAATTAGTATTACTATAACGACTGCCAAATCCGTTAGCGAAAGTTTCCGATAGGCTAAAAGAATTAATGGCTAAGAACTCTGATTCGAATACAGGAGTACACTGCGGGAGGCGCAAAGTATATTACCAAAACAAAGTCTGGTAAAATGCCCGCTCCTGCTTTCTCCACATTCATAGATGCAGCAGCCGCAATTATACTATCAATTGATAATTGATTTAAATTATCTTTTAACAAGCCTATTAAATGTGTAAAAGGAACGAGTTTGGCATTAGAAGGGAATATGTCATCCAACTGAATTTTTACATTGGACAATCGTTTAACCGTTGAGACGATGTCTTGAATGTTAACATCTAAAGGCTATAGTTGACTCTGCACAAACAAAAATTGAGGTTTGCATATGCGACACAAAGGCTCATTGGAAATGTTGTACCTTCAGAAATGTAGAAAAGTATAATCGTCTCTGCGAAGACGCGGACATTGTTAAATATATTATGACGGAGAGAAACTGAAATCTCCAAGCTAACGTGAGGTTTCGGGCTTCTTGTTATAAGGTTCGCAGTAAATTTTGGTACCCCTAGACAAATCTGAAGAGCCTCTAGCTCTGAAAGAACGAGAAGATTAATCCTGTACGTCGGCCCTGAGGTCACAAAATACAAGCAATTGAAGGATCGGACGAACATACATACGGTAAACCATGAAAAGATTGTCTCTGCGTATCCCAGAGGGCGTGCTGCGCAAGCGTACCTATCATCCCAAAAGAGCATGTTTCCTTACATTCATTCCGCTCAATGTGGTTGTGCCATCTCAGCTTATGATCATAAAATATACCTAATACTTAATGCAGTCAGCTTGGGGAATCATCTCTTGGCGAAACTGACGGGAAATGCTAACTGGAGCATTCAAAGGAAAAGCAATAACGGAACTTCAGCTAACGCGTAAAGTCATTATAATTTGATCAAGCCATAACGCTAATATTGCTAAATAAATCTGTGAGGCTGCATGCATTGAGTTAATGTAACGTACAGAAGCAAAAAACGGAATGTCGTCTGCATATACATACACTTGAACGTTATTGTGCAGTGGTACTCAGCTTAAGAGCACATTGAATAAAACAGCAGATAAAGCAGAATCTTGGCGGACTCCTCTCCACTAGTTATATTTCGGTGAGGATAGACCATGCTGAAAAAAACTAAAATTTTCCATGGTTTTGAAACTCATAAACCATTTAATATATAGTGGGCGAAATGCAAGTTTCTTAATTTGACTGATTTGATTGATTTATTGTCAGAAATGCATAATACACTGCATATGAAAAACAAACAGATACAGAAGAAGGTCTCAAAGTCGCGAGACTGTCAGTGAGAACTCCTATGAAATCATGCATGAGAGCAACAACACTATCATATACATTGGTACAGATAGAATAAGTTATAAAAAATGTACATATAAGCCCGTAACAACAAACATATATAAGGTATACAAAATGTACAGGTGAGCACGAAAAAACAAACGTAACTATGAATAATATAAAGCTTTATGAATATAATAGGTGCAAACGTAAGGCTCTTTTAACCATTTCGAGGGATCCATTCTTGATATCCCTAAGCAAAGAATTCCGCAAAGATACAGACGAAAATTTTGTGGTAAACTTACCATAATTAGTCCTGGGTTTGGGTAGTAGAAAGTTAGCCTTTGCAAAACAAGTCGATATCTGAGGAAACTGACTTCAGTGTAGAAAAGGAATGGGAAGCTTTCCATTTACGTATTTGTAAATAAGAATGCGAAGAAAATATTTGATGAGCCTCTGAACTGATAAAATTCCATGTGAATAGAGTAAAGATGACGCACTTCACATGAAGGTACAGAACGCTATTTTTCTCACCGCTTGGTTCTGAAGATGTTGAATGGCTGATAAATGAGTGACATACGTATTTCCCCACAACGAAACGAAATAGATTATGTTGCTGTGAAAGCAAGCGTAGTAGAATGACAACAGAATTTTGAATCGAAAGAAAGAGCGAACCTTTAGCAAAATTAGCATGGCACATTCCGCTTTCCGCGTAAGCAGTAGCACATGAGAATCAAATTTTAGGTGCTCATCAAGTTCAACCCCGAGGAACATTGTGCCGGAAGTAACGCGAATTTTAGTATCTCTTACACAGGCAGAAGGAATATTCTTGGGTATATATAGGTTACGTGACGAAAATACGACGAAGTTTGACTTTTAGCATTTATATTTAATTTATTCTTGCCGAACCATATAACAACGTTTCTCAAGTCGATATTATATATAAATAACATCGAATCGACCTCCTTATCTGCAGTTAGTATAGTGGCATCATCCGCATAGAGTACACAGGACGAATGTCTTACACTTTGAGGAAGGTCATTTATATAAATTAAATATGAAAGCGGGCGCAAAATTGGTTTCTTTGGAACACCGATGTTGATGGTTTTTGGGTTGGAACATCGACCGGACACATGTATGATCAATTCACGATCACTCAGGTAACTACGAATTAGCTCTAACGGTACACCAGATACACCAATTGACTACAGTTTCTGAAATAAAATGTCGTGTTAAGTAGAATCAAATACTTTTGAAAGGTCAACCAAAGCCACCAACAACATTGCCGCTGTCAATAGCCGATTTAATTTCATCTGTTAGCGATATTAGTGCTAGTTCAGTTGAGTATCCCGGCCTGAAACCGAACTGTTTACTATAAATAATGTGATACTTATCTAGGTAATATCTCAAACGTCCTGCAAAAAACCTTTTCTATGACTTTGCTGAAGAATGAAAGAATTGCTATGGACCAGTAATTAGAGATCAAACACTCGTCGCCTTTTTTAGAGACAGGAATATATTTAGCTTTTTTTCAGGGCAGTTGTGAAGAACCCAGTTTCGAAAACAAGATTCATAATACGACATCATGCATCGCAGATTAAATGGGCTATCATTTTCACGTTGGCCGCAAATTATTTATCGAGACAAGCGCACGCATTCCAAATGCTATAGATAACTGTGAACACTTCCTCGGGTGATGTTATATAAAGAAAAAAATGAATGTGGTAATCGTGGACACGTGTAGTTGAGGGGGACTGTAGACTGAGGCACATCAATGTCGAATGAGACAATAATAGAATTCCCGATATCAAACAACATTTCAATCAGGCGATTTTCCGAATGAATCAGGGTTATTTCCGAATGAGCGGTGGTCTTGCTGAGAAAAGAATTGAGGGTTTTTCACTCTTGCTTGACGTCATATCCGGCTTGCTTTATTTCATCATCGAAGTACTTGAATTAAACAGCTTTAATTAACATTCCTAATGTGTTTGAGTATTCTTTATGGCGCCTCTAAAGATTAACGTTGAACGGTGACCTTTCGTCTTTTTGTATAAGTTATCCGTTTTCCTTAGACATTTTAACAGGTTAGGTGTCAACCACTGGTTAATTGGAACAAGGTACTTTTTTCTGCATAATATTACCGTTGAGTGGGCCGTAACTGCATTTGAAATAATAGAGGAAAAGCGCTGATAGGCCATTTCTCTATTGTTGCTCTTGTTCACTGACGACCAATCACACTATTATTTCTTG
This sequence comes from Hyalomma asiaticum, assembly GCA_013339685.2. Taxonomy (NCBI): domain Eukaryota; kingdom Metazoa; phylum Arthropoda; class Arachnida; order Ixodida; family Ixodidae; genus Hyalomma; species Hyalomma asiaticum. The sequence goes on from CM023481.1 coordinate 25,102,730, forward strand.
CTGTATTTCGTTGATGAAGATTCTTTCCTAAAGGCTTTCATGAATTTTCATAGCCTTGTTTTACATGGACCGCCTGTGAGCGCTGTTTTACTGATCTTGCGAAACCGCGTTCTGCTGTCCCATATCGACGCACTTACCGGCTGCGTAGCCTTGTTCTACCCGTTCTCCGCAGTGTTGCCCAACATTCCATAGCGTAACTGCGCGCTGTCCGTTGCGAAAACTCATTTTGGTCTTTTAAAGACCCTGCGGCTTTTTAGCTGCTCATCCTTTCAAACAAGAAAAGCTACAGCTGCGAAGAGCAAAGTTTCCAGGATGAAAAAAATAACGTGGCTCCGAACCTTACAAGGTAGATATTTTTTATGTTGATTTCTGCTAGCCTAAGCGCACCAAATGTGCCTTTTGCGGTCGTCCCACGTCGCCCCAAGCACTAATCTCCTTTCTGCATGTCAATATTGCCGTTATAGTCCGTGAATCCTCTGGCTGTAATGCACCACATACAAAAAAAAAGGTTGAAAGCTAGCGACCAGAATATGTGCATTCGTTGGAGCCTTATAGAATCTGACTTGCCGCAACCGGAAAGCCCATTTCAGCGGCTTAACATAAAAGACCTCGCGGGGGCACAGAAACCTCTTGAAGCGCAACCCCTCAACGTCATTGCTTTTCGCAGTCAGTTGCGCTTGAACGGCACTAAAATCCGTTGATTCACATTTTTTTATTCTTTATAGACTCAGCACGCGCGATGAATGTCCTTCAGACAAAATTCATTACGACAGCAGCACGCGGAGAATATTATAAATCATGAGCAAGTCGAAAGCCTGCAGTTAACATGGCGGACGCTTTCAGTAAAGTTCATGCCGTGCACGAGTCATTCATACTGGCGAAGCTTTACAGCTGGGCAAGAACGCAGTGGCAACTGTAACAAAAAATTCTCTGTCAACCGAAGAAGGCAGAACTGTATGCACATATGCAATGCGTTGAACAGGTGAACCCTCTAAAGGCCTAGGTCGCGCAGTGAGAAATTTGTGGTATCCTCAAGCTTTGCCTCAAGAGTTGAACGCGATAGCGATGCCTGGCCCTACTCTCATCGCGCTTTCTTCCGCCTGCCGTGCTCTTCCGTCGCCTAGCCACATAATAATCATGACGCCACTTGGTAGAGAGTGGGAGTTACTCGCGTTACTGCGTGGCCTCCATCGCCGTCTTGCGCCATTAGACATGGATTTGCCATAAAAACTCGCCGATGAAGAAGGCTCCATTACAATTGAGACTTGAGCTAGTTGGTAATGGTTCATGTCGATGTGGGAGCAGTGCTACACTAAACGCGGAGAAAGAAGACGCACCTGCGCTGTGCGTCTTTTTTTGGGGGTCCGTGCTTCGTGTAGCACGGCACCCACCTCAAGATGAAGAAGAAAAGAGGACACATGCGTGGTGGCCGAGCGCATAGCGCATTGCGCTCCTGAGCGAGAGGTCGGAAGCTCGATTCGAAGCATTGCTGGGCGAAGTTAAATTACTTTGACCGTATCTATCTATCTATCTATCTATCTATCTATCTATCTATCTATCTATCTATCTATCTATCTATCTATCTATTTATCTATCTATCTCCTAGGTTTCTGTGCTCTCCTGCTCGTCTCGTTCACCTGATATACCCGAATATTTGCATGGTAGGGTACAAAAGTATGACTAACAAAAATAACTGATCACTACATCACTGAGGTGATATACTCGTCTTCTAAGTTGTGATTAACGACACTGCAATCTCTGCGGCTCATGCCTGTAGTGCTCGGCCCGCGGTATGCGGGCCAGAGGTGTTCGAATCTTTAGAACCTACATCAGCCAATTACTTCCTAAAATGGACATACAAAACTCCGGCATGGTTGTAAATAGACGTATGAAACGCCGTGACTGCGCGGATCGAACGCGCAATCTTGGGCGACGCCTCAAAATTTCTGTTCTCAATCCGGAGCACGGCCTCCAGGGCCGGCCCACACTTCTGTGTTCGCGGTTCACACACGACGGCCTGCTAAAAGAGCTCCGCTCTTAAGGCAAGAGAGGAGCGCATTTTATCGCACGTTGCGATTGAAATTTAGACATAATCACACAGACATGCGACCGACCAAGCTTTAGGGTGTCACGAACACTGTCTCGAACACGGTGCCAAGGAGCACGCTACCACTAAGCTACGACTGCTTCTCCTTGTCGGTATACAGAGTAAATGAATTTACTGCACCAGCAAAGTGTAATGATACCGCTTGTATAACGTGAAACCTGCTTCTAATGCGTGATAATAAATATCATAACTATACACTTCTTCTGCTAACATTCGGTATCTTTTTTGTGCAACTTTGCTCGATCTCACAGGAATACTTCAATGAGTGGTGCTAATGATTGCATATCAACGTGCCGTTTAGTGCATTTTTCTTCGACGAAACAGATGTCTGTGCTTTGGACTAACGTGACTTGAATTGTTACAGCGTATTATGAGCTACTACACAGTCGCCAGGGTGTACTTTCGGCATTCCTGCTCAGCGCATGTTTAGCATACTGATGAGTGGGTGCATACGCTTTACACGAATATCTTTATCCTACTCGTAAAAGTTGAACTTGCCAAACAATACGATATCGGCAATTTACTCGTTGGTTGCTTCGCATGACACCAGTTCCCACAGTGTGTAAGATCTGTGGGATTTTTTCTTATTTCCTTCTTTGCATGAACCTAGAATTTCCGCTCACGGACACCGCTGATTTTTCGCTCACAACCAGCGACACCGACGCCGACACCGACATAGTAATTTCTGCGAAAGGCGCTTCTTTGACGCTATCGCTCTAAAATTAGCGCGAAACCATACTCCCATTGCAATCAGCAGATGGAGATTGCAAGCTGATTCACCAAAACAATGATAATAGTTTGTTATAGTGATCAAATAACAACTCTATAAAATTAGAAAAAAGTGCAACAGCGCTTTCGAGTGCTAAAAAAGCGAGCTAGGTGTCCTTAATATTCCTGTAAGTGGCGTTGCGGCGCTAGGCTGTGAGATTTCAGGCCTCCGTTTGTCTACGCCCGGAAAGAGCTTCACTGAAAATCAGGTCATGGTGACAGGTTCGACTCCCGTTAGGCCGGGTTGCAACTTCGATTTACGTCAACTCTAATATCCCACGTTCCAAACGGTATTCTGCTTCATTATCTTCAAACGGCGCTTCTCGAATTTTGCACTCGCTCAAAGGAGACCCCTCCGTATACACTGCAATGTTCTGGACGGAAGTCCGACCGGTTCTGAAATTACGCGCATAAACGAATAACCGACAATTTTAAACGACGGATTTACACCTTTATTTACAGGAGTGTTGTGGCCACGCAGTGAAGCCCCCTCCATATATTTGGAAGGCTGCTCGGTCGAAATAAATTTGAACGCAAGAAAATAAGAAATAACACCAGGGGAAAAAAGAAGAGAGGCCGGTCGTCCTGCCTCTTCTTTTGCCTCGTTGTGGTTTTTTTTTTGGTCAGATTTATTTCATACTATGAGCAAACTTGTCCAGCAAAGCATCGTGTCATGTTCTCTGTGCATTATAGTCCAACCGGTTATAAAACGTGACAATTCAAAATATACTCAATCCCAAGCAGCAACTTTCTACCTCTACACCTACAGCGGAGCTGTAATTTGTTTTGTGGCCACTTTTTTGGTGCTTGATTGTGTAAATGTTTTTTTTCGTAATTCTTTTTGTAAATAGGCTCTACCTGAAGTGTTTTCTAATGAAATCGCCAAATCAAATACAATCATGCTAAACGTTATTTTGATATTAGGATTTTATTCCTGGATACCCTTTTTTAATTTGCATAGGCGTCGCAAGGTGGGAGTATGGGTAGCGCTATAATAATAAAGCGGTAATCAAGAGCAAGAGTCATGGAGCAAGAGAACGAATGGCAGCAAGGCTAATACCCCTGTCAAACGGGCATCTTAAAAGTCTTTTAAGATAACAGACTTCTTCCAAAAAGGAGTTCCTGACGGCAGACACACGGTAAAGAGCGAACTGCTTTTCAGAAGCGGTCTTTTTCGTAAACTGCGTTCGTCGACCTCTTACGGCTCCGAATGAGCAGGCTCAAAACTAGTAGGCGCCAGCAATTTTCGACTGATGGAAAAAAAAGAGTGAATGCTTAGTTTTCTGTTACCAAGGCTCTTCGGAAAAAACAAATTTCATATCCCGCAGAAGATCCAATGAACCCTGTTAATGGTTATTTCTTTTTCTACTCTCGTGAGCAGATAGAACGCATCAGAAATCGCGTGGTGACGCTGGGAATCGCGCCGCGCCGTTTTGCACAAGCGGGAAAAGCGTGCTCGGCAGTCATGTGTGTCACGGCCACTCGAATCACAACGCACGTACGTTTTTATCGAGCGACCGTGTGTGTACTCGGCATTCCAGTAGTGTGAGCGTCACTGGCCAACCCCGGGGACCATGCAGCCGTCGGCGCACGGAAAAAGCAGCGTCTTCAATGGTCGGAGGCGGACACCTGGAGTTTAATCAAACTTTGGGAAGATAACCTCCACTCACTGCAGGCCGTAAGGCTTGCGATTCTCGCTTTTTCTTCGCTGCGGTCGCCCATAACGTGTCGAGAGCACCAAAACTTCTGTACGGTAGATAAAAGCCCAGTGGTACCAGACAGACTTGTACACGTCACTAGTTATGCGGACGCTTCCTTAAGCAGTGCAAAAAACCTCACATTGGTGTTTCTTCATCTGTTATCATTAAATGAATTTGATGAAACGAGCAACGAATTAAGGCTTTAATTTGTATATCGAGATACATAGTTTTATTTTCATTGCTTGTCTTTTAACTGCAAGCGCCACGCTTTCCGTAGCGTCTTCGAAAGGAAACACTAAAATGAGATCGTTGGTGCCGTGTGTCTGCGCCGCAAATCCTCTTCGTTAAAAGTCTTTCATCTTTGTGAAAGACCGCTTACGTAAAAGACTTTCTACGTGCCCCTGTGACACAGGTATAAGAAGGAAAACAGAAGGCACGGATCATGAAACCAGCAGCGCAGACCAAAGTAAAAATGCATTTCGAATAAAACGGAGACGTTTGGCCACATAATATTTTTTCATACTTAGTGGGCTCTGTCTGCGCGGTTCTTCTTTCTTCTTCCATATTATTCCCCGTCTACATGGGATTAAGGAAATCAGACGTTACAGCGCAGTAATAACCGCCGTTTTGTTCGCCGCTAGTCAGACTATACCGCCAAACTTTTTCCTGCCTTTTTTATATCGTGTGGCTGAAAAACTATTGCGAGGGTCTGCCGTTTGTCAAGGAATAACCGAAGAGAAGCAAAAAATGGGGAAATAAGAAAAGGTAAACGTGCCATGACATAAATAAAAAATTCTTATACCAAGAGAAAGAGAGTGAACGCTTTGGCTAAAAAATTCTGATACTAAGAGAAAGAGAGAGAGAAAAAAGCCGGGACCTTGGTTTCAGAAAAGCGCACTGGGGGAGAGCTCGCAAAGATTACACGGCTGCATAGTTGCGCAGCACTTCATGCAATGCCGCATTCGTGGTAGCGCAAGGAAGACAGAGCAGATGTACAAGGTAGTGCCGGCGTAGAAACCGAGTTATCCTCGAAGAGCAAGGAGCGCTAAACTGAGCTCAAGCATTCTCGGATGCTTCTAGCCGGCGACAAGATCATTTCTAGAATGGCGTGCCCTGAATTTCGAGAACGGCGCCTTAGGAATAGAGGTTTGCTCATGTTTGCTACAGAAAGATAGCTTGATTTTTATTTTATGTAGGGACGCTATTGACGCTCGTCAAGCTTGCACCACACGGGGCTCACCTAAGTGAAATAAAAAAATGGCTACATCGGATCTGTTACATGATTCCGGGGGCAACAGAGGCTCATAAAACAAACAAAAGAATGGAGTGAATCACAACATGGGCTGTATGCACACATTTGTCGCAGCTCTATATATTGGGCAGTCTTCGCTTTTCTTTGTCAAAAGAAAAATACAATTCGCCTACATACGAATAAGATTTCATAGCATTCAAGGATGTTTCTAAAGGAAAGACAACATTTTGTTTGGTCTTGTTCCGCTCGCCAAGCCATCTGTATGCCACACAATTTCGGCAGATGCTCCTGTGCGAGCCTTGTTTTTTTATTTTTATATTTTGCAACGAGGTTTGGCGTCGAGGGTCGACGATGGTCGGGGTAACCATTTTCGTTTACAGGTGTGCTGTTTTCGGGGGGCGTAACTGGGCCTAGTTTTCTTTTCTACGCCATAAGCTGTCTCGGACTCGCCCTGCCGCCCCTCTTTCCTGCATGTGCCCCGCCACCCTGCTGTACCCTGGCCTCAGTGGTACCAAACGTTCGACAACTACCTACTGGCATCGGGAACATCCCACTTCAAGCCTAAACGTTGCTCTTACACAGCCTCGACGTTGAAAGTGGACGTGTTCTGTTCAGCATACTGCTTACATCGGATGCTGCGAAGAGCGGTGAGTCAGCTCCCAGCGCTAAACGTGTCGAGGATAGTAAAGACGCCGTTCAGCGTTCCGTTTACGATGAAGATGTAGAAACCAAAAAGCAATTTTTGAGAAGCTCAATAATATTGTCCAGAGTGGCACCGCTTTCGCCACCGTATTCAGTAACCGCGAGAGTCTGTTTAGGTGTACGTTGCTGCACCACGTGTGCTTGCCATCGCATGTTCCTTGGTGTCCTTGGTGTCCTTGGTGGCGCTTCGTGACCAGTTCGTAGAAGGGGTCGCATCCCAGCACGTTCTGGAAGGCCTTCTCCTTGAGGGCTCGACCCTTCCATTCTCTGGAGCAGTAGCATTAGCCTCACAAGTTGAACAGTCCAATGAAGGCGTTCGTGGATTTACTTTCGGCGCCGTGCAGTGTATGTCAGGGCGCACTCGCTCGGCGCTATAAGACCACAGACACAGAAACCTGTCACTGTGCTTTACGTAACGACACGCCCCTGGGTGAACATGATAACGAAGCTAGCTTGCAGCCCGTGAGCGGACAACCTGCCCCGTATTGCGCCCATGCAACCCTTGCTGTTATCGTCGCGGTTCGCTACACTACCGTGCCGCGTCAACTCGCTGCCCAGCCAAAGTCAACGTTTCTATCAGTGCGGTCGCACTGGTCATTTTAGCGCTGTATGAAACAAGAGGCGACGGGTCGTTTCTGTTCGTGACCCTAAGACGAGACGTTAACCGACAATGAACTTGTAAGCATTTTATGCGTAACAACGTCCAGCCGCGCCGGAATTCATCTCGAGCTAGCAGTTGGTCACGCGCTTAATATTCCTTATCGACTCAAGATCTTGAATTTCCTTTCTAACAGATGATATATTTCATCAGCATTTCACCGGACAGGAGTTCCTGTCCGCGCCCCTTGTAAAGCTGCTGGATTATTCGAAAGAGCCTATCTGAGTGCGAGGATGCCTTCTTTCAAAAGGCGTACACAAGGAACGCGAAGCGTTCGTACTGTTCTCTGTTGTTTGTCAAGGCACATCGCTTCTTGGCATCGACGCAATTGAGGCTCTTTCATATTGATGGCTCGTCCCTCCGCTGCTCTGAGGCTACTACGTCAACTAACGCTTGATTGATTGATTGTTGGGGTTTTCCGTCCCAAAACCAGCTGTGATTATGAGACGCTGTAGAGGAGGACTCCGAAAATTTTGACCACCTGAGGTTCTTTAAAGTGCACTGATATGGCACAGTACACTGGCCTAAATATTTCGCCTCCATCGAAATACAGCCGCCACGACCGGGATTCAATCCCGCGACCATCGGATCTACAGCAGTGTCATAGCCACTAGACCACAGTGGCGGGACGGTGAGTGGACTTATAGTCCATATAATGCAAAATGATTGGCACATTTAGTCCACGCTAAATCCTTAAGATGCACGTCGTGGGAGTGGAAGAAACCCGCCTCAATCTGAGGGACATGGATAGACCTGGTGTTTGTAAACTTTCGACTAGATCGCATCACTGAACCTTTGGCTGTCGACTTAAGCCACCATAAGGCGGTCATGATAAAAGGGGAGAGGCAACCGGAAGTAACCATCCGACACGTGTGACAAGAATATGCGTAGTGATGTGAGCCTCGCCTTTGCCAAGTGGAGCATAATTGACAAAAGCTGTACGACTGTGTGATGCTTTCGTGCGCGTAACTGTGCCCATGTGTGCGTGTGTCGCACACATGTCGGACAATGCGCTCAGTAGTGGTGTCCAACGGTGATGTAACTAAATGTATGTACGTCACAAGGGAAGCATAGGGGCAACATAGGGGAGCCCCAGCTCTGGTGTTCACTCGGATTTTGCAGGCACGGAACTGGCTTTGGTTTTTGAAGGTCACCGCTCGATGTGTCAAATAAGGTTCACGTCGAGCGTGAACTTAGTTCACGCTCTACGTGACGCCTCCTGGCAAGAAAGTGTGTTCCACACACGCCGCCTTGGCTACGAGTGGCGCTGCCTAACACTCCCAGGATAATACGGACAGAAATACACAATAAAGTGGACGGGGGGACGACCGCCTTCCTAGCTCAGTTGGTAGAGCCTCGGACGCGACATCCGAAGGTCGTGGGTTCGGTTCCCACCGAAGGCAGGTTTGTCTTTTCGTCCACTTTAATTCCTTTCTACTTTCTACACAATTACAATAGCACAACTAACCTCCCCCGTGCTTTCCTAGGCTTCATTGTCTGTTTGCTCATTAATGTTATGACCTGTCATTTACGTTCGTCATGCTGTCGTGTTGTGCCATAGTAATTTTGGTATACATCCCCTTAACGAAACGCGTGGCATGTAAATCATGTCGCTCATGACATGCATATCATGATTTTCATGTTGTGACCTGTCAGTCACGTACGCCATGCAGTCATGTTGTGGTATACCAATTTTCGTATACATCCCATTAACGAAACAGCCAGGAGAGCACCAAGACCGTCGCATGAAATCATGTCACTCATGACATGCATGTCATACTTTTCGTGTTATGAACTGTCTTTGATGCTTGTCATGCAGTCCTGTTGTGGCATGCCAATTTCCGTATACGTCCCATTAAAACTCGTGGCATGTAAATCCTCTCGCTCATGACATGCATATCATGATTTTCATGCTGTGACCTAGCTGTCAGTCATGTTCGCCATGCAGTCATGTTGTGGCATACCAATTTTTGTATACATCCAATTAACGAGACGACCAGGAGAGCACCAAGACTGTGACATGTAAATCATGCCGCTCATGACACGCATGTCGTGATTTTCACGTTATGACCTGTCATTTATGTTCACCAGGCAGTCATGTTTTGCTATACCAATTTTCGCATACATCCCATTAGCGAAGCGGCCAGGAGAGCACTAAGACTGTGGCATGTAAATCATGTCACTCATGACATGCATGTCATGATTTTCATTTTATAACCTGTCATTTATGTTCGTCATGTAGTCATGATGTGGCATCAATTTTCGTAAACATCCGATTAGCGAAACGGCCAGAAGAGCACAAAATCGTAGGCGGCTAGATAGATAGATAGATAGATAGATAGATAGATAGATAGATAGATAGATAGATAGATAGATAGATAGATAGATAGATAGATAGATACGCTGAAACTCGCCGAAGTTCGCTAAGAAATGCTTCGCATTTAAAACTACTTTAGCAGCAGCGGCCCTCCTAAGGCGGCGCTGGTCGCACTCCAAGTGGTCCGGGGCACGCTACAGAGCGTTCGAGTTAACCGTGCTGACGTCCGTACATGTGAAAAGAACGCACGTGTTTCACTTGGCACTGCTCCCGCTTGAGAGGATCTAAGTCTATTTCATAAATAGTTCCTTCCCAGAGCCGCTTCTTCTCTTCGGTTCCGCGGCTGTTCTATTCACAAGCGCCTCGTGCTTTCTGTTTTGAAGGGCTACCACACTTCCTTTTCCGCCGCCACCCGGATTCTCAAGGTTTGGACCTGCGAGTGAGACAAGCTTTCCCCGTTAATTTCAGGGGCCTTCCGGCGTCAGCAAAATGAGTCTCGTTCCCGGAGAAAACTAAAGGCTCGTGTGCGAACGATACGAACACCACGAGTTCATGCAGCTGATCCCAGAGCGATAGGATTTTTCCACAGATATCCACTAGGCTGCTGGATGGCGCTTCGAGCTCTCCGGCGAGCGGTCACCAGAAGTTCGGGTGCTCGTCCCGGAAGTCGTGAAAACGGTCGCTGTGAAAGCATAATAACTGCTGTGTATGGGTGGGTGTCGTTCGCATTTCGCAAAATATACGTACTTCTTGCTGTGTAAACTGTACGAACAGACCAGAGAAGTTGTCTGGGAAGACGTTTCACTTGTAACTACGATATTCGGTTCGTACGACATGCACTATAGGTAGTGAAACGCTCAGGTCGTATGTCGGTTTTATAGCTGTGCGCCTTGTAACGCAGACTTCCTCGCTCTAAACCGGTTTGTACCAGCGCAAGTTCGACAACTTATGCAGGGACATGTAGACACCATCATCATGCAGAAAGCTATTTAGCTACATTACGGTGACTTGTTTCGATCGGACGGACGCATGGACTCGGATACAGGGTGACGCACTTCCCAAGTCGTTTTCTTCCTAAAAGCATACAGGTGTTTCAATGAACTTGCAAGAAGCTTTAAAGATAGCCACGAGTGCTAAGAGACTGCAGACGCCTTAGTATTGTTCACTGCCATCTTGACCATCACGAATGATTTTAATCAAGTAATTTTTATTATTTGACCAACCTTTAAATGGTTGCCTTAAATGCAAAATATTCAGTGGACATATTTCTTTATTTATTTATTTATTTATTTATTTATTTATTTATTTATTTAGGGAAAAAGTGCCAGTCTGAGTGCCAGACTTTAGGCAGGGGTGGGCGATAAAATGTTGTACGAGAACCGATACAATGATAAAAAAAGAAACATGAAATACGGTCCACAATCCCAACAATGACCGTGCCATAGAAAAACAATACAAAAAACCATCAAAATATAGAAAGAAAGAAAAGAAGAAGCGCGCACTAGGTTAAAAAGTGAAAAGATGTGGCTTGAAATATCAGCCGTAGAGGAAATAAAATCAGCAACAATACAAAAAAGTACCGATGCGAGACATTGAACTTCAAGCAATCAATCTGATCGAGATGGGTTCTGGAATAAAGCGCACTGTAAATAAATGAAGGTGTAGCTATGAGCCATATGGCGCAGGTAATGCACAGAGAAACTAGTTGAGATCGATGCTTTCACGAATCTCTGATGGCAAATTGTTCCACTCGCTTATTGTGCGGGGAAAAAAAGAGTACCTGTATTTGTTAGTATGGCAGAGGTGCGCAGCGACTCTTTTAGGGTGGGAGGCGGGTGTTTCGAGGCGCAAAATTGGTTCGATGTAATTACTCTTCTGTATTGCTAGCTTAAAATTACACATCAGATAGAACGGTTTCATTCTCTCGCGATAACGTTTCCATCCTAGGGTTTCCAGCTTAGCGCTTTCCAGAAGAGCTGACCGAGATGTTTACGTTGGTAGGCATTAAATATGAATGTTGCAGCTCTTCGCTGTACTGATTCTAGTTTATCTATGTTAGCTTGCGTGTGCGGGTCCGAGACAGCCGATGCAAACTCTAATATTGGTATTACGTACGTTTGGTAAGTATTTTAGTTTCACGAGATGCCTTAGCGAGTTCCCGTCTTAGGTAACCTAGTTTTTTCAAAGCCTTTTTCTCAATATAAGACATGTTCGTTCCATGTTCGTTGTTCAATGTAAGACATGTATAATACATGTTCGTTATAAGACATATAAGACATCTTAAATCACATGTGATGACAAGGCCAAGGTACGTATACTGTGAGACAAAGGACAAGGAGTGATTGCCTAGGTTGTATTGGAAGTTGTAGAACATGTCAATCATAGTGTCCGGGCGATGTAATTTCATGGCTAATAAGTGTAGTGATTTTAGTTTTCCCTGGCTTCCAAGAAGGTGTCTAGGTGTTTGTGTGCTGTGACAATAGCTGTTTGTGCCTGCGGTCTCCGTGCTTCATTTCTCGTTCTGTCCTATAGCACGTTTGAGAGCGCCAGTTTTGTGGCCGTGAGTGCCTAGTAATGTTGCCCTGTTTGAAACTTGCGCGCTTTCTTACAATCCCAGGAAGGTTAAAACCACATAATCCATTATTATGAAAGCACATTCTCCATAGACTAGCTCACATGCTCTCCAACTTCAAAAATGGACATTTTACTTTTAAGCAACAGTTCTAAATTTGGTAAATAATGAATCTTAATTACCTGAGCTCATTAGGAAAAGTCTAAGGTGGTCAAAACAACAGTAAACAACACTATCTTCTTCCATTTGTGTATACAATGCGCAAGTGGATATTTTTAAATCTTGGCGCAAGTGAACTGAAAAACCCGGCCGGCGTGCGCAGTGCGCGGCAGCTAGACCTTGGCATTTCGGCTCAGTGGCTGTGAGAAAAATGTAATACTGTTGGGCCATCAAATTGCGATCGCTTACCTATACGTATGACTTGAGCTGCAGTGAATGTCACGATTGTCAGACACTTAAAATCGCCTGCATTGCTTGACCAGCTTTCTTATAGTATGCTTAGCTGTGTTGGTTTTTTTTATTGTTTTCGCAAATGGCGTGCTGCAAATTAACATGCCACTCAATAAAAGCTTCATAGAGTTTGTGAGAAATAGGCACCACAGGCACCCACTGGTAACTGTCCCTGAAAACTTGCTGTAAAGCAGGGCTGTTAAACGAAAGCTCGTTTCAATAGATAGACAATTGCCTGTTTGAAAATATATTAAGATTCCTTTGTTCGCAGAACTGCAGAGGGTTCGGATGTATTGGTTCTTGAAGTTAATTGTGACGAGCAAGGAGCGCACTTCGTCATTTTCATGTTACTTTTATTCCCAGCATGTAGCATTTTCCACAATATGTACTTTTTTATCACGCAGCTTTTACCGTGTCGATATCGGACTCCTTCGCATTGTCCTATGCGCTGGTTTGTTTTATGCTAATCTAAACACCTTCACAATCACTAGTTTATTGTAATTAGATGCACATATTAACACCGGCCACAATGTGCGCTCGCGAGCACGAATCTCATTCGAGCGGACAAGCTCAAGTTAAGACCGCAGTGATATTTTCCTTGTTTACCTGCTAAGTTCTGCCTCATATTCACGTCGCATGTTTTGTTGCCCTAGTCTTCAGGTCTGAGGCAACTGTATAATATCAAAGCTGCAATAAGGTGCGAAATAAAGGCCAAAATACGTAATCGGCATCGTTTACCAGCGGCTGAGAAGCCTAGCAGACGCCCGAGTTCCGGGACGGGCCTTCACACTTCAGCTGAAGAATAAGATAACTTAGAGCTAGAGAATCATCGCCACATCACACTGCTACTGACAACGAAGAGAATCTGACCAGTGGCTGCGAGAGCTGGAAAGGTTTCCACAATGGGAAGGCAAGGCGCCAACTGCAGCCTCCCAGCGTTCCACCCGTGAGTTCCTAGACGCAGAGTTTGGCTATAGTTGTAAAGTGTGCGATCGCCTTATGGTGCAACTCGGAACTGGACTACAATAATAGCGTAAAAGCAATGAGAAGTGCGCACTGCCCATGGTATTTTGCGGGACGCACTCCCTGCTGAAGCTAACGTAGGCGACGTGAAGCTGTGCAACGCGTGAAAATATGCTTTATTAATTGGAGACGTTCCGCAACTTGATTGATGATTGATTTGTGGGGTTTAACGTCCCAAAACCAGTTCTGATTATGAGAGACGCCGTAGTGGAGGTCTCCGGAAATTTCGACCACCTGGGGTTCTTTAATGTGCACTGACATCGCACAGCACACGGGCCTCAACATTTCGCCTCCATCGAAATGCAGCCGCCGCGGCCGGGATTCGATCCCGCGACCTTCGGATCTGCAGCCGAGTGCCATAACCACTAGACCACCGTGGCGGGGCGTTCCGCAACTTAGTAGGACCAATGAATACATGTACCTGCCGAAACCGCCACATTCAAGAAAGTTGATTGCTGGGATTTTACATCCCAAAACGTGCGGTGATTATCAGAGACGCCGTAGTGGAGGGCTCCTAAAATTTTGACCGGGTAGAGTTCTTCAATGTCCACTGACAGTGCATAGTACACGAGCCTCAACATTTCGCCTCCATCGAAATGCAGCCGTCGCGGTCGGGATGCGCTTTCAAGAAAGTTGAACGACGCAGGAGAACGGATCATCGCGGGAAGTTTGTCTTCCATGAACATATGACGACTTTGGGCTACGGCAGCGGCACGTCAGCCAAGATGTGCCTAGAAAGCCAAGTTAAGCCTAGAGGAGCAAGATATGCCTTGAGAGTCAAGTTAAGATTTAGAGGAGCCAGAATAAGCCTCGAGAGTAAGGTTATAACTACAGAAGGCATCAGAGTAATACAGAAGACATCAGAGTAAACCTAGAGAAGACATGAGCGTCAAGTTATGCTTTGAAGGCCCAAGATATACCATGAGATTTCAGTTAGGCGTAAATAAGCAAAGCTGAGCCTACATAATGATCATCGCTAACGAAGGCCGCCCAGCTGCGTCGTTGGATCAGACTTGGCACTACTAGTGCCAAAGTTCTTCTTTATGGTTCGCTAGGATGGCTATGATTTTGTTTTAGTTGTCTAGGACAAAACAGCAAGCGCGTAGGGTACATTATGTAGACCTACTTAAAGCGACCTTGCAACATTTTGCAAGTAGTCCTCGAGTGACATCAGTTAAGGAGCTCATTGGCTCACGAATTGTCTGCCACAAATCTTTTTTAACTTCAATTCAATTGCAATTTTAGTGTCAGATCAAATGAAATATTTTAAATTTGCCTGGGCAGACAGCCTACATTAGCTAGTGCTCGGTGCATATCAGAGGACATGAAGCAGAGCACACATGTATAAAAAAAATTCACAGCATATCCACGGAGTGAATGATGATGAGTGGGCGAAGCTCCGGAAGTTCATCGTAAATCGTACCGAGTTCCGGATTAAATTAGTTAACGCGCACGGTACGAATCCTTATGGTTCAACTACGCACAAGTGAAATCTCCCACCAGCACTTCATTGCAAGTCAAGATACAGTATATATATATATATATATATATATATATATATATATATATATATATATATATATTTATATATATATATGGGTGGCCGGTTAACAGTTCTCCAGCGCGAGCAGTCGGTATTTTTCAGTCAAGAAACTCGCTAGAAGACGCTGCCTGCGTCAAGCTTGTCTCTCGCGGGTGAGGGCGCGTTCTCCTTCTTTGCGAGCTGGTAGCGCGTTCATCGAAGAAAGAGCGTTTCCATAGTCAACGCGCGCCTTTCGCTCTCTTTGTCTTGTCTCTCTCTCTCTCACAAGACAGGAGATGGAAGAGTGAGAGAGCTCGCGCGCCGGGAGGCACGCGCCGAGGGCGAGCCTCCCACACGCGCCCTCCTAGTAGCGCGTTCCTAGTAGGTAACGCGCTGCTACAACGGAGGGACAGACCCAAACCTTAAGGAGCTTCGCCCCTAAAATGATGAAATAAACATATATTTCAACAAGCATGTTCACAATGACATGGTTACAAGACACCTTATATAATAGGTAATTGGGCACATTACACTGAAGATCGTAAGAAGCAAATAACTCTTCAGAATGCTTGATATTTCAAAGAAAATACCTTTCCAGTACGCTTAAGCTACGTGCCAGTTCATCTTCTAGGGGTAGTTGAATCAAAAATCTTTTTCTCATGAAATTTTAATAAATGCCTTTCATACCAGTCACAGCTTGTAGGTAAATGAAAATTGCCATTGCATGCCTATCTAGTTTTTTGCGATAGTAGGGTGAAAGGAGTGGGGGAGGTTAAAGATGGCGCACGAATAGGGCAACCTTAAAATCACAAATTATGTGCCGAAAATAATATTATACGCGGTTATTTAAGTATACTATTATTTGAATTGACAGCATTCCCACCTATTATCTTGAGGATTCTCTTTTGTAGTTGTAGCAGTGGTTCTAGGAATTCATACGTTGCACCCCACCATTCTGTACGGCAGCTATACGAGAATGACAAAAGGATAATGTTCAAAATAGAGAACGTAGAAACTATGCGTGTGCTTTCATTGAAATATAAAAAAACGTAAGCCAATTTTATCCAAGCGCTATGGCTTTTTTTCTTCTCAGTGAAGGCGTTGGTTAAAAACTCACACCTAAATCTTAAAAAATAACTGCTCGTTCAGATCCGTTTGGTATTATCAGAGTTACAATGTCAAGTTTGAGGGAATCCGATCTTCCGAGTACGTTCCCTTTACTTTCGTCGAGACAAGCGCGCTGGAAGCTACACACAGCGCTGTCAAAAAGGGGCATGAAATCATGCTAGTAGGCGTCATGATGTTTAAAATTTTCTCTTTTCTTTTTTATAGCGTATTCGTGCTTTCGCAGTGACAAGCATGTTGTGGTCAGAGTCACGAAGGGGACGTGGCGCCGCCCCACGACCTCCGCGGTAACAGCCGCTGGGAATCCACCGGTAGCAGTTCTTGAAGTTATTTTGTAGTCTGCGCTAAATTATGACGCCTTTTGTTGAATGAAAAGGGCGCACTTTCCAGATGTGGCATGAAACCAAATGAGAATTCCCTATGCCATGTACTGCAATATTATTGGGCAGACATGTTCATAGGAGCCTGAGCAATGGATCGGTGTCATTTGCTTGACCTTTTCGAAGAGTATTGGAGGACCCCTTAAAGACCAAATTTTAAATGGATATTCTGGTGCAATTTTTTGAGACTCCAGCCCTCCTGCGAAAAGCAGCATCTGCTGGCTGCGTCCGTATTGGTTGCAACGGCTCTTTTCGGTTAGGCCCGATTCCACTTACACGCCTTGTGCAGAAGAATACTCGACCCACCCTCACTCCCACATTTTACCCATGTCTATCGTCCTTCATTCCGGCCCTTCAACAAACAAAGGATACAACGTCAGCGAAGTTTTCTCATCCACAGTGGCGCGATGCAGCGAGTGTAAAGCAAGCAGCAACGCAAATCGAACAAATCGTACCCGCCTGATCCTCGAGACCGTAGGGAAACAAAGGCGGTGGAAGAAGCGCCGGCTCGTATGACGTACGCGACACTGTGTGCACAGTGCCGTCAGCCACTGAGGCGTCACAGCGGGCATCGAATGCCCCCCAAGGCGACAACTTCTCCCCAGAGGCCGCGGCTCGCCATCGACCGTCACCGCGTTGCTAATGAACGGCGACGCCTCCGTTTTCGGCTGCAGGCCAGCGTTGCGGATTTCGTCGGGACTGGCAGTATAGAGTGCGAAGAGGCCAGCCTTTGCACCAGTGGTTGAAACCCAAGAACTTATAAGCAAACTCTGCGACCACTCATTAAGCGAAGACGGCATTCCTGCGCGTATGTGGTGCACTCATATGCTTCATTTGTGTCAGACAGCGAGTGATTTGTTGTTTTTTTATATTGGTAACTGAAAACGCACGTATTAGCCATGCTGATCGCAGCGACTTTATTGCTTGTACAAAATGTTGGTACGGCGTGACTCAAGTCCTAAGCAGGTCACCTCGCATCTATGCATGGCACTGGACTAAAAATTTTACTGTGTAAGCCTAAATTCTTTCAAAACAAACAAGGGGCACCTCTCATAAAAGTTTTTACGCAGCCCGTTGCCACCATGCCGAAGGTTCCTGTGAAATTCGACAGACTGTGCTGTCGCATTGACGTACAAGCGGATCGTATCTTGTTTTCGTCTACATGGTAACGTTTCCAAATTCGCCTTTTGCGAAAGTGTTCGAAAGAGACAAAAAAAATGGATCGCCGTACGAGCGGGTGCATTCAGCGCTTTCCAATACAGTACGATACTAGACTACGGATGAGCAAGCAGTGTCTTTGTCCAGCGCATTGTTACACATATTTAGAAGAGATGGCTCATTTCTTGGCGTCCAGGAACTGTGGCGGGGGTGATGACATGACAGGCGTTTTTCAGACTTAGCAGCACTTTTGTTCGCAAAGCTGGATTATTTAAAATGTAGGCAATATTTAAACATGAAATTAAAATGCTTTCTAGAAGTGAAGCTCACGGGAAAATGGAGACTTTATTGGAAGAGGTCGTTGAAAACGATTCTGAATAGGCGATGTCGCTGCTGGAGTATGACTCTCCTTAACCAATCTTGCTATAAAGAAAGGCGTGAGTTAATTAGTAGCTACCTCAACGAAGACAAGTCTACCTGTCGAAACATTGGTTCTAGCGACGTTCCCTGTCCATCCTAGTTTTCAACGATCTCGCCATAAAAATTACAATGCGTAATTTATCCATTACAAAAGTTGAAGTAATCAACTTTTCAGTTGTACCAACAACTTGACGTTTGCTAGTTGCTTTAACTTAAGTATAACTAATAGCAATGCGAAGAATAATTGATTTGTGGGGTTTAACGACCCAAAACTAGCTCTGATTATGAGAGACGCCGTAGTGGAGGTCTTTTGAAATTTCCACCACCTGGGGTTCTTTAACGTGCGCTGACATCGCACAGCACACGGGCCTCAACATTTCGCCTCCATCGAAATGCAGCCGCCACAGCCGGGATTCGATCCCGCGACCTTCGGATCAGCAGCCGTGTACCATAGCCACTAGACCGCCTTGGCGGGGCATAGGGCAAATGGAGGTCACCGATGTACTCCGCCGATGTACTGCTGCAATTAGAAGCCGTGTGGACATGTACTGGATATAATTGTTGTGCGAGAGTTGCTTTGCGGATGGCAGTGATTGTATAGCACCGTAGAAGAGGCAAATAATTAGACAGGTGTATTGAAATTAAATATATTTCAGAAGAAAATTTAAGCTGCTCGCAAAAACGTCTGTATTTGTAGATTATTGCGCGGGCTCCTTGTCTTGCGATGGACCTACTACATCGTACATTTAAGTGCAAAGGCGATTATGCAAATTGTTTGGTTGAGAAAGATCCGTACCATGCAATGAACAAAAAAGCTGCTAATGAGGATGATCATGATGACAATGAGAATGTAAGAATTACAAATTAGGCATCTTAAGTGGGCCATCGGCGGCTATTGAAGAAATGTTGTGGCGGCAGTGGACTCTCCCTGCAGAGAAATAGCGAACATCACTGTCAGAGACGGTGATCCCGTCCGAGCTGGAGAGAACGCCATCGTTGGGCAAAATGTGCCAAAATAAGGTCTATCCCCCTGTCCCAGCAGTCGATATGGCACGAAAGTGAAACCTGCCTTCGCTACATAGGCCGCAATCTGGAAAATTGAGGGTCGGGAAATGGGTTGAGTGCTCTTGATATGTGAACCGGTTGTGTATAGACATCAGTGAGAGTTGCACACAAGCGAAGGTTCTTGAACGAGTCCAATTTCTTCGGAGACGCCGCAAGGCACGCGCCAAAGCCCTGCGCCAACCTGCCATGAACCAGGAGCATCCGCAGCAAAACCGAATGGGTTGTCAGCGGACCATTTTCTCAACACAGCTAGCCCGTTGCAGCAAAAGGCGCATCATTTGCTTGTCGACGGCCGTGTGCGTTCCTGTAGTAGCGCGCGTCGCAGAAAAACTGGCTACCATATGTGCCACAGAAGACAAGCTTTGTAGCGGCAGTGGTTCCACTGTGCTCTGTGATTGAAACGCGATACACGGAGCGCTCTCTACCGATGCTCTCGGCGGTACCGCTTTGCGCCAGGAACGCCGAGCTGATTCATTGTGCTGTTCATTAAAGTTAGAACCCTTTTGAAGTATTTTGGTTCACTTTCGTGCCTTTGTGATAATCCGGCCCACTGCAGTAGCATATAACCTGCCGGCCATCACGCCTTCCGATAACCGTGTTTCATTTCCCGAGCACTCTGAGTATACTGTCAAGGGAACACACCGGCAGCACGTCGCTAACCTCCGCTGCTACCGAGGCGCTGAGACTACAGAAGCGCTTACTGCCAGCGCGCACTAGCACGACAATGTACTGGTTTGCTCCTTCGTTCCTAGACAGTGGTGCCACCGCTGCGAACGAATAGTGAACTGAAAGGAAGGCGATGGTAATTTAAGAGTAATTTTGCTTGCGAAACACCTTTGTCTTAACCGGACACCAGTTAGACGTAAATTGTGAATAGGTGTAGTGAAGGCATCAGTCCCGTCTATTCCTCTCTCCACCACCCCCCCACACTTTCCATGTGTCGTTGGTGTGATCGGTGGAGCTCCCAGCTCTTATCGAAGCTTCCCGTGTGGTTGTGGGTTCGAATCCTAGCGCGTGGTACGTTTTCATTGTCCAATGTCTGTGCATTTTTTTCAGGCATCCACTGTCGTGACCGAAGGGCGGCAGTCATTTCTTGGTTGATCCCAGCATAAAACGCATTCGTTTAAATAAAAGTAATAAGTCTTTGCCTTGTGTACTCCCTTTTGCCCGTATTAGCTTGCCCTGTTTTACACGTCGAGACGCATTTAAGTCCTTGAATTCACCAAGTTGCTTCGCGAAGCTTATTTAAGCGTATTTGATGGTGTTAATTGCTGGCTCTCTCTTCCTGCCCGTTCGTCCGCGCGGCTGCCCAAGAAAGCGAGCGAGAAATCACGCCAAGGAGACCTCGACATTATGGCGTAGCACAAGCTGAGCGGGCTTCCGTAAAGCGCCTCCTTTCGCAGAATCTGCATTCTATTTACCGCTTATCCAGACGTACTTTGAATTTCAAGTGGACTTCGCTCTCGTGCGTGTCTTTGGATAGGCGCCCCACCGAAGCCTAATTAGGCACGCCTAGGATGTCTGATACAAGGGAGGGAGGGTAACGAGACCCTTTGTGTAACGCACAAGTTAGACTCCATCGGCCAGCGCTCTCTGTGTGTGGTAGCTCCCCCACTCCCCCTTTCCCGTTACACATGCGAGAGAGGCAGCGCTGTCCCCATCTCGCCAGTCACGGTTCCTGCAGCGACGCCAGCTGAAATCCTGATTAGCCGCGGGGGCCGCGGACTTCCTTAATTAGCCCCCGCCACGACAAGTGCTCTCGGCGAGCTAGGCACCCCCTTTGTCTCCTGCCGTCCGCGCACGCCAGCGTACGCGTCGCTGAGGCGGGGCGACCCATGAAGTTTATGACTGCTGCCACCCCGCACCCCAAGTCGCTCTCGTTCTCTCTTCCTTTCTCGCAAATATATATATATATATATATATACTCGAGTCGAGGATTGAAAGGCTTGTTCGACCGCGGCGTGAAGAGGCCATAAAACAACGCACGCGGAAATACTTAATCGTTGCGCGGGAAGGCTTCACTACTAGCCACTTACAGGCATCCCGCAAGTCACCCGTGTTGTGAAGAGCTTGGCAAAACGCGAGGCTTCCTCGCTCTGGTGCTCAGGAGCAAGGGGGTATACTTACTCCTCTGTCGCAGCCTGAATTCGTATCAATCATTTCATTAATTTGACTGATTTATGGAGTTTTATGTACGAAACCCATGATATGATCATCAGAGAGGCCAGAGTGGAGGGTTCCGGAAATTTCGACCAACTGGGGTTCGTTAACGCGCACTGCCATCGCACAGTACAGAGGCTCAACATCTCGCCTTAATTACACGCAGCCGCTGCGGCCGCGGTTCGATCCCGCGACCTTTGGACCAGCAACTGATTGCCATAACCACTAGGCTACTGTGGCTGGGCCGTGTCAATCAAAGCGGGAAAAAAAGTCCCTTTAGGATGGCTAGGAAACAACGGCACTGCGTTCTTAATCAAGATATTGCGGATTAGCTATTTTCATCGAAGTGTGCTGACACTTGCGACCACATTTCCTTGGAAAGAAAATAAACAAACTTTCGAATAATAAGATACAGAACAAGCTTCAGGTGGTCTAAATTACTTCGGAGCAAGCTCTTGCTTTGTACCTCATGATTGATTGATTTGATTGATTGATTTTACTTCTCAAAACGACGATTTGATTATGAGAGACGCCATAGTGGAGGGTTCCAGAAATATCGGTCACGTGGTGTTAGTTAACGTGCACTGACATTGCAGGGTACACAGGGCTTGACACTTCGCCTCCATCGAAATGCAGCCGCCACGGGCAGGATTCGATCCCGCGACCATCGGATCAGCAGCTTATCGCTATAACCACTACGCCTTCGTGGCGGGGCCTTGTACAACACAATATCTTGGTATGTTATGGCATGTGCGACTTCATAATAAAAAATAAGAGTGAAGTCATAGTTCTAACCATCAGGGTGGCGTGTCGAGCTTTTTGATCAAGTTCTTCAACTGAGCAGCAGAAACAGCGGCATGCTCTGGTGTGCACAGAAATTGACCAGAAAAGAGATCATATTGCGCTGCCTGCTTTTCTATAAGCTTTGTGTTTGTGGCAATAGCTCCAAGATGAAAGAAATGCGAAGCATATCTTGGCGAACATAAGGTACTATGACCGTATGCATCTGTCTACCTAGCCGCCCACGCCTCTGGCATGCCTACTGGGCACTGTTTGAACGGTCCGTTGAGCGAGCATAACAACTCTTTTAAGTGTGCTTCGTCTTCTGATTGTGCCCCACATTGCCGTCAGTGTGGTTGTAAAAGTCTTTTTGACCTAGCGTATGTTTTGTTTTATCCCTTGGCGAGGTTAATTTGTGAAATAACGGAAGTATACATGGTTCCGAAGCAGGGCGCCATGTGCCGTCTGTGTGCCTGCTCGGTAAAGGATCAGTATTCCTGTCGATGTAATTAGTGAATCGGTTCTCAAAAAGCGCGCATGAAGTTCGAGTCTGTTGTCCTTCTTGATACGGCTGTCGTTGAGTTCTTTGGGAGGGTTTCAACTTTGGCTTGTTGGTGAATCATCTTTCACTGCGAGAAATCTGGGGGCAAACCTGAATTTAAACGTTGCACTGTAATTGCGAAAAACAGGAATGAAACGACGCACCTAATCATTGAAACTCACAAGATCTCGTGCTTTAGAGACAAATGCATTGACATGTCTTCCATCTCATTATCACTTAAGGAAATTGCATATCCGGGTGACACTGCACTTGTGTTTTAAGGTCTTCTATGCTTTGCTTTGTAATACGCGTTGAGGGCTCAGCTGTTGTATAAATAAGGTTACATTTCGCGCCAGTAAACTGCTGTTAGTTTGCGCGTCGTTTGTCTTTTTGTGTTCTATCCTGTGTCCTTGCTGTTGTGCTGAACAGTTCGCTTCCAGAGGGTTCTTTGGCTTTTGCATCTTTGGGTGCCTTTGCTTACTACCCGGGCGTGTTGCGTGCTCGATGCATCATTAATGTGTGGATGTGTGGGTTTAATGTGGGGATTCCATCATTGCTGCGCAAGAAAAACACACGACTGAGTTGTGGCTCGGTGCACACAATTCTGTAACCACTTGTGCTTTTGCCTCTTGTATAGAGTAGCACCCGCAGGAAAAGATGCAAGCTTGTGTTTCTGAGCAATCGTTATGCTTTGTGCATATGGGCGAGAGTGGGCGAGTTCACAGCAGCGCTGGCAGAATGCTGAACCGTTTTCTGCTTTTTACGCAATGTTTGGCCTGGCTCGCCGATCCTGTCACCGACTCGTCCCCATTTCTTCGCCCGGAAAGCAATATCGTGAACCACCGTTCTTCGACCGAGTTTCGCCACGTGCGCAACTCTGGTCCTGGTGGCGTGGACGGCCCTATCTAACTCGCTAGAGAGAGTTCTGGCCTGTTCGTTGCCTCGTCGGCTGGTGTTCTACGTGCCATCAGCTATGATGACGACATCCTGGTTCCTTCAATCGTCGACCAGCCTGGCTCGGTGACATCGTCGGCAAGGCATAAAAGGACGTCGTCGACGCCTGCCTTCTTCAGTGGGCGAGTTCACAGCAGCGCTGGCAGAATGCTGAACCGTTTTCTGCTTTTTACGCAGGTATGTTACTTTAAGAATGCCAAGTGCATTCGTTCAGATAATCGCTTCCTGCTGCTGTTGTCTCGCCCACACAGTTTCACATGTACCTCTGATATTCTATCATTATGGTCTGACTCTATTGTCTGCGTTAGCAGGCTTCTCTTGTGCGGTGATGTAGAATTGAACCCGGGGCCTACTAAGTTAAACAAGGCTAACACTCGTTTACGTGGTTCGTCCTCTGTCGATGAGACGAGTGATTTTGATGCTGCGGATGCTGACTTGTCTTCAGTGACTCAAATGCTTACCGAATTAATTAAGGGTCAGCAACGTATATCGCAAGATATAGCTGATATGAAGAAGTATCATGAAGTTTTCAATTCTAGGTTTGATGCTTTGAAGACTCGCGTCTCCGCATTAGAATCTCTTCCCGTCACGCCTTCTACAGCTGTCGGCAACAAAGTTAACAGCGATATTCAGCAGCTACAAATCAAATCAATCAACTCGCTATGCGGAATGATGACCTAGAGAACCGATCTCGTCGCAATAACTTGCTGCTGCATGGCCTCGCTGAGACACCAGATTAATCCCCTGACCTTCTTCTATCTAACCTTTCCGAATGGTTCAAAGGAAATCTGCAAATTGATTGCCCTAATATCGAAAGGTGTCACAGGATTGGACGTAGGCAAGCCGATCGACCGCGTCCCATTATCATAAAGCTGCTCGACTATCGCGAAAAAACTGTCCTTAAAAACGGCTACAAACTTAAAGGGTCTAACTTTCGCATTTCCGAAGACTATTCATCGCGCGTACGAACAATCAGAAAGAGGTTATGGGAAGCAACACAACCCTTTCGGGATAACGGCTCCATTGTATGCTTAAGTTTTGATCATGTGTTTGTAGATCAAGTTAGGTACAACTGGAACGATGACACTAACACCCTCATTGGATTCATTCTCGCCCAGCAAAAGCTTCTTCTAATGTCCCCACTAATGTTCCTTGACGCCTCGGGAATGGTCCTGGCGAGCCCTTGCGCATCTTAAATGTTAATGCCAGAAGCCTAGTCAACAAGTTTCCAAATTTTCTTTCACTTATCACGGCCCATTCACCGCACATAGCTGGCGTAACAGAAACTTGGTTAAATGATCAAATATACGATAGCGAAGTAACACCCCCAGGTTTTACAGTCGTCAGAACTGACAGACGTCATGGCAGGGGAGGGGGTGTTGCACTATTTTTACGGTCTGATCTTAAATTTTCAATTATACCCAGTCCACCTGATACCGAATCTGTTTGGTCCAAGGTATTTTTTGGAAGCATTTCCATAGTTTTTGGTGTAATCTACCGCTCGCCATCATCTAACATAGATCAGCTGCTCGCTTTAACAACTTTCATGCACGAGCGCTTCTAATCTACGTCCAGCTTGATATGCCTGGGTGATTTCAACACTCCAGGTATTTTGTGGCCATCTCTATCGCTCACAGGCTATGATGTAGAAATCAGCAAAGTTCTGTTAGACTTCTCACTCTATTTTTGTTTTAAACAGATTGTTGAAACTTACACACGAGGTGATGCAGTTTTAGATTTAGTTTTTGTTCGTCCTTTCCTCTTAGACAATGGTTATGAATGCGAAGTTGTTGAAGGTATTTCAGACCACAAGGCCGTTCTGGTATCAATTTCTGTTCCTGTTCGTACCAACCACTTTGTCTATTCTACATTTCCCGATTTTTCACGAGCCGACGACGCGTCTGTTTTTGACTTTTTGTCAGACTCTTTTGATGATTTCGAATGCCTAAGCGAATGTAATGATGTGAATTCCTTGGTGGCTTCTTTTGAAAAGACTGTGGCAACTTGTATTGAGCGCTTTGTCCCATTAAAAACGAAAAAGAAAAACCCCCACCTTCCCTGGATATCGCGTGATATACTTCACCTATCGCGTCGTGTTGCTAGACTGAGGCGTTTAAAAAGAAATGGTGACCCTCTTAAAATACAGGAATTTAACCTCGCCCAAGAAGAACTTCGGATCAAAATTAATTCCTCGAAAGACTTCTATTTCAAAGTTACATTGCAAGATTTAATGAAAAGCAACCCTAAAAAATTTTGGGCTTCTATTTTACCCACCTCAACTGCCACAAATACAGTTGTTATAAATAACGTTCCCTGTAGTGACCCCTCAACCATTTCCAACGCGTTCAATGAATACTTCCAATCTGTATTCACAACTGACAACTTAGATATCCCTAGCTTTCACCATGGTTCAAATAAGTCAGTCAGTGATATTTCCGTATCTCTCGACGGTGTTATGAACCTAATTTTGCACTTGGGAAATAAGAAATCTCTTGGTCCTGATGGCATTCCTAATATTTTTCTTGTTAGATATTGTGAGTGGACCAGCCGCTACTTGACCGTAATTTTTCAAAAGTCCTTATGCACCTCAACTGTTCCTTCAGCTTGGAAGTTAGCGAAAATTCTTCCTATGCATAAATCTGGCAGCAAGCAGTCACCATTAAACTATCGCCCGATTTCATTAACGTCTCAATCATGTAAACTTTTAGAACACATAATCTTTAAGCATATCATGGGGTTTCTTGAAAATAATAACATCCTAAGTAATGCCCAGCATGGTTTTCGCCAAGGTTTTAGTACAACAACCCAGCTTGTACAATTTTCTCACGACATTTCGCATGCTCTAGACTCTGGTTACCAAATTGATGCAATTTTCATTGACTTTTCAAAAGCATTCGACACTGTTACACATTCTAAACTTCTGCACAAACTTCACGCTGTTCTTAACAATTATTCCTTAGTTGACTGGATTGCTAGCTTTTTAAACAACCGTTCTCAGTTTGTTTCTTTTAATTCTTCAAACTCGTCTGTTGTGAATGTATCATCCGGAGTCCCCCAGGGTTCAGTCCTGGGACCACTTTTGTTCTTATTGTACATGAATGATTTACCCAATTATGTGCCTGCGAAAATCCGCCTTTACGCTGATGACTGTGTCTTATATAATGTAATTAATACCAATGATGACCACAATTTACTTAATGATTGTTTTGCACAATTTTGCAGATGGTGTGGCACTTGGCAAATGAACATAAACTTTACTAAAACAGTTGCTCTTTCCTTCTGTAAACGCAGCTCCGTTTCATTGTTTGATTACTCTTTCAATGGCTACTCTCTTTCACGTGTGTCCGAATATAAATACCTAGGCCTCATCTTCACACCTAATATGTCTTGGTCTAAACACATCGAATACACTTGCAATAAAGCTTTAAAGAAACTGGGATACCTAAATCGTACATTAAAAGATGCTCCACGCGAAACAAAGTTGCTAACGTATAAATCGCTCATCCGTCCCATCCTTGAATATGCCTGCCCCGTATGGAACCCTCATAAAAAATCGGACATCAGCACACTAGAATCCGTTCAGAAGAAAGCCATCCGTTTCATTTTCAGCCGGTACGACTGGAATTTCTCACCCTCCTCTCAACTTGCTACGTTAGGTCTGCAAACCTTGTCTGAGCGACGCGATCTCGAATGCCTAAAGTTGCTGCATATTCTTGTTAATACTCCACGCTACGCATTAACTAACGAATATCTGTCTCCTGATAAACTGAAACCCACAAGGAATAGCCACAAGCTCAACCTGACACCATTCCATCCACGTACTAACCTATTTAAATTCAGCTTTTTCCCGCACACTATAGAAATATGGAATGTATTACCTGGGTCAACTAGATCATTGCCTTTAGAAGATTTCTTGCATGAATGTATTGATTCGCGATTTGTTTGAGTTGTAATTTTTTGCATTAATGTATTGATTTGGAATTTGTTTATTAAGAGTTCTATTCTTGTTTGTTGTTCAGAGTTGTATTCTTGTGTGTGCTGATGTATAAAAAACCCACTCCTGCGATAGCCCAAATTGGGCTGCAGTATGTAAAAATAAATAAATAAATATATATACTGAGGTCGCAGTCACATTTAAAATTAACTGTGTTGCTGCATACAGCCATATTAAGGAAGTGTGTCTTTTGCAAGCAGTGAATTTTTTCCCTCTCTAAGGAAACTCAGCATCATTGTGTTTCTAATAAAAGAGTAAATATTACATAATTATTATTACTTGCTGGCGAGTGCAGAAAAGGTCATCCTGTTATCTTTATTGATTTATGGCAAGTTTACAGCACCTTAAGAACAAATGCAGGGGAATTGGAAAAGCTTTTGAGAGTTATTTCTCCTTGATTACTGAAGGGGCTGTCGTATTTTGTTGGCTTGAGCTAATGGCCTGTCTTCCTCCTTTTCGCTTTCACCTCGTCGATGAGTCAGTGCTGCACTGATCAAGAAACAGGCCAATCTGCTCGTTATTTGCTCTTCTGACAAATGTACAGTATCTTCCAAATATTCAAATACAGCACAAGTGTCAGCTGACCTTTCTGTGATTGTCATTTTAATTTCACCCGGCCTAGACTGCCTAATACATGGCTGCAATACTGCCGAGCTGAGAGCTCGCGCAAATGCATGGTAGGTCCGCAGATATAAAGAAATACTGATCGACACACAGAAATACTACAAGAGCATCTGTATTAGCTGCTAGCTTAGGTGGTGCCGTTTCTCCTATATGTGTTGAACCAGTTCCTGGTGCATTAATTATTCATCAAAACTTCTATACAGACAGTAACCATACAAATGCATCACAGGCACGATGGCACCCAGGCTACATCCTGCATGTGACTGCAGTGCAGTAGGAGGAGGAATACACTTTATTTGAAAGAAAGAGGCGACGGCACACTCGTCCAAGATGGGCGGCGTCCCTAGTCCAGATGTCGTGAGTCTGGGCTAATAGCTTGGCCCTGTTCACCAGACTTCGCTGGTCTTGGAGCTTTGTGCTTCTCAATGGGGCTTTCCACTACTCGACGTTTGGTCCAGTGGGAGGTGGGATCGAAGGGAAGTTGCACATTTCCACACCATATGGTATATCGTATTTGCTGGAGAGCAGAAGATACAGTTACGTCGGTAGCTCCAAGGACACATGGAGTGCAGGGGTGTTCTGTGAGGGAATGTGCTGGTCTGGAGCCTGCGGAACAACAGCGCAAGAAAAAGATTTTAAATCTTTTATGTACTGCTGTGGTTGCCTCTACATGTGTCGGTTGTGGTTACGAATTGCCTTTGACAACAAGCGTCATATCCAAGGTGTAACCACAACTGCAATATTAGTACGTAATATATTTCAAACCGTAACATATTCAAATGTTGACAGGCACCACGGCTCATCGTGGTGTTGTACGGGACCGGTAGGGTTAAAGACTCCTACGGTTTCAAAACAAGTCTCTTATTCTACGGCATTGGTAATGTTGGAAGGGAATAGTGCCGTAACGATAAATTCCTGGCATTAAGTGTGCATGTGTTATTCCCGTAATATGGGGGTGTTTTTTGGTTTTTTTAACAGTGTACAATAGGAAGCTGTGTTCAATGCAAGGAACCTGACCTCTCCGAATGCTATGATAAAACTGATTAGTTCTAAAAATTTAAGTGCCACAACCACGATATGATTAGGATGCAAGCAGTAATGGGGAAAACCAGGCTCCTTTCGGGTACGCTGAGTTCTTTAAAGTGCTACCAAATTTAAGTACGTAGGTGTTTTTGTATATCGCAACCATGTAACCGTAGTCACCGTCCCTGGGAATCGAGTGGGTGTCCTCGAGATTAGCAGCGTGACACTTTACCTGACAAGCTACCATGGAGGGTTGAGCTCTATGGAAAAACATGGGATGCCTCTTGGGGAGATTATAGGCTCTTTCTTGCTTGCACTTTGTAACAGTGACCTGCGTGATGTGCCTAATTTACCGAAACTTTTCACGTACACCGATGATACCAACATTTTCATTTTGACACAAGCCTACGTAAGCACATTAATGCAACAATATTTTACTAAACTATTACAGTGGCTGGACTTTACCATATTAAGTTTGAAAGCTAAAAAACTAAATCCATGGTTTCTAAATGTAATGTGACTTTAACCTCGCCCTGACAATTTATGGAACCGCGCGCAGCGTGTTGCATGAATAATTTTTCGAGGAACGCGCACGTCTGATGAGAATGCATGCTGCAGAACCCGCGCGTTAATATGTAATAATAGTTGCTGGTTTTGCAGGCCAAAAGCACGATATCATTTCGAGGCACGCCGTAGTCGAGGGCTCCGAAGAAATTCTTGCTACTTGTGCTCTTTAACGTACTCTACAAGGCACAGTACTTGGGCCTTTCCCATTTGAGCCTCCACTGAAAATCCGACCGTAGTAGCCGGGATCTACCCACGTCCATCTAACGAGCCTTCAAGCTCCACAGCCACTGGTCCACCGCGGCGGACACACATTATAGTCGCTGACAACCTTCTTGTTTTAACAGCGGGGCTCTTCGAGCCCGCTGTTAAAACAGCGGGCTCGAAGGCAACCACGAGGCAACCACGAGCGGCAACGTTCAAAGGCAACCACGAGCAGGAAAATGTGGGCCGAAAACGGAGGCAGTCCGCCATGTGAGGTGCAGACAGTGATGTTTCGTCCTGCGTCGAAGAATACCATTTCCGAGGCATGACAATTCCATACTCCGGGTAGTTTTCCCGCATGCTTTATTAAATATCCCCTCATATTTCCCTGCATAAAAACGTTAGATATATATATATATATATATATATATATATAGAGATGACTACTATACCCTCGGAATTGGCAACAAAATGGGGAAAGCGTTTATTCAATGTTTCAGCCGGAGACCGGCCTTCATCATCATTCCTGATGAAGGCCGGTATTAACCACCATTACCGCTATATATATATATATATATATATATATATCAAAAAAGTTCATCCTTGCTATCGGGATCAATATGCGATCAGAAAGACGCAGTGAAAACATATTATTTAGGATTTATTCTGACGTTTCGGCTGGAGAGCTGCCTTTTTCAAAGATGAAAGTTTTTCATGGGCGCATGGTTTTAAGTAGACTTCACGAACATGCCTAATGGGGAGTGGAAAGGGGAGAGCTCACAAAAAAAGGGGGTTTGGGATACAGAGGTGTGTCCAAGAAGCAAAGGCCAGTGCAAGATGACATCTGCGTCTGTACGGCGCCTCCATAATACCGAACGGGTGGGCCGAGGTCGTCTGGCAGGAGATAGTAAGCACTCGTTAGGAGACACTCGCACTGCTGTCACCTTAGTCTATGCTGCTGCAACCCCCGCAGTGCTGCACAGAACCGCTGAAGCCAAATGTCATTGTTTTGTGGGGAGTACAAAGAAGCGGGAAGGGGGGAAAAACAGGTTGCTCTGCGCGTGGTCGGCACCAGTACAGTGCAAAGGATCGTCACCGAGCTGAGTTTCACGAAAAATGGAGGATAGAAAAAGAAGCGTGGAGCATACGCGAACAACCCTGAATGGTTTGGTCCATGAAAGACATGTGCACACAGGCACACACACAAAAAGAGATAAAAATAAAAGAAAAAAAGAGAAAAAGAAGAGAAAAAACATCACACAGAAAGGATAGTCGTTTGGTTTAACGAGTCATACACAGCGGAACCCGTTCTCTAGCGAAAGTGCGTGATGCTCATCCCAAGCGGGCGCCAAAGGGACAAAAGACATATCTGCACCTTGCGCGCGCGCAGCACGAACTGAGTAAAACATAGATAAAAATGAGATAAAGACAACAAGAAACATGATGGGGAATTAAATATACTCAAATAATACATGAAAATCAATGAAATCAGTGCAAACAAGAAGTTAACAATAGGAATGAAATAAAACAGGTGGACATCGACAATCAGTTCGCATTCCAACAAGAGACACTGCCCGAGTGAACACCGAGGGCACACAAGACATTTGCGCCTTGTGCGCGTGCAGGATGAACTGAGGAAAACATATCAGACAACAATAAGACAGCAAGAAACATGACGGGTAACCAAATATCGTAAAGTAACAATCGAAAATAAATGCAATGAGAAAGAATCAAGACACTAAAAAAATTAACAATGCATACAGAATGAAATCGATCATCATTTCTGCATCTCAGCAGGAGCGCTATGAATGGGCACCAGAAAGAAAAAAGAGAGAGCAAAAATGACAGCATATCCACGGGGTGAATGATGAGGAGTGGGCGAAGCTCCGGAGGGAATCATCGGTAAACCGTGAATCTTCCGTGTAATTCGCCCAGTCGATCATCATGTAAAGACGTCTTACGCAGCCCCTTACACAGGCCGGAACGCCCACCGCGTTTGCCGACGCCATCACATTACTTCTGAGAGAGTATATGGCGGAGAGGCCACAGCGTCTTACACCAGCTTCTTACACGGGCCGTAACGCGCTAGCACAAACGCGTTGGAAACGCAGTCTTTCGTTAATGTTGGGTATTTACTGTCGTCGTGGTGCATGTGTCCATGTGCGCTTCGTGGCGTAGTGGCTAGCGCCGCGCGTTCGGAAGCGAGGGGTCCCTGGTTCGATTCCGCGCTTCGGACACAACGTTCGGAATTTTTTTCTCATCGTCCATGGTCCACCAAGCGCGATCCGACACGTACGGCGACGATCCAGGAGAATGAGAGGAGCGCTCCCGGCGCAGCCCCGCGCAGCAGCCAATCGGAGAGCAGCGGCACCTCAAACGCCATCTAGTGTCCATTCACCCAACCGCCATATTCCACACATCTCTATGGGACAGCGCCATCTAGGAAACTAGACGAGAAATGGCGATGACGACACAGAATGCGTACAGCGCCATCTAGTATATCGTCACCCAACTGCAGTTTGCATTCATCTCTATGGGACAGCGCCATCTATTGTATGATAAGGGAGACGCTACTGGGTACGCCGGAGGGACGAGGGATTGCCCTAGACTATAAGGAGCTTCGCCCCTAAAAAAGGGAAAAATAAGAGTTCCGCGAATTCATAGTGCACTTAGATTTGCATGTGGAGCCCTAAAGAAACAACAACAATAATAATGATAAAAAAGGAACACAAATAAAATATAAAATATTAAAGACACTTAGTCGCTTGCGTCGTTAATTGGTTTAGTTGCCTGACAGGGCAAGCAAGATAGTCGGCCTGTACTTTCGTTGATGCCACCAGACACAGTGTTCAATTTGTGAATAAGTTGAGATTCGCGAACCTCCCGGTCATAATGCGTTTTGAAATCAGATTGGAGCACCACAGCTGTGAAGGTATGGAAGGGATGACAAAGATCATTTACGTGCTTGGAGAGAGGAAGGTGTGGCAGAGTCTTTATGTGTGCTCTGTGGTTGTTTATTCTTATCCTGAATGTAGTCTCTGTTTGGCCAAAGTATTAGGCGTTGCACACGGTGCATTCAAGAAGGTAGACAATATTTGAGCTGTCGCAGTTAAAATTTCCTGTTATTTGGTAAAAGAATGAGGACGCAGTGCTGTTTACTCTGGAGGTTCTATTCATCATGGGACATAGCTTGCACCTAGGTTTGTTGCAGGGGCCGCTGCCTGCGAATGTAGAAGTGTTCACCTTAGATGCCGTTACAATGTCTGATATTTCGCGCCCGTCTGTAGACAACACGTGGAGGTTAAGGGAAGACGCTTTTCAACTTGTCGCTTTAGAGAGGGATGTTGTGGGGCTTTTTAATGATACTGTTTATGTTAGGGGGTGAGGCAGAATACGTTAGAATGAGATTTGGAGTGGTGTTTACGGAATCAGATTTTGGTTTGCTTAATAAGTAACGGCGGTCCTGCTTTCTACATTTCTTGATGGCATTCTTGATGGCATTTCTTGATGGTATTGCTGACGAGTGAGGGCCTTGCTTAGCTGTTCACAGTTGGAGGCAAAATCCGCCGTGTCAGAACATATCCGCTTGAACCGAAGGGACTGACTTTATGGTATGCCGAGCTTACAGTGCTTAAAGTGGCTGCTTTTGAAAAGGAGGTATTGGTGTCGGTCAGTTGATTTTCTATAGACTGATGTAACAAGCCTATTGTCCGATAACGGAAACATCGAGGAAGTTTATGGTCGATGCCGAATACGTGTGCGAGAAGGAAATGTTTTTGTGGGTGTTGTTGAAGGCGGTGATGAAATCTTTGAGTTTTTCTTCGCTGTGGCACCATATGAGAAAACTATCGTCGATGAACCTTCGAAAAAAAAGGGCGGAACGGGGCGCTACTTACAATATAGATTCTAATGTACCCATAAAGATATTGGCAATGTTGGGTCCTATTTCTGTTTCTATCGATGTACCGTTAGTTGGGACATAGTGTGTGTTGTTGAATTCGAAGTTGTTCATTTCTAGGACTAGTTTGAGAAGTATTCCGAGAGTTTCACCATCAATTGGACTGTTTGGGAATGAATTTTCGTAGGGCTGGGTGACATATTTCACGCCGTCTGAATGCGGAATGTATTTGTATAGAGAAGCGACGTCCAGAGTAACTAACATGCTGTCTTTTGGTATGACAAGATCCATGATATCAGCCAGAAAATGAGTCGTGTCCTTGACGTAGGAAGGTAATGTTGGTGGAATGTCTTTGATTAGGTGTCTTTGCTTTTGGGTAACATGTAAAATCTTCCCTGCCGTGGACTTAAGGCTTGGAGTGACACTGCCATTTTATCGGTAATCTTATTGTCTTTGACGAGTGTGATCAATATCTGTCGTACTTTGTTTTCGAAGCATGTTGTTTGGTCATTATCAGTTAGCCTATAGAATGAAGTGTCGCTTAATTGCCTTTCTTCCTCTGTGATATAGTCACGTTTGTTCATTATAACAATGGCGCCGCCTTTGTCTGCTGGTTTGATTATTATATCCGAGCGTTGGCTTAATCCCCGTAGCGCTATTGCCTCATTCTATGAAAGGTTTTTTTGGGGCGGAATTCGATTCCTGTATGCAGCGATAATGTCGCGTTGTATAGCCTTAATGTAAATATCTAAGAATTTTTTTCGTTGTGAAGGAGGAGTCCAATGTCGTTGTGATGCTGGCCAGGTGTCCTTGCTTGCGTCCTGTGTTTTTCCATGGTAGTATTCTGTTAACGTTAGCGTGCTAGAAAAGTTCTCTATATCTTTGAAAAGTTGGAACTCGTCTAATCTGCCGGTTGCTGGACAAAAACTTAAGCCTTTTGACAACCTCTGACGTTCATCGTCGGTCAATGCGATGTCGGAAATATTTACTATAGTGGAAGCTTGGAGTTCTGGCGCTGTTTGGTCAGGGTTTGTGGTTCCGATAAGATTGAAATTTAGGGGATTCAGTTTCATCAAGAGGATGTGTTATTCCGTCCCTAAGTAGATGTTTTGTTTTCTTAATATTATTTCAGCCGTTTCTTTTCTGTGAACTCCTCTAAAAGCCTTATTTCGTAGGCCGTCAAGTATCTCTGCGAAACAAATTTCCGTTCTTAGCCTCTCAGGTGTTCTAGTTGGGACCTATCGTGCTCAATAACTATGTTCAAAAGCCGCATAGACGCTTCACGAACGCACCGTGCCCACCTAGCTTTAAGCTCTCGCTGCATGTGAGAGATCGCTGGTTTGACGCAAATGCATAACACTTTCGGTACAACATAACATTTAACATACAACTGTAGTGCATTAACATGGCATTGGTATCTGATTCGCTTATCAACTATCTTTCTAGCCTTCAAAAATTCCGCGACACTGCAGGCATGTTGTCAACAGAAAGGTCACCTGTTGAGCTATCCCCTATCCACCCCCTATTATGCATCTTCGTGAAGTGTACTTAAAAGAAATGCGCCCATGAAAAACTTTCATCTTTGAAAAAGGCTCTCCAGCCGAAGCGTCAGAATAAATCATAAATAATATGTTTGTCACTGTGACTTTCTGATCATATATATATATATATATATATATATATATATATATATATATATATATATATGAGTGTTTGACGTGTTTCTCGCTTTTGTCAGAATTATCACTGTGTCTGCGCTCTTGCACAACCCTAAGCGTTGCCTCCGAGACTGGCTTTAAAGGTTATGCCATGTGGAAGAAATGCTGTACATACACGTTTGTGTACACACGGCCGCTGAATAAACTCAAACGTTTATTATTATTATTATTATTATTATTATTATTATTATTAGTAGTAGTAGTAGTAGTAGTAGTAGTAGTAGTAGTAGTAGTAGTAGTAGTTACCGAGAGCTTTTGGCTGACGCGAACATAGATGCCAATTTAGGGCGAAAAAATAATGCTTCCACTAGGGTTCGGTACGATGTCGATCTACTATCTCAGAGCTCGTCCGCTGTAAATACATAGCGCATATCTGGATTTCGAGCGTAATGCCCGGAGTGAACAAAAACGCGCTCCGCGTAAATAAGTGGAAGGAATCTTAAAGACCACGATTTTTCGTGCTACAGGCACCAGAATCTATTGGAGAATCCGACATCGCCTACTACTGTTCGAAACCGTGGTGTTTTGAACATTGTAAGGATATTGCTCCACCGCCAAAATTCTCAGCAATATAGCGAAGATTTCCTTCTTTTCTTTCGTCGAAAATGACGGTCGAACATTCCCTGAGATGCGAAAATTCCCTGCACGCAACATCACTGGCACCACAGAAAACGTCGCTCGCCGCTCAAAGTTGCGCTTTGAATCCCCGAAGCAGCGGCGCTCTATCCGTAAATTTAGTTGTTCCTTCACTGACATAGACTCTATAAAATTCAAACATCTGCGGCGCAAGCCCGTATGCATTCGGCCGAGCACTAGCACTACGTGTATGAGGTACATGTGATTGCAGTATCATTAATCGTGACGTTCATGACGTGTATATCATGTCAGTGATGTAACGATGGGTCCATTCCTGTTCGGCATACAGTTATACTCTACTTCCAAAATTCTGGGGGTATACCAGGTGAAAGAGACGACCAGGAGAGCACCAAGACGTAGGAGACTACATAGATAGATAGATAGATAGATAGATAGATAGATAGATAGATAGATAGATAGATAGATAGATAGATAGATAGATAGATAGATAGATAGATAGATAGATAGATAGATGCGGTGAAAGTGACTTAAGTTAGGGAACAAATACTTCGCATTTAAACTAAAACGTAGAAATGTTCACCCTTAGAAAAGCCCGGCCAATTACTGTCGCTCCCTATGACGTAGCGCTATGACGTAGCTCAGAGAGAAACGCATGGTGCCACCGTTTCCCGTGACCGGAGACGATGCAGCGCTACACCTTAAGGAAAAATTTAACGCGGTAGATTTAGAAATAAATTACGACGAAACCTGCGCTAGATCATCAGGGACAATGAAGGCACACTCGCAAGCGCACCGCCAGCGGTGAACGCCGTCAATCCGACTTTCCTCTGATATTTGCCTCCCTAAAAAGAATTTGTTCCCTACTGCTAACCCGCACGTACATCGGCGTCTGTACCACCGCCTGTCCTGCGACGCAACAGAAGTTTGTGATTGCGCCGCCTTTGAAGTGTACCAAAGCGGCTGTCATTCGGAGCGTGTTTTACGGTGTTCCCGTACGTACTGTCGTGCCGTCGCAATTCGCAGCGCGGCATGCGTTTCTCTTATTGCTCATATGTACGGTCCCATCCGAACACATGCGAGTGTTGTCACACACACCATTTGTCATCGTGTTCATTCGCCGACGACGCTAAGACAGTAAGTCAATGTTGAATGCGCGCGTCTGCGCAAGTTTGACCGCGAACGAAAGCCTTCAGAATAGCCTTGCCTGACCTGGCCGCTACATTCAACGGTGTACTGTGATGACAGTCGTATCGTGATGTTTGGCGAGGTGCATGTGTGCGGCACAACAGTAAAGAACGAGGATCACTTCAGCACTTTGCTTTGATTAACAGTTGCCGCATTAACAGAAGGCTGTGACACGCACCATGTGCGAAAGTTTAGTACATACCTGTAGATCAATTGAGAGATGGCGTCACCAGTATCTTTGCTACGTCATCAGAAAATAAATATGAATGAATAAGTTACTTATAAATTTACAACAAACGCTGCTAAATTAAGTGTGTATAGCACAATGATCCGTCTCAAAACACTGTCTTGTTATCCTCATCGACTTTGAGATGGGCATCTTTTAACTCGCAGACATCTGCACAGAAGTGTGCCAATTAAACAACGCATTAATATAGTTCCGTTGTCTCCAAATTCATTGCTGTTATAACGAAAACTGCTTAGCTTTCTAGTCTTCGTTCATATAACGTCGCAGTACTGCGAAATGCACTTTACGTAATATAAACTTTTTGTCATTTTTCTGCTGCGCGAAGCCTTGCTTTGCTGCGGGAAAGCATGCAAAAAGAGCACAGTCAGGCCCTGTAGGTGGAGAGTATATTTATTCTTAGGTTGTAACCGACTACCGTAAGACATCTATGGAATTACAGAGTAATTGGCTGCAACTACAAATCACATAATTAATTCGAGTTGGATATATTTCGGAATTTTATAGACATTTAATTTCGTGCTATAGTTAGGACATTCAAGAACCAACTGTAATAAAGTGAAGAAACAAAGAGGAAATTGAAGCAACCAGGCATAATTCAAGACACAGAAGTAGTACGCAAGATGAAATGAAGCGATCATAGATTGGTAAGGGCAATAATTTTACTTAACCTAAAGAAAGTAAGAACTACATTAGTTACTAGAAAAAGGAAAACCTACAGGTAATCAAAGCAAAGCATGAATAATTTAAAGTCGCACTGAAAAGCATATTTGACGCATTAGATGAAAACAATCAACATTTAGAAGTAGTAAACAAAACCATAACGGAAGTGATCTTCCAAAGAGCGATGGAAGTTGGGGGTGAAACAATAAAGCAATATGTAAGCAAGTTCTCCAAATCCACTAAATGCTTAATTAAAAATGCGGCAGCAGATGAAAATGAATTCGTCGAAAGATAAAATAGAATTCGCAGAATCATCAAAGCTGATCAGTAAAGCCAGGCAGAGAGATGTAAACAACTTGAACATATCAGAAATAGAGAAAGCAGTAGAGAAGGGTACCAGTAATAAAGCGGTCGAAAAGAAAGTGAAATCAAGAGAAAATAAAATGCATGCCCTAAAAGATAAACAAGGTAACGTTATCAACAACTTCGAAGAAATAGTAAAGGCACCAGAAAATTTCTACTCGGAACTGTACAGCTCTCAGACAGACCATACAACCTTAATAGAAATAGAATCGGAGGAGGACACTGAAATTCG
Source organism: Hyalomma asiaticum (assembly GCA_013339685.2). Taxonomy (NCBI): domain Eukaryota; kingdom Metazoa; phylum Arthropoda; class Arachnida; order Ixodida; family Ixodidae; genus Hyalomma; species Hyalomma asiaticum. The sequence goes on from CM023481.1 coordinate 25,141,693, forward strand.
ATGCATAACCGATGACGAAGTCAAAAAAGCTGCCAAAGGCATGTCCCGCGGTAAAGCAGCTGGTGAAGATGGTATAACAGCCGACTTGATCAAAGACGGAGGAGACATGACATTTGAAAAACTTGCGCCGCTATTCCCGAAATCTATAAAGGCATCTAGTGCACCACTCAGCTGGAAAAACGCTAATATAATCCTAATACACAAGAAAGGTGACATAAAGGAGTTAGAGAATTACAGACCAATCAGTCTACTTCCAATAACATACAAGCTATTTACGAAAGTAATTTCAGCTAGGATAAGAGAAAGACTCGACATTAACCAACCAAGAGAACAGAGCTGGTGTTAGGGGGTAATAATATAGAAGTTCGCTGAATATAACAAACCTCTTTATATGGCCCTTATAGACTACGACAAAGCCTTTGATTTCATACGAATACCACAGTTATAGAAGCTTTGTGTCGACAAGGTGTACCTGACGTATACGTGCAAACCATAAGTAACATCTACAAAGATTGCACAGCCACGCTACTCGTACATGAACCGAGCAGAAAAATTGCGATCAAGAGAGAAGTCAGACAAGGATATACGATATCCCCGATGTTATTCACTGCATGCATAGAAGAAGCGTTCAAACGTCTATACTGCGAAGACAAGGGAATTAGAAGAGACGGAGAATATCTCAGCAAATTAAGGTTTGCAGACGACATTGTGCTCTTTAGCAATGATGGTGACGAATTGCAAAACATGATTGAGGACCTAAATAGGGAAAGTCTTAATATAGGACTAAATATAAACAGGCAAAACATTAAAATTATGCTCAACAGTGTAGCTAAGGAACATGAATTTAAAATTAACATTAAACCCTTAGAATGTGTGAACGAATACGTATATCTGGGGCAGTTGTTAACAGGGACGCCTAACCATGAAAAGAAAATCCTCCGTAGAACAAGAATGGGATGGAGCACATTCGGGAGACATTCCCAAATCATGACTGGAAACTTGCCATTGTCACTAAAGCGAAAAGTATTTAATCATTGCATTATCCCAGTACTAACGTGCGGTGCAGAAACATGGACGTTAGCTAAAGATCTGGAGAATAAATTGACAAGCACGCAGTGTGCAATGGAGAGAAATATGATAGGTGTAACACTAAGAGATAAAAAACGAGTGGAGTGGATCAGAGAACAGACAGAAGTAGCCGATATTTTTATGTCAATTAAAAGAAAGAAGTGGACCTGGGCAGGACTTATCATGCGGAGGACATATAATAGATGGACAGTGAGAGCGCGGGAGTTCATACCAAGAGAAGGAAAACGTAACAGAGGGAGACAAAAGGTTAGATGGAGCGATGAAATTAAGAAGTTGTCGGGCATAAAATGGAACCAACTCGCTCAGGATAGGGCAGATTGGAAATCGTTAACAATAGGAGGATGATGATGATGACGTTGATGGTGATGGTCTTCGTTTCTGCGTTTGTAAGATTTTTTGGACACACTTTTGTAAACACCCTTTATATTAAACTACCTGTCCAACTAGATTACTTTCCGTTAACGCGAAGTGCGATACTTACTGCTTCGGCTTGCAAATTTAAAGCATTGTCTGGAAAAATTTGAAAGTTATCCCCCTTCCCCCTTCCACGTTTTTAATTCCGTAGCTTGTTGCGCCATCGAATGAGCTTCTTGAAAGCTCCTTTAGTTTCCACAAAGTTTGTATATTCGAGAAAGCGTCGTGCATCTATTCCAAATTCTCCTTAAATACCGCATTCTGTTGGCTCAACTTTGCTCAGCATAGAAAGAAACTTCGAAATTTCGAAGAACTTCGCATGCTTAAGTCGCAATAGTGAAAAAAAAACACTACGATTGTTTATGGAAGTATGATACGACTTGTTCTGGATGTGCACGCATGACTAGCTCGTATTGGCGCATACGGTATAGCCAACTGTATGCTCTCAATCACCCTTGGAAAAATATTCCTTTCAACGGAACTGTTATGAAGCTATTTTACTAGGAGGGGGCATTTGCGCTTAAACATGCCAAAGAAAATTCAGGTAATTCCTTCCGCAAACGACTGGGCGTGTCATCTGAAAGTTCGTAACTACAGATGCATCTTTTATATAGAAACTGATAATGAAGAGGCTCAACTTTTTAAGAGTTCGATAATTAGGCCATCCCGCACTCATTGGAACAAAACTAGTCAACTCAGGTTCTCATCAAACTTCATGCGCATCCGAACGGCAAGCTCAACAATAGTAAAGCATGCTATAAATTCCATTTTGAATAGCAAAATTAGCGCGCCTCTCATGCGGTTACCAAAACACGTTTACCACCTTCGTTGTTATCGCCACTGAGGTGCGCACACATCGCATGGGCTGAACGTCACTGAATTTATCTTTGTATACTCTCCACTCAAGGGAATCTTCCTCGTTGCCCTTGATGTCTTTAGATTTCTTCATCCGTACTGGATTGTAACCAGTTCTATAGCTTAAACGGTGACCTCAGGTCTCGCAGGTCACCCCCATCATCAGGTTCTAAGGCAGGCTCTTCGCAAGTTACATAGCAACGTTCCCAGCAGCAGGTGACACACAGCGTGTGTTCTTCGACTGCTTCTATTGCTAGACAGCTCCCTCCCACCGGGGTGGCTCGTTCAAAGCCATGGAGTGGCGTTCATCTACTACAGCCTCCGTAAAGCCGGTCAGATGTACAGACGTCCCCTGCTTACTGGGCGAAACGCTTATTCGTATAGTGGCTCTCCTATTTTAGCGTTTGTCTCGTATGGTTATAGCAGTCTTTTCTTTTTCTCCATACTGGCTTTTTACGAGTGGCAGCCACTGCGGCTGTTATAGACCGAGGTCCAGGCGCGTAAATGATGGCCCCTGCTTGCGTACAGTGCACCCCTGAGTTGCGGAAGTGCGTTGCTGCCACTTCCGCTCCTAGACGGTCGTTGTTCCGGTCGTCACGATATCGGCGCCAAAGAAGCGAACAACGGAAGGAGCGCGATAAAAGACGGGATGATAAAACGGCGCATACGAGCGGGTCTCCACCAGCGCGTCAACTATAACGCACCCCCCCTTCCCGTTTGGCCTCAGCCAGTCCCGTTGCTCTTTATCTTCTCTCGGCATTTTCTATCAGCCAACAGCCAGAGTTCGAGGTTCGCTTTGTCAGTCAGAGGCCTGTCATTAAACACGGGGTCTATGCCCTTGATCCGAGAACGAATTGATGCCCCTTTTCCCTCTAACGATCCCGTCCTCGTATTGTCGATGGGATCTCGTCATCCCGAGGTTGTCCTTTCTTGCCCAGTTGGTTTGTCTGCACTGTTGGCTCGCTGTTCGATTTCTGCTTGAACGTTTGCCTTACGCGTGCTTTCGTCGAATGCGTTTACTGGTTTAAAGTTCATTAGAGTGATGGGGAACAGTGTGCCGTTTTCCTGTCTCTAAAGTTGCATAAGTGGAAGCGCTTTAAGCGCTGGGCTATGCCTACATGCGCTTCGTGTGACATTAAATGACTCAGTGCTAGATGCGCATAGGTGATGAATTGATTGATTTCTGGAGTGTTACGTCCCAAAACTAGCTATAATTATGAGAGGCGCCGTAGTAGAGGGCTCCGGAAATTTTGACCGTCTTGGCTTTCTTAAGGTGCACTGGCATCGCACAGTACACGGGTCTCAACATTTTGCCTCCATCGAAATGCAGCCTTAGCGGCCGGTATTCGATCCCGCAACCTTCGTATCAACAGTCGAGTGCTCTAGCCACCGTGGCGGCGCTATAGGCAAGGAACGGCTTTCTACTCTTTAGCATTGGTGAAAACGTTTTCATAAAGCGCAATGTGCACTTTCGTGGGTGAGAAGGCACCCTTCCTTTTCAGCCAAGTGGCTTTATGTTGCAACTGTGGCTTCGGGGTCGCATGGTAGAGCCTAGCCAGCGTAGTTTCCTTTAATTAAGGCGAAAGTATAAAGGTGCGAGCCATTTTCAAATCGTTATAGCCGTCTGAACACCCAAGCTGCTTTATTGCTAGTCTTAAACAAACCTAACTCACCAATGGTTGTCATTAACGTGTTTGTTTAATGTCACTGGCGCTTCTTAGTAATGTAAGAAACGTTTCGTATGTTCTACTACCACAAAGAATTTTTTTTTCTCGATCCCTTAGGAAGAGTTCAACGAACGACACTCATAATAAGCACATCCCCGCGCCGTAGGATGCATTTCTCTTCGAGGAAACAGGTGTGTGAACTAGAGTCAGTACCAACTTTATGTCGCTATGACCTGCAATTCACTCACCGCGGTTCTGTCGAGTTTCTTGGTTGGCCCTTGCATGTTAGATATAACCCTATTGAAGCAATTTGCACGAAGACGTTCAAACAATTTGTCGCACTTTGCTGAATGCCACAAGATCCCCCATAAGTAACTTTCTCGCTTATTGCTTCGCAAGACACTGATTTCCACAGTTCGTGATACCTGCGGGATTTTGCGTTTTCTTGCACGTTATTACACATTGTTGGAAGTGGGTAGAGCGCAGGAGAAGGTCCACGTTTCCCTTCTGCGTAACAAGACCTATTAGATCATCTTACGCACGGCACAGGCTCGACCTTCCTCCCGTGTCAAAGAGAAATTGAAAAATACGTGAATACATTATAGCGCACATTCCCTTCAACATGTCTCAATAGACGGTTCTCACCGCGTAATTTTACGACTCCACCGCTGCGGCGTTGCGTGCCGGAGCCCGTAGTTCTGCACCGACAAACGGCGTTAACGAGCTTTATCGGCTTTATTTTGATGAGACGTGATGATTGGATTTACGTACTACGTGTGGACATCCTAAAAGGACAGCCTGAACCATAAAAGCCGCCGGTGTCACGTGTTTCCGAAGGATGTCAAGCTCCTGACGGAATGGGGCGTTGGGCAGAGAGGCTAGTACGAACACTTACTTTTTTTAGCAAAGCGTACTGGAATGCCGGAACGATAGATTCTCCCAGCAGAAAGCCAAGGAGGCTATGCTCAAGTTTTTGCGCGCAACGAACCTCGTTGACCGTCTGCGACACCGCCGTGTTTGTGCGTTCGCGATTCGACCTCTCTCTTTCTCCGTTTTCTTTTTCTTTCATCCCTTTCGGTGTCCTGGTTCCCCTTGCCCAGTGCAGGGTAGCAAACTGGATATTTTTCCTTCCAGTTAACCTCCCTGCCTTTCGCCCATCATCTCTCCTTCTCTCTCTCTTAGCAGTGTTCTTTCATTTTTGTGCATTTGTTGCATGGCACTATAACAGTGTGCTACAGAGCCATAACAAGTTTTTTCATATGATTATGGGCCGGTCAGCGACCACAACGATTCATACAATGTGTAGTTGATCCTCTAGCCGCGGTAAACATCGCCAGCGGCGTCAGACACGTGGATACCGCCGTGTTCTGAACAAAATGGTGATCGATAAAAATGCCTCAATTGACCTTTTCCAAAGAACAATGACGACGGCCAAGCGCCTAACATGAACGAGTCACGTCATACAAACCAAGCTTTAACTGTAGTCTGTATGACGCGCAAATGCAGGCCCGTTAGCCGTGCTGGTGTCGTAGCGTGCTGTGCCGCCGGTATTTTAAGTTGTTCTAAGGTGTGATATTACAAGGAGAAAGCAAAGGGGCAATACCGGTGCCAAACCGTATCATCACGTCCGTTGCAGGTTTGAAGCTGTAAGCCCTAGCAACGATGCCGGCGCCAAGCAATATGGTGCGATGGCTGCGAGTAGAGTGTGCTGACGCTCATCCGTCGTTTGGAGCCTGTCGACAAAGTTACTCGCGGACTCATCCATCATTTTGTACAGCAGGAAATATCTTGTCGTCCACGATATATCCCCGAAGTTTTCAGCGGCCGACAAGCTTTCGCTAATGGTGCGCAGCAACTCTCCATTCGCCTAAGGCGAACGCGCCTGCACCCTGCTTCGCGACACTCGTTCATTCACACCTATAACGAAACACAACGAGCGAAGTCTTTTATTGATAACACACTGTGCATGTAAAGTTTTGGTTGGACAACACAACAGAAAAAGGTTTTCCTTGACTAAATGCTCTTTCTTTTCACAATCTTTTGCTTTTAGCGTCCTATACCTCTGCAGAAGTCTTGCTCAGAAACGTCCTTTCTCATTTGTTTATTGTACTTAATTGCCCCCCCCCCCATTTTTTTTTCACGAGCAACGTACAACGCGCGGTAAACTGAAATAAAGCACATACATAGAGGGTCCGAACACAATGTTCCGACGCGTTCAATTGTCATTCACGCCAAGGGCTCTTGCACAACGCCAGTAGACCTCGAACTCAGCCAGCAGATGCACCATCTGCTGGCTGAGTGCGAGGCCTACTGGCGTTGTGCAAGAGTGCAACAGAGTGCAACAACTAAGGTGGCGGTGTCACCGCTTTCAGAAACCTGCTCATGCCAGATCGCGCGGTGAGATCAGTCTATCAGTACCACACGTAGTACGTTCTCGTTGGGGACGCTCACTGTCGTTTAAATGGTTTAAATACGATCTTCCCATCATGTAAAGCTTTTTATTCATTGTGCTATTTCTAGAGTTCCTTAACTTCGAAAAGGCCGCTTTTGGGCGGTGGTGCAGTGGTTATGGCGCTCGTCCGCCACCCAAAAAAAAAAACGCGGCTTTGATGCAGGCAGCGGCGGTGGCGTTTCTAGGGGAGGCGCCGGAGGCCCGTGTGCTGCGCGTTGTCAGTGCACGTTGATCAATCCCAGGTGGACAAAGTTGCTAGAGCGCTCCACTACGGCTTTTCTCTGTTTTCAATCTCTTTCAGTTCCTTTGCCCTATCCGCACAGACGCTTAGCCGTGCTCTCGTTGTGGGCTGCAGAAATAGAGTCCTTTCCTCAACCGAAAAACAATCATCATCATTCCCTCTCCCGTCTGGAGCGCTAACGTAGGAGTGCTCTTTGTATTTACTCTTCACTGCGCATATACTTCCATTTACCGCGAGGGCTGCGTTTAAGTGCAGACAACTTGTGCGCTTGGCGTATTTTAGACCATAATGGAATGGTTTTATTACACTTGGATGTTTACCAACTTTGCAGATATTTCATTGGTTGAGCGACAATAGTGCGCACTAGTGAGGTAGCAAAAGACGCGAGGCCTTTGATAATGAATAGGATAGATTGCGTAAAGAAAATGACATTACACATTAAAAATTTGACATAGCTCTCTAGCTGTTCCGAAGCAAATCGACGCGTCGTAGAGGTCGTAAGTGTTGTTTGAAGTGCTGCTACAAGTAATCGTCGCGATAGTATTTAAGATAGCGGCACGCAAAAAGGATAGATAGAACGTCTATCGGGTTTCTAACTCTAATTGCGTGTTACAAATACTTTGTTTTCATGTAATGTTGCGCTGTATTTCTCTTTCAACGCACAGAAGAGTTCGCATTCTCGTTAATTGAGATTCGCAAATTCGATTACGGGCTATGCGTGGCTCTAGCTAATTGCATTGGAGCTTCTACAAGTAATTACTTGCCCGCTTCGATCACTGCTCATTACGTCAACGGGATATAGCATGCACTGTTCGGAGACTGCATTCTGGGTGTGCATTTTTATTATTTCTTCGCCTTGCACTGCCTTTATAATGACGTTGAGAGTGGGCTGATTGCATTATCATCGCTTCGACACGTCGCGTCTATGAAGCCCATGGAAGCCGCGCCTGCAAAAGAACCACGCCGAAAGTGTGCACTTGTTGTTCTCCGCTACTTTCCCGGAGTAGTTCTCTTTCAACAGCTCTTCAAACTGTTGCAGGGCTGCAAAAGTCAGCGTCGTTAAACACACACACACACACACACACACACACACACGCACGCACGCGCACACACACACACACACACACACACACACACACACACACACACACACAGTCGCGCGCGGTTGTGATGACAAGGTGGCCACTTTTCCAGCCTGCCTGCTGAGGTAAGGGCTCTTCCAGTAGTTCTTGGCCAAGTCACGGAAGCGAAGACGGGTTCCAGCTACTGGGTTCTGCATTAAGAAGTACTACAATGAGCTACTTAGCGTGGGCAAGAGAAAACAATGAGAGAGACACTGATTGCACGGTGTCTTTCTATGTGTCGTTTTCCTGTTTCGGGCCTTAGCGTTAAGTTCCACATTATACGTCTCATTGTGACTGAAGCAGCTCTTGTCCGAACTACTTTTCTTTCATTTCTCTGTGGGGATTCAATGGCTGCTACTGCGCGATAACATGCCGTTGTATCCGGCGCGGTAGCAAATGGCCAAAGCCTGGGTTACGACCTGTAGAAATCCACAGTGACTAGTTTTCCGAGGCATAATGAGATACAGCTATCGTTATTATGGCTGTCAAACAGCGTTCTTTTCCCCCACCCTTGACACGGCACAACTAAGAATGCGCCGCCTACTTTGTTACCATGCGTACGTGTGGAAGTGATGGGTTAGCTTAGAGAGACATGCACAATATGGTAGTAAATATCTATTACGGGAGTGATGAGACATTCTCACTGGCAAACAACAACGCTCCCAATTTTAACTTGACTAACGACGGCACGCCCTTACCAGTGACGGCTTTCCTTGCCTAAAACATACTACGTTTTCTTTATTGATCCGTTTTTTTACATTCTGCCAGCCGTTCTATCGATCCTTTTTCGTCAGGTCACGTGCTCATTCTCATACTCACATGTCACGTACGACGAATAATAGAAAAAAAACGTGCTGTAGCACTGATCTTCGAGGAACAGACTCATGCCCTGGTGGAAATGTGCAAATGACAGCTTAGTCTCGCCATATGATATCACATTAAGTTCGATGTGCAGTGTGCACATTCAGAAATAGAGGGTGTATATCACTAATCTCCACTAGGTTGCTGGATGGCCCTTCGAGCTCTCTGGCGCGCGGTCACCGGAAGTTCGGGCGCTCGGCCCGGAGGTCGTGCAAAGGGCCGCTGTGAAACCATAGAGAGTGCTGTATATGGGCCGGTGTCGTCCACATTTCGCAAACATGCCTGCTTCTTGCTCTGCAAACTGTACAAGCATACCATAGAAATCGTCTGGGAAGGCGTTTCACTTGTAATTGTGATATTCTGTGCGTACGATATGCACGATGGGCAGCGAAACGCTCACGTCGCATGTCGGTTTTAGAGCAGTGCGTCTTGTAACGCAGACTCCCTCGCTCTAAACCGATTTGTACCAGCGGAAGTTCGACAACATAAGCAGAGACAAGTAGACACCACACCCAGGCAGCAGGCTCTGTAGCTGTCACATTAAGGTCTCCTGTTTCGATCGAACGGACGCACGAACTATGCTACAGCATGACGCAGTTCCCGCGTTGTTTTCCTTCCAAAAGCAAACAGGTGTTTCAGTGAACTTGCACGAAGCTTTAAAGATATCCACAACGGCGTTACGAGCATGCAAAAGCCTTACTATTGTTTACTGCCGTCTTGACAATATCAGAGCATTTTAACGAACTTAGTTAATTTTTATTCATTGACAAGCTTTTAAATTGTTGCCTTAAACGCAAGATGTTCAATGGAGAAGTTGTAGAGCATGGCAATTAGTATCCGGGTGATGTACTTTAATACTAATAAGTGCAGTTATTTTAATTTTCCCTGGCTTCTAAGAAGGTGCGTGAGATTTGAAAAGGTACCACGTGTCTAGGCGCATCCGTGCCGTGACATTCGCTGTTTGTGCCTGTTGTCTCCGTGCATCATCACTCGTTATGTCCTGCAGCACGTTTCAGAGAGCCAGTTTCATGGTACGTAAGCGCCTAGTAATGTGGCGCTTTTTCAAACTTCGCGCGCTTTCTTGGAATCCCAGAAAAATTAAAACCACTGCATCTATTATTATGAAAGCACATTCTCCATAGACTAGCTCACATGCTCTGCAACATCAAAAATTAACATTTTTCGTTTTAGCAGCAGTTTGAAATTTCGTAAATAATTAATATTATATACCTTACCTCATTAAACATAGTCTCAGAAGGTCGAAACCACAGTAAGGAACACTAAGCTTCTTGCATTGTCGTAATTAAAGCGTAAGTAGATATTTTTAAAGCTTCGCGCAATGAACTGAAACACTCTGCATACGCAGTGGGCGACAGATAGACCTTGGCATTTCGGCTTAGTGGCTGTGCGAACAATAGAATACTGTTGAGCCATCGAATTTCTATCGCTAAGCGTATACGTTTGACTTCAGATGCAGTGAATGTCACGATTACCCGACACTTAAATCGCCTTTATTGCGTGGCCTGCTTTCTTAGTATGCTTAGCTGTGCGGCCTTTTTTTTCTTTTTTTGCAAATGGCGTGCTGCAAATTAACGTGGCACTAAATAAAAGCTTCATAGAGTTCGTGACAAATTGGCACCACAGGCGCCTGCTGGGTAACTGTCCCTGAACACTAGCCTTAAAGCCGGGCAGTTAAGAGGAAACACGTTTCAAACGGATAGATAATGGCCTGTTTAAAATATATTTAGATTCCTTTGCTCGGAGAACTTCGAAGGGTTCTGATGTATCGGCTCTCAAAGTTAAGTAACGAGCAAAGAGCCCACTTTGTCATTTTCACGCTATTTTTATTCAGTATGCAGCATTTTAAGCAATATGTACTCTTGTATCACCCCAGCTAGCACACAAGTCCAAAAAGACGTCTTATTGTGGGATTAACGTCTTAAATCGCGTGGCTGACATCTCAAAGACGTCAGCCACGTGAACTAAGCAGGAGCGACATCAAAGGGACAATGAATCCGTCTTCGAAACGTCCTACGCGAGACGGGAAGTAGACGTGAAAGAATACCGCTCCCCTCCTCCTTCCCAGGGCATGGCTCAAAGCGTCGGCGGGCGTCGGCACAATGCACGGCGCCGAGATGTCACCAGCTGCCATGGGGCCCCGAGGGAGGCTCCAGAATGTCTGGCTCCTTCTCGCCGGTCGCCGGGGAGATGAGGCGAGAGGGCGCAGGCTGGCGCAAACACGCGGAGACGCGAAGCAAAGGGAGTGAAGCTCGTTTGCGTGGTTGGCGGTGGAGTCAGTGTAGTCGAGTTGTTGGCGGCTGCATCTTCCTTCGTTTCTGGAGAAAATTCCATTACCGTGCTACAACTGCTGCGTGTGTTTGTGTGGTGGCATTATGTTCTTTCTACTTTTTTTCGTTGCGTTAACCCTGGTTCAATCCCAGCGCTTCTCTGACTGGATCCCGTAACACCAATAACTACGTCTCGCCGAAAATAAATGTAAGTACCACATTTGAATGGCTCAGCATGATGCCTGTGAGATCACTCATGTGTTCCGCGGATAGGGCAAATCGGTCTGTGACAGATACAAAAAGCATTAATGCTATGTAATCTCTAAGATAGTTGACGCATTAAACACAAAGCAACGCAGCTGTGGTTTTAATATTCAGATCACCGTGTATGAATACATTCTGAAACTTTCTTAGGTCTATGTGCGTGTTTAGCCTGATTAGTGCGTAAGGAGTGCATGGGATTTGTTCTCACCAACCTGTCATTTGGTCGTCACGGGTAGCGAGTGGAGCGCCTGTACAACAATGTGGGATAGTAGTAATTTACTCGTGTCTTACACAGACGAATACATGCATGTGATATCGCGTGTTGTAGGGCAACCATTGCCGCGCGTTCTTTCACTGCGGCATTGCAGTCGTGAGATTTTAGTTCAGGGCTATGAAATTTATGTGCATGTGATGTGGATGTGAAAATCGCGCACTATTTGTTGTGGCATGTCAGCAGAACTGCCGCAGGCAATAATGACGTCTTATGGTGGTGGAATGACTTCTCGCAGCTCAGCATTCATATGAGCATGAGTGTCGTTGTGCTCGTTCTCGGTCATATTTAAACTTTGTCAGAGGCATGTGACTCGTTTGCGAATGTTCGTTATTATTATTTCTCATTGTCCACGCTGTTGCGGTTTTCTGCATTTGGGGTTCGTTATTCTTGCAGACCGCAAATACCAAAATAATTACACGACCTGTTATCTGGTTCCACAGTGGTGTTACAGGGACGCTGTTGTGTACAGTAGACTTTTGGTATGCCATAAGCTGTCCAGTGTTTCACCTGGTACGGACTGGGGAGTGAAGACTTGAACCAGGTTGCTGGGCTGATAGTGCAGGACGGAGATGATAAGGGGACGAACAACGAACTAAATTAGTACGTCGGGCTATGGGTGACCGGCGTGTGACAACGACCTATACATGAACCTCTGGACGTATTTTCTTTATCTTTATTATATATTACGGGCGCCGCCAGCTTGTCTGGTGCCGGGATCTAGCGGTGCATGCCTATACCTATATTGTCAAATCAAAGCCACGGTGCCATTCAACAGTTTTCTGCGGAACGTTTGACATTTTCCTCCTACCCCGCGACATACTCGCTACCCCAAATGAGCCATATTTCGTTGCATTGTACTAACTTCACTATTACCTGGCCATGGAAGACAGTTTGTGCAGGCTAAATCGAAGCCACAGCGAAAATTTGTTGAGGCTATGCACAGCTGTGGTGCGCAGTCACTGTGCCAGTCGATCGCGCGACCTTGAAGATCCCATTTACTAAAGGAGCCCTGCAACATTTGGAATCTCGATAGCAAACCATGCCTAACAGTCGTGGAGGTTATTGTGAACGTGTGAGCCAAATATTATTGAGCTGCATGCATCAGGGAATATTTTATTTGGTTTCAAACACAGCTGCAATTCACCTGCTCTTCGTCCCAACAAATGTCACTAGGCCGCCGACTACTTTGCTCGAGGCAGTCAACAAGTAGAGCAGGCTACTCGTGGGTCGGTGCCGCTAGTGACGTCACTTGCTGGAACAATAGCAGGCGATTGCATGATGTATTTAAATTTAAACAGCAAATCCACTGCTGCTTGCAGCACAAGAGCATTTAGCTCACACGTTCACAGAAGCCTCAATGACTTACTGGCACCGTTTGCTCGGTGTGTTCAAAAAGTGTTGCAGGGACCCTTTCATACCGAGGGCGCAGTGAGCGCGTAAGCACGTCTCGAAGAATATTCTCACCGTCTAAGTGTGAAGCATGTATGTCACCGGATTTCTACATGCTGCGTATGGGAATGCGTCCAAAATAAACTACGAATCAGTAATGTGCACTTTAACGTTCACGAGTGACGTACCATTCGGCGGTGGTAGCATCAGCAGATGCATCAAGTTTCCTGCGGAGACGGCCCGAACACCAATGTATATTGTAAATGAAAGAGACATAGACGCAGCGCCTTTGCCGCAGGCCAGCTGTTGTATCCTGATTCTTTCTTCTCTTCCTTTTCATCGCTGGGCACCTAGCACGAGCGTCCAAGCTTCGGCGGAGCTCGCTGACCTTCGTATATATGTACATAGGTATATGTACATACAGTCCTGGGAGTGTTAGATTGTATGTGCACATATACCCGATAAAACGGACGGGGGGGGGGGGGACGACCGCCTTCGTAGTTCAGCGGTAGAGCATCGGACGCCTTATCCGAAGGTCGTGGGTTCGGTTCCCACAGAAGGCAGGTTTGTCTTTTCGTTCACTTAAATTTCTTTATACTTACTCCACAAGTATAATACTACAATTAAGAACCCCAATAACTTCTGCTATGCTTTTCTAGGCTTCATAGTTTGGTGGTTCGTTAAATTTGTATATATATATATATATATATATATATATATATATATATATGGTGCAGGCAGCAGTTCAGAAGTACCAGGCACTCGAGGAAAATTCATTTAGGATATTGTGAGCTCTTCCTGTAAAGGGCGCAGTCTATGACAGAGATGCATTTCAGATTTCGTTCCTCAAAGCACAGTTGTAGAACAGCTTGATAGAAAATAACGGCCCCATTTTTTTTTTCTTTGCAGGAATACATGCGGCTTAATTGGCGGTTGTATGGATAACCTGATAGGGCACCAACTGTGTTCTAACACGGCCCCACCGCGATTCTACATTGAAAGCTTTTCCGCGACGGCGGTTTGAGCGTGTCATATGATGCCAGTAGCGTCGTATTCACCAGCTGCACTAAGCCTGGACACTACAACTAGTTTTTGATGAGTGTGAACGTGAACTAGTTGCGCGTTTGGTAGAGGTTGCATTCTCATAGGAGTTGGCTGTTCGAAGTGTTTTGTTTAATGACTAGGTATAAGGTAACAGTGTTTTTTTTATGTGAAACACGGGAAAAATCGGAGACTCTCAGCTTGATTCCGCACATGTAGACCTGATGGTTATTTGAAGTCCCTTTTAGGAATAGCTTCATGTGCTGGGTGCCAAAATCTTTTTTCTTTCTTTTTCGGCTTCCGAATGATGCTTGCCAGTCTGATCGCCGTTCATGTCAGATTTGCATGTATGTGCGTAATCCAGTGCTTTGTAGAGAGCCACATCTGTATTTTGTATATGTAATTGAGAATGTTGCTTCTTTTTTTTTCTTTTTCATTGCCTCAACACTGTCTCCAGTGTATTCGACCTCAAGCACGTATGTAGCTTCAGTATGAAACTGAGGTTGCTTCGACGTAACGTTGCTCGCTGCGACAGATTGTGCACTGCATTGCGACGTTGCTCATTATACCGATTTTGTTAATATTTCATGCGCTACTTTCTTTGAAGGTCACTTTGTTCAATATTCATTGACACTTGATTGATGTTTTTGGTTGTCTTTTAAAGTTTGCCTCATTACATCAGCTGATGTCCTAGGCAAATTTTCACTTTCATATCTGAGTCATGTTTGGGTTCTTTTGTTTATATTCCTTGATTTTATGCGGTGAAGATACTGCATAACATGATTGAAAGCGGCTATCACAGTCATCCATTGTTCTGTCTCTGCTCATGTAACCGGATGCGCTGCTCTCATGGTGAAAAATGCATGGTCGTTTGGCTGTTGATTATTGTGTGACTACTAGTGCTCTTTCTGTAAGCCTCTAGCGGTCAATAAGTTCCAAATATATTTAAGGTATTTCTTCTGCAGTTCCTTTTGAATATTTCTCGTTTTATTTTTCTCACATTTCTCATTTTCTTCTTTTTTTAAAGCTTGCACAAGTTAGTTTCTCAATAAAATGTTGATGTAGCAGTGTTTCGACTTCGTGATCATTGGCACAGAGGCCTCCTTGTTAGGCCGCTTGCCATGAAACTCTCTATCCTTCACTGTAGAAAGATATGTCATTACTATTTTTGGTATATTTGCTTCATACTCTACAAATTACACGCTAGATTGATTTTTGTATTCATGACAAGTAATTTTGACTTAAATGCTAAGACTGATGAAGCCTTTGTAGAGAACTGTGTGGCTACCTTACTGCACTATTTGTGCTCTGTTGCACTCAGTGTTGATGCCTTTAACCACCAGAAATAAAAAGAGTTCCAGGCAAGTGCGATGCCAGGACTACTTCCTAGGACGTAACTACGAAAATATTCGGCCGGCACTAACCCCCATGCTTCAGCACCGAAAGGATTATGGTGCAGCTGGTAACATAGCAGGTCGCAGCTACTACCACAAAGGCAGGGACGGCGTCCGCGGATAAGGGTGCCCCCCAAAATTATGATACCGTTGACACCTTCAGAACCACAGAGTTAATGCCTTAGGGGTGCAAAAAATGTCTTTTGGTTATTTGTACCCCTAAGGCATTAGCTTACATTCTGAGGGTGGTAACCAGATCAAAATTTTGGTGGGCGCGCCCCGTTCCCGAGCACGATTCCTGCTTCTTTTTCAGATTACGGCTAACGTTTCAGGAACAGCTTTTTGATGACGTCTTTGGTAAGTCTTTAAACGGATTTAGAAATCCCGGTAAATGGGATTATTGGAGGCTCCCCCAAGCCGTCGAAAATACCAGCTCTTTTATGACGTTTCGAAGACGTTCAGGAAACGTCTCGTTTATGTGCAACAAGACGGACATTAGACGAGATATACGACGTCTTCTACACTAAAACTTCTTACGCGTGTCGTTTCTGCGACGTCGTTAACGTCTCGGATATCCGTTTTGAAGACGTCTTAAATCCTTTGTGTGCTAGCTGGGACGCAGCATTTACCGTGTCGATATGGGACTCCCTCGTATTTTCGTATGCCCTAGTCGGTTTTCTGCCAATTTAAATTCCTTCGCAAACATTAGTTTATTGTGATTAAATGCACATATTAACACCGGCCACAGAGTCCACTCGGGAGCACGAATCCCGTACGAGTGGACAAGCTCAAGTCAAGACCGAAGCGGTATTTTGCTTGTTTCCCTAGTAAATTCTGCCTCATATTCGCGTCGCATGTTTTCGTTCGCCTAGCTTTCAGGTCTGAAGAAAACGTATATCATTAAAGACGCAATAAGGTCGGAAATAATGGTCGAAATCCGCAATCGGGAAGTCTAAGCAGCGGCTCAGAAGCGTAGCAGACGCCCGACTTCCGGGACGAGGCTTCTCACTTCCGCCGACAGTCCGCGCCCGCACGCGAGAGCGACTAAGCGGCATCCAGAACTCCCTAGTGGAGATCAGTGGTGTATATGTCCCCGCCCCTTTAGCCACAGTCGTCTCAGAGGTAGAAAACCGAATTTCAAAACTTGAATCTCAGAGTACTAGAACTCTGACCAGCGTGCGCCTTGATTATGCAGCTTCAAATACCCCATGGCTAGCATGGGGGTCACGTGGACTCAGATTGCTGGCACGTCTATATATACTTCGAAGAACAGCATGTAATAAAGCTGCACCCTATGGACCACGACCTCGCTGGAAAGCGCACATTCGTATAGGGGAACGCTAGAATCATCATTAAGCTAAGCGACATGGTGGTGCATCCACCGTGATGGCTGACTGCCTGTGCTGTCCTGTTGCTACGAACGGGTAAGCGGGTTGGATTACGAGTCGTGTTGGCTATAGGTGCCTCTCAATAGAATATGAACATGGAAGGATGTGAAACATGGAGCGTAATACTTTGCAGCACAAGGGCTCCAGGTGCATCCATCCAAATGGATTTGAATTTGATGTATTCGAATCAAAAGGCCTACTAAAACGACCAAATTACCGTCATAAGAAAGAGTTAGCATCAAATGGTTAAGCATGCATTCGTTAATCCTTCTGCCAACAAACAGCGACTCCGCTGCTTTGCTAAAACATGACTGCAAGACTTGCTTGCGTGTATGGCATAGACCTATTAAAAGCGTAGTGGATCGGCTAACATTTATAACGCTGTATTACATGACAGAGAGATTTTTGGCGATTATGTTTCTAACCCGCACTAACTTCTTCCGGCAACGGAATCAACAACTTTATGAATTCGCACCAGCTATTCTAATAATTTCTGGCTGATTTCTCTACACCCAACATGACATCGCCTCGTGCGTGATCTAAGGGACACTTAAAAAATATAAGAATTTGCTTGACGGCATATGCGCTCAGGACCGGGTTATTTCTGGAGGTATTTTGGAATTTGGAGTTCATTGTGGATCGGAAATCACAGTGTGATGGACAGAAGACAATGAAATTTGTCGCCCCTTGGGTACACTACTAGGAAAGCCTAAGTATCAGCGACACAGCGATAATAAACAAATGACACATGGTGTCTGCAGGAAGGTCCATTGGGGCAAGCCGTTTTTTATTGTTTTGCTCTTGGAATAGCAAAAGGAACACTCATGTTAAAGAACCCCTTACTGCAATGCCCTGAGTCGCAGCTTTATCGCACAAAAATACGAAAGTGTTTGCGACACGGCAATTACACTTTTCAGATCACACCAAATATTATATTGTCATTGCAGCGGAACGTACGATCATCACGAATTTATAAATTCAGCGCCCTCGTATGCGGCGACCGCCAGCACATGGCACGGGCTCTCCGCGCGAGCGGAGCTCCAGCGCTTTGCGCGGGAGAGGACGGCCCACTATAAGAAAGGCCATCGCTTCAGTGTTCCCTCCGTAAATACAATTAGCCCCCAAACGAAAAGGGAGCCTTCCGACGACCGAAAAGCTTGTCACTCTGAGTTGGTCAGTGCGTTTTCGGGCACTCGACATTGGCAATCTCTCGTCCGCAACGACCATGTCCAAAACGGTTCAACGGGTTCGACCATATGGTTTAAGAGGGATGCGTGTTCCACGACACGGTAGGGACCTTTATAATTGCGTAGTAGTTTCGGAACCGAGATGCGCACAAGGGCTCCGGGAAAAAAGTGGGTGCAGTTACGCCACCTCGTAGCAACACCCCGTGCAATATCGCGGTGCTCTTCGTAATGTCTGGCCGTGGCAGAAATAGTCGCACGCTCCGATGCGTCTGGTAGCACGGAAGAACCATGTCAATTGTGTGTTGGCGGCTGTACAAGAACAAGGCCTAAAGACTAGTGTTGCTATTAATATCGTTGCTGCACGTACGCGTAGGTCACAAAAGGCTGTATGCAATCAGGGGAAGAAAAAGGAGCGCCATGCGCCTAAGTACAGGCGTGCGCAAACTTCTCTAAATCCCTCCTACTCCTACAAAGTTCAAACTCCCCCCACTGAGGCCTTTTTGGTCAATATACAGTGCGATGTAAAGGTATTAGGCCGATATGGGGACCCCTTCAGACAAGACGAGGGGGGGGGGGGACTGCCTCTTCACAACTGCGCATCCCTATTGTCCTCACCTATGGAGGTCCTTTCCCACACCGGAAATATTCGTCTAAGTGCCCATGACCGTCTTACAGCATGGAACGTGGTGTCATTAAAAAGTATTATGATAGGAACTACGAAGATATCCCCTCTGATCGTGCATTATTGGTCCTCCTGTCAGAGACTTCATGTCGCATAGTTTGCGACCCCACGGGTTCCCGGAGGTTGACTGCATGGTATGGCGTATGCCGCAGCGCGAGAACGGAAGACCGAGGGCGAGTGGCCCCGAGATTGCGTGCGGAGACTTAGCCCTTGCGTTTAATCGTGCGCCAGTGCCGCTGTCTTAAAGCTGCATCGGGGCATATACTTGTTAGCAACTTGGCTTCACTGGCCTCAAGTTCATTGGCCCCCTTGTATGTTAAATTCATTAGGTTGTCTCTAACAAAGAAGATATCCCTTGACCCTTCCGCTTTGGTTATTTCATAGCGTGGGTGTCGTCCTGGCTAACTTGGCGCCTTCAGAGAGCATGGGAGTGATTATAAGTCAGCATCGCTCTCGTGTAAAGATCACGTACTACGTGGCGGCTTCTGGCAGAAAGTGTTCCACGCTCACCGCCATGACCACGAGTTGCGCTGATAGACACTCGTAGGATTAAAGGCCCATAAATAACCGATAAACTAAACGGGAGAACGACCTCCACTGTAGCTAATAGAAGGGTATCGGACGCGTTATTTGAAGGTCGCGGGTTCGGTCTCCAGCAGCGGCATGTGTGTGTTTCGTCCCATTCTAGTTACTTTTCAGTGATGTCATAACTATCAAACTACAGCTAAAAACTAGAAATATTTTCCCTATGCCTGCCTCGGCCTCATTGTCTGTAGGATTCATTAGGTTGTGTCTCACAATGAAACAAGCCCTTGACCCATTTCCCTTTCGTTATATGAAGGTATTTCAAAAAGTAAAGGCCGTTTCCTCCTGCACAAAAATATGTTCCTTTGTAAACGTTTTTTTTTTTTGTCCCAGTCTTAGTTTCGGACCAACCCTTGTTCACTTTCTTGTATAACTGCGTTAAGTTCATATAACCCGTTATGACGCTGCCACCGCTTTTTTATCCGTCGGTGTATAAGAACGCCTCCTGCGAATCGACAGTTCGCCACAATTCCTGTTCCCTTCGACAACCTCGATTTGGTTGCTTTCGGTCAAGAAGGGTGATGTCACTGTATTAACTGTCATTTTGTTTCTGTCTTATTAGCATGCGCACGCGTATTCTTTTTGCGCGATGGCGAATCACAGTGAAATTTTGTTATGACTGCCTAGCCGTAGAATCCTCGCCGGCGAGAACCTTTCAACGCTCCGCATAAAAAGGTCGTCGCGCATACTTTTTTCTACTTCTGTATCAAAGTATTTGTTTTTCAGCTATGTGAAATTCACGTGAAATTATTTTAAACGACCGTAACCCCAGATGCAGCCTTCAAGCTGTTTTTTAAAGGAAATAAAAGCAAGCGGGAAGAAGCATGATGGCTTTGCTCAACATAAAGCATTTGTCAAAAAATAGCAATTCTTTAAGAACTCGAGATGGGCTATTGTTACAAAGGAAAGAGAAAAAAAAATAAAAAGAAACGCGTGCCTCCAAGAAGCTCACCAGGAAACTGTATTTTAGTTCTTATCTTTCTATTAGGACCTTCTTTATCAGCCTGCTTTGTTCGTGCTTCACTCCAGGCCTCCTATTCTGATTTAACGACGTTGTTGAGCGTGGCGGCGAAGACAGGAAGACATTTGTCCGCTAACTTGAAAATTCCCTCGGGGCGTGTCTTGGCACTGATTTCGTCGCGTTGTTCCGCGTACTACCGTATTGCGGCTGTTCGCTCAAGCTCCATGGTGTAATATCTTTTCTTTTTGTATGTCCGTGCCTCGTATCCGTTTCTTTTGATCAGGTTACGCGGCGGCGTTTCAGTTGGGTGGAGCTCTAAAGGAGGCGTTTCTCATCTTACCGTTTTAGAGCTGGGACGTTGGAGGGGGACCTCTAAACTCCGCAACGCTGAAAGAACGAGCGCCTCCTTCGATGGCGGAGTGGTTCATAGTTTGTGCTTATTTGATATAACGACTGCTGGCTCTGTAGTTCCCTTGCACGACCATTTGGGCCTCTCGGTCAGAATTCATGGCTTCTGATAGCGCCTCCCCCTTAAGAACCTCGGGTTTGCATCGGATGGAGTGATGTCTGGACAAGTTCATAGAGGCAGGTCATAACTATCGAGACTAACGACAACAGATATGTGAGCTTGTATATAGATAGAAGAATGTGGTTTTACTTTATTTTAATTTCTTTGTGGCTCAATGCGAATTTAGCATTTTAATGTCTCAGGGAGTCTCGCTGACTTCCTTACGTATTGGGATGGGTATATAGACGTCGGTGGTTCAAAGGTGGCGAGGCAATGTAGTACGAGTGTTCTCTTCTTTTTTGATTCCGGAGATAATTAGTTTAATGACTGTAGCTAAGGGTCTGGTGCTCACTTTTTGAGAATTTCGGAACAGGTCGCAATCACGTGTATGAGAATTCGCAATGTCAAAACAGGTAAAAACCTATTCGGACACTGATGATGCATTTTCACTCTGGCTCAGAAATGCTACACTTTGACTGAAAGCTACTAACAGTCACTACACTCTCGTTAATTTCACTTCCTCTGTTGTTTTGTGGGGTTTTACGTCCCAAAACCAGTTCTGATTATGAGAGACGCCGTAGTGGAAGTCTCCGGAAATTTCGACCACCTGGGGTTCTTTTACGTGCACTGACATCGCACAGCACACGGGCCTCACATTTCGCCTCCATAGAAATGCAGCCGCCGCGGCCGGGATTCGATCCCGCGACCCTCGGATCAGCAGCCCAGTACCTTAGCCACTAGACCACCGTGGCGGGGCATTCACTTCCTCTTCCATTACCTTTATCAAATATATAATAAGTGACACCGTGCAGTTGACGATTTCTTAATCCCACCATCTCCAGTTCCTCAACGCTCAGTTGGAGTTAAATGCCTTTGCTCTCGCTCGCGCCCCTCGCGAACTGCAGATCGAGCCCTATCCTTGTTTGGCTTTCGTCCGTCTTCCCCAACCTTGGTGCGGCCACTTAGTGCGCAAGCCTAGCAAAAAGCCCCGCCGTAAGTCATTCAAGTGAACCAGCCTTTCTCTCGGTTATAAAATCGTCCACCTTTCGACAATGTTTATAGCAAGCGATACTGTATGATGCAGTTTAAGAGTTACAGCGAATAGTAGGATGCTGGTTACCGCTTTCTGGCTTGGAATCAACCCACCTGCAAATTTATTTATTTATTTATTTATTAGATGCGAAGCAGCTCTTTGACTATCCTGTGTAACGCTGTCCCTCCGCCCGTGCGAACGCGCCCCAACGCGCTCGCCTCGCCGCAGGTGTTGGAGCGCTGCGAAGTAGGTCACGCCGCAGCTGCGTGTTGACGTCACGCTCCCCCCCCCCCCGCAGTGCGCGCTGACGTCACTCTCTCTCTCGCCTGCCGCGCACTCGCCGCAGCGCCCACAGCTGCCGCCTGACGGAAACCTGACGCGCGCCTAACTACGTGTCACCTCTCTCTCGCTTCACCCTCTCCACCGCTCGCAACGATCGAACGCACATCGAGTGGTAACACTCTTTCGGCTCGTTCTTTAAAGACGATAGTCTTTCTTGGGATACTTCCACGCAGAAAATTTGGTCTGTCTGTGTGTGTGTGTGGGTGTGCCTGTCCTGCTGCGAAAGGTGAGCCCCTTCCTCAATGACAACCCAGCTTGAACTGGTAGCTACGTTCATACTTCTGAACACAGTCGACCAAAAAGCAAATATTACGCATATCTGAGGAGCAACATCAATACGTGAGCATTAGATAGTGTGTTCCTTTAGTAGAAAATACATAGATGCGTAATTCTAAAGACCCTAGTGCTTGTTAGGAGCGGACGGTTCCTACGCTTCGGTAAAACGACACGGTGCTGCCACCTACCAGTAGCTCTGCGTACTACGCAAGCTTCTTGCGTTTCCCGATATCATGGCCAGATGGCGTCCATATCTCACGCAGCGCTGGCGCTGCCTCCATTTCATCAGTGCCAGCCACATACGGCCGATTCAACGTAGACGGGACGCTGTCTGAGGCAAGGCAAAACATAAATGGCCGTTTGTTGACATAGAACACACCCTACATGACATGCCCAGACAACGCAGGGAAAAGACCGACGAGCAGAGTGCAGCGGAGAAGCGCCGGCGTGCTGATGCCCGTCGTCTCAAGCGTTCCCAGGAAACGCCCGAAGCTCGTGCCGAACCGCAGACGAACCGGGACTCATGTAGTACGGCCGGTAGAAGACTATCGTCTTTCGACGACATTTGCAGCGAAGCACGGAGATACGCTGCCAATTTTTTTGAGTGGCAGCCGAGTACCTTAACCACTACACCACCGCGGCGGACCGCCGCGATGAGCCCTCGGGTCATCACACAACCCCCACCGCGTTCTCTCCTCTTATACATTCTCATTCGTCCTCTGAATAAAATTACACCATCTCCCGCTCAAGCTAACCATCTCCCCACTGCTTCGCATCCACACATGGTTCCCTTTAGCGGGAGATGGTGTAATTTTTATTTATTTATTTATTGCGAATCAAAGCGATCGCGTTTTCATTGCTGTTGCCCCTCATGTACAGGAGCATTTCTTTTCGTTTAATACTGCACAGGTGTTTGGCTGAATCGGCGCGATCAGTCACTGTACTGCAGCACATAATCGAATTTCGAAGCATTACGCACGGATCGAGGAAACAATGAACCGTGGAAGCTTATACGCTACGGATCAGAACTGCCGCAAACTTGTTTCTTGTTCGTGGCAGCGCTTGTTTGTTCGCCGCCCTACACTCCCGCATAGCGTTCCTGCTTCGGCGATTTGCGCAGCAATGCCTTCGGGTGAACCCGCATGCACTGCTTGGCAGACGTGCTCTATTGCAAACGCTTCCGTGTAGTGCGCTGCCATTAGGGATTAGCATTACTTAATCCAGCGTTGTACGTGTTCCTCCAAAACAGTCGGAGAGCTCGTTCCTCGTTGCTTGCCACTTTTGTAAAAAATTCCCATTACAAATTCTTTTAAACCGAAAGGAACGAATTCCAGTTGTAATTCGAAAACTGGAACGAGTCGTTACACTAAAGTTGCATTCTATTTTTTACAATTGAAGGCACTGTCGGATAACCCTGAGGCAAATTTTAGCTAACACCTTAAAACTCACATCACACCGAACTACTCCAGATACGCTAATGCAACTTGGGCGTTAACATTACACACATGTATCAAAGCAAGAAATATACCTTTAGGTTTGCGTTAGCATGAAGTTTGTGCTTGACCCACGGCCTTTAAATACTGGAACAATATTGCCAATAAGTCCCCAGCGTTCCTGGTCCTAAGCGTCATCGTTAGAAATTAGTAGCCTTTTTAGCGTTTTAGTAACCTAAGTGGCTGTTCCGTACATATTGCCGTTACTCAGTTCTCAAGTTCTCACTGCTTAAAGCATCTGTAATACCGTTCTTGTTATTTTTGGCGTTGCGCAATGTATGTAGGCGTGAGAATTCTAACTACGTGGCTATCTGCCGAGTTTACCGAAGAATCATATAACGTGGGACAATTTTCTTTCTTAGTGATATATTTGGAATTAGTTCGTATAGGAACCCCTTCTTCGTTAACCCCCCCCCCCCCCCCCAACAGCCCGGCCTTGACGTAATGGCGAAATGCCAGTGGGGAGCAGGGAAAGAAATAGATAAAACGCTTCACGTGCGTTATTCCATCGGATGCCGTCCACAAAATGTCACCTCGCACGCAGAAATGGTTGGCAGCAGCGCAACTGCACAAGTCGTCGCGAGAACGTGCGCGTGTGCCACTGAGCATGGCTTTAGTTGTTAGAGGATCAGAACATACTGAACACAATATTTAACGTGAATGGCAGAGGAACAGGTGGACTGATTTATATTTAGAAAGCAGGGCTTGCTTTTCGTTATGCAGATAAGAAAGATGAATAAATAAACGCTACCTGCACTTGCTTCTTTGAGTTTCCTGCCGACTTCTTGGGCACTCCAATAACATTTTTTCCTGGAGCACAAGTAGAAATTTGCAATAATATTAATTATGCCATTTATTATTTGTCTTGTATTCAATGGGTTTAAACATCGGAGGTAGCCATGGCCAAAGGGCGATCTGTATCCGCTCTAATATCTATCTATCTATCTATCTATCTATCTATCTATCTATCTATCTATCTATCTATCTATCTATCTATCTATCTATCTATCTATCTATCTATGCACCTACGTATCGGCGCTCTCCTGGTCGTCTCGTTCGCCTGATATGCCTAATATTTGTATGGTAGGGTACCAGCGTCTGACGTGCGTGGATGAGTTATCATTACACTATTAACGTGATCCACCCGTCATGCACAGTAAACCACAGAAGTTCATGGACCACGCGAACGTGTGGCCAACAGCGGCTTCGCGACATTTCCGCCACTGTCACCTGCGATCGAGAGCGGCGCTACGTTCAAGAAGCATCGCTCCTTAAATATACGGCCTGTGCGTTTTGCAACTTGCTTGGTTTGTAGTCACTTTATTGAAAAACTAACCTGCACGGCTCTCGCAGACCGTGACTGTGCACGAACATTTGTCACCTTTCCCTTTATGCGCTAGACGTTCATTAGCAGCTGTGGCCGCGGGTTTGTATCTCTATAGCCCTTCGTGAAACTGATATCTCTTAAGAGGACGTGTTTTTGGGATGGTTGGTTTATGCTTGAAGCCGGTAACTTGGAGCGCTAAAAACACGGGGCACTCCAAGTTATCCACTTGATATCTCTTTATCGGCGCTGTGATCGATGCAGGCCATGATGGCTGTAATACCGCCATCAAGGTAGATGTGTGGCCCCCTTACCGCTCACGCGTGGAAACGAAAAACTTGTTGTTATGTGGGGTTTAGCGTCCCAAAACCAGCTCTGATTATGAGAGACGCCGTAGTGGAGGGCTCCGGAAATTTTGACCACCTGGGATCCTTTAACGCGCACTGACATCGCACAGCACACGGGCCTCAACATTTCGCCTCCATCGAAATGCAGCCGCCGCAGCCGGGATTCGATCCCGCTACCCTCGGATAAGCAGCCGAGTACCATAGCCACTAGACCACCGTGGCGGGGCGGAAACGAAAAACTAGCAATGCGATTCGGTGCACTGAAAAACTGACATGCTAGCGATTAGCAAGGAGTCGCATTTCCGGCAAACATGAACGAGAACACATTGTGGTGTACTATCCTTATGTCCGAATTTTATAGCATTTCTTCACCAGTTCAATGTTTCGATAAACTTTCTCTCCAGAAATTTTCACCATCTTCCCTGCGTCGTTTTCATGTTCGGCGTATTGAGTAAATGTCCTCGAACCCTCTACCAACCCCTCCATGCGCTACGTTAAGGACGCAGATAGTTGCGCTTAGATGCGAAACTTTTGCAGCCAGCAGAGCACGAAAATGCCGGAGTTGCAACTGCCTACCTAGAGTTGCGCTACGCGTACTTAATTTCGCATGGTAATACTCCGCCTCCGCGTTAAACTATACCATTACATACGTGTGTTCTGTGGCCAGATCACATCTATTACCGCTCAGCTTCCTCAATTCGTTGCCGGCGTTACGTGCCACTAAGGAACGTCGCTGGAAAGCTACAGGGTATTGTGAAGAGAGGGGGCTACGGAGGCAGGTCTCTTAATTAGCGGCTGAACTTTGGCACTGGCTGACCGGCGGTCAGTGCGGGCACAGCTGCTGCGCGTGCGTGACGGCCGAAACTTTTGCGCGAGCTCGCTCAAGAGCGTCACTTCAGCCTAGGCGCCGCTGTTCCGTTGAGCGTTACCCGGGCGAAATCCGCCAAATCTCTCCACTTGAGCGTGTCGCTGACCTTTTCGGTCTACGGGTCGGGCGGCGCGATTGAAAGTCGCAGGGATAATTATGCCGCCACGGACCGGGTATGGAGGAAAGCCGCGCTGCTCTACATAAGGGGACGTTGCCCAAGGCAACTCTGGAAGGTTAGGCCCGATTACGCAACGAGCCGTGCGGGCTTCCGACGTGTCGGTCGGGTGGGCGTGGTTGCCGCATCCTTCCGAGCGAAGTAAGCCGACGAAAGCGCGCTCCACGTTTACCTGCTACAGTTTGGACGTGAAGTCCTCGTCTAGCAGGTGGAATTACTTGTAGTAACTTTGAAAGTAATTAGCGGACGGACGTGCTTAAGGAGAAATGCTGGCCCGCTTTTTACGCGATTTTCTCTAGGGCGTGGAAGACATGCGTGGCAGTTTATTGCCACGAAAGAGAAATGAACACATCAATGCTTCGAAAGAGAACGCTACACGTTTCAAGAGGAAAGTAACGGTAAAAGCGAATTCCCAATATATTAGGACAAAATGTTTATAGAGAGAAGCTGTGCGAACGGAAATTTTTGCAAGCCGGTAAATTAATCGCCAGCAGGCCCACATTGAAAACCTTACTGACGTTTCACAGGCTGGCATGCGAGACGTATTTTCGATAAACAGTCCTTTTATACAACCGGAAATTAAGTTGCGGCTTTTTTAGGAAAGCTTGGATCCATTTAGAGGATTTTAGGTCCCAAAACCAGGATATGATTATTAGAGACGCCGTAGTGCAAGGGTCCTGGAATTTTGACCACCTGCGGTTCTTTAATGAGCACTGACATCGCACAGCACACGGGCCTCAATATTCGGCCTCCACCGAAATGCAGCCGCAACGGCCGGAATGTGATCCCACAACCTTCGGATCTGCAGCCGAGCGCCATTACCCGAAGAGCACCGTGGCGGTGTTTGGGAAGCTTTGGAAGCCGTGTTGGCGGTGGCTGCGGTGCTCAACTGCTGACCCGAGAGACGGGGGGAAGGGGTTTGATAGCGGTGCTCGGAGTTAGCATTTCGATGGAGGCGGAAAGCTGCTGGCCCGTGTACTGTGTAATTTCAGTGTACGTTAGAAATTCCCAGGCGGTTGAATTTCCCGGAGCTCTCCTCCACGGCCATTAATGTTCGATGTCTGTCTGTCTCCTCTACGGCGTGCCTCGTAATTATGTGGTTTTCGCATGTAAAGCCATAGCTATAGTTATTTCTACACATTTTACTGTTCTTCTTATTGCATCTCATAATTTTTGAAAGGTCATCGTAACTCGTGCCGCATAAGCAATGCGGAAGAAATGTACTACGTACCTACCACGGGCGCAGACACAGCGCACCTGCCCTCCTGCTTTGTGAAGGCTGCAGGACACTGGAATAGGCCTTTGAAAGACTCTATACTCCTATTTGTATGCACTAAGGTCTGCCATTTTAATGTTGCCGTTGTATAAGGACCCATTGCTCATGTAAAGCCCGCACCTGTGTTACTTCAAGTACGGGCTAACAACAAACAAACAAACAAACAAGAATCAAGAGCATAGTATATTAACACTCTTGTCGTCATCGCAAACGAACTCTTCGTCCCTTTACAAATACTTTGCGGCTGCTAAAGCCAAAGTTAAAACAATAACTAAAAAAAGAGCCAGGCCTGCGCGGAACTGCAGGACAGTGGCAGCGTAAGTTGGAGGACCGGTGTTCTTAGAGGCCATTTTAATCACTTGGGGAAACTAATGCAACTAGAGGTGGTAGGTATCCGCAGCGCCACATCTCTTATCATTTCGCCAAGTAGGGAAGTATCCACTACGCCATAATTACTGCGGCATTGTAACGTGCAAATCTGTATAACTGCACATCTTAGGGAGTCTCTTGGCATCGTTTTCCCGAGAACGAACCGCTCTCGGCCCGACGTCGACGACGAGCTGCGGTTCGGGCTTCTCTCTGTACAGCTGTCTGTTGTGCCCGACGTTGCCTTGCTGCAGCCGCGCGCGTAGCTCTGCGATTCGCTTCTTCAGCGATTCGCTTCTTCTTTCGCGCCTTGTGCATCTTTTTGGTTTGACTGGCCTTTTTGTTTTGACTGGCCCTGCAATAATGTAGGGCCAGTCACGACAGTGCTTTTTCCCCGCAGGCAGACACAGGGTGTTTTGCGCATGGGGACATTCAAGACGGAAGCCGATTTGCTCCCCACGCGTGACAAACAAAGAAGGAGCTGCCCACGTTTGTATGGTACATGACCATTGTCGCTGTGTGCGGTGTGCGGCGACACCATTATTAATATTTATTCCCTTCGTAATGGGCATTTTAGTCCTACGCAACAAAGCGGCTACATATACTACGCACGGGGCGCACTATATTTTTCCATGCAAAGGAGTGCACCACATGGATAATTAGGCACATGTTTAAAAATGGGAGGCAATCTCTGCAATATAAATTCAGCAGCGACAAGACATATCCACCTTGGCGTAGCCTTCAAAAGTGCAAGCGACCGATTTCTGAAGGTCCTAGCCTTATTATGCAAAGTTGAATTCAGCGGAAATTATATATATATATATATATATATATATATATATATATATATATATTGTAACTAGATGTAATCAAAGACAAGACGTTAACAGGACACGCTCACTATATTAGAACCAGCTGAGCTCAGAACAACACCAACGTCAAGTAGTCTTCTTCGCGATGAGTCAGAGCTGTTGCCGGTGTGCTCCACTACAATCACTCCCCGATCACAAAGGAGCCAACCTGGCGACTTAGGGAGATGTCACGACAGGAGGGTCGTAGCACGGTTTGAGCCAGGCTGCGTGAACTATTTCGCGCCCTCTGCAACGGTGATCGGAGGAAGGGTTGAGTGGCTCGATCATGTAAATCACTGGTGAAGTTTGTTGCACGATGCGGTAGGGGCCACGGTAGCGTGACAGCAGTTTTGTCGAAAGACCGGGAGTTGTGGAGGGCACCCATAGCCAGACCAGCATTCTCGGGGTATACTCTGGAGCAGATGCGGAGCCATCATGCAGCGATTTTTGGCGCCACTGATCTTGTGCGGTAAAGGACCGAGCGAGTTGGCGGCACTCCTCGGCATGAGCCGCCGCTTCGGATACAGGCGTTGCTTCGGACATGTCGGGCTTGTAAGGGAGAATGGTGACCATGGAGCAGGATCGTTCGCGTCCGTACAAAAGAAAGCAGGGAAGCAGGTGGTATTTTGTGGCGCAGAGATGTAGGTATAGGTGATGAAAGATCATGGAAAAAACAGCGCGAACACAAGGACGATGAAAAAAGGAACACACGCCACACCACGGAGCGCTGACTGTCAACTGAATTTATTTCGGCGAAAACGTACATATATACATATGTATGAGCCTCGGCACAAGTATTATACACTGATAAACACACAGCAAGATGCAAAGGTCATCTCATGATAAAAACAAACTCATGAAGGAATAAGCAAATGTCATCATCACACATGCTGCATGTACATTATAAAAACGGTGATCTAAGGCTTGTCAGCGGAAAGATATGCAATTTCTTTGTCTAAGAGAGCGACAGATGGGGTGCTGACACAGTTATCTTCCAGCAAAGCGATCCTATGCGCTTCTATAATCTCCTGCGTCAACTGTGAGGGGCTTTTTGCTTGAATTTCACATTTTTATATATGGGGATACAACCACAATGCTTACAGTGATCGCCAAGGTGGCCTCTAACGGTGCGGTGACGTTATGACAGGCTTCGTGAACATAAAAATTACGTCACCAGCACCGTTAGAGGCCACCTTCCCTGCCGGTGTGCTCCACTACAATATATATATATATATATATATATATATATATATATTATCAGAAAGACAGTGACAAACATAGGATTTATACTGACGTTGCGGCTGGAGGCCAGCCTTTTTCAGCCGAAACGTCAGAATAAATCCTATGTTTGTCACATGTGTCTTTCTGGTAATATATTTATCCCGATAGCCAGGAATAACTTTTTTGATATATATATATATATATATATATATATATATATATATATATATATATATATGAAGTTTCAACATGACAATACATGGAGATCTTGACTGAGACACCCTTCAGATTACGGTTCTCGAATCATAGGTTCATGTCTCGGGCCTGCCATACGTTCCCTTGTCCAAACACGTCGCCGTCCCAGGTCATGCTTTGGACAAATTAACCGCCGCGATCCAAAAATCCGGTTTCAAATCGCACTACGAACGGCAGTATCCCGATCATTTTTTATTCATAAATTTAATGCCATAGCATCGGGGGTCAACGAAAATCCAGGAAGATTAACACGTTTTTGTCAGAATACCAGATAAACCAATCACCATAATCCGTATACACATTCGTCGATCTGGATGATATAGAATCTTCGACGATGCATGTGCGAAAATACTTATACATCCGGAACACGCATGTACATTTGTTACCATTATCATTACATCTGTACTAAAGTTCTGCTGTTGAGCATTTGAGTGATGGGAAGTGTCAGTTTCAAGCATTGTATAAACACATGTGCGTGCATTTTCTTTATCACCAATGAGTCCCAAATGATCTGATGTTTTAACTGCTGTTTCTCTTTTTCGTTCGGTTATCTTTGCTTTCCCAGACTTCCAATATGTATTGCTGCTCTTCATAGACGTATGCTATCACCTTGCACAAACCTGCGCATGTCTATAGGGAGTAATAGTTGAGCGGCTCAGCGGGCCAGCGGGCCCAGCGATGGAGCGGAGGGGACAGCGGACCGCATGATGAAGAGAAGAGTAATAGCTGAGCGACGCCCCGCTTCTTTCAGCGGAACTTACCGCTGCGCCACCTGTTGAACAATGTTGGAGTTACTGTCGATCGAGCAGAGGATTTTATCTGTCGAATAAATTGAAGTTACTGCGAAAAGTATATCGCAAAAGTAATTCTTCATTAGATCACAGGTGTTATGTGGAAACACATCTTCGTTTTTGCTGCATGACATGACGACATGCCGCCGCCGCTTGTGTTGGGGGCCCATCTTGCAAAACGCTCCGCTGAAGATACGAAATGAGCGGGCGAGCGGCGCGCTCCGTGAACACGCTAGATGTTCCAGCGGGCCGCGTATGCGCAGTTGGCGTCTCCGCTCGTTCGCTGGGCCTGCTGGACCGCTGAGCCGCTCAGCTATTACTCTCTTATATCTGTGAACAGGGAATTCGCACGTTCTGGGGCCTCCTATACAATGTTGTTATTTATGAAATGCTCATCGCACCCATATGTATGATATGCCCTGAGTCCGGCCGCAACGCTGCCAATAAATACAGCTCTTTTCGTTTCTTCGTCCGCTTCCATTGCTTATGTATATACACATATATATAAACATTTGAAAGCGGAGGACGTGCGAAACGAAAACTTTCCTTATTTTTCCAGCGTTTCAGCCGGGGACCGGCCTTCATATATATATATATATATATATATATATATATATATATATATATATATATATATATAGATTGTCACGGCGCTTCTGGAAAGGAAGGTGGAGGATAGAGAAGAAGAGAAAGAAGAGGAGATCATCATTCCCTGGCCTCGCTCCATCCGGTTGTTCGGCTTGGAGCCTTCTAAATAAACGTCACCTCTTAAACAAGTTCGGCCTCATAACATCTTGGTGGAACGTGCTGGGTACGACGCCCGAACACGGAAGCCCTGCTGTCTTGCCTTCGCCGCAGCCGTCGCCTTGCCGGTCTTCCGCCGTTGCCACTTGACATGTCCACCACCGCGGACGCTTCGACATCGACGCCTGCTGGACCATCACAGCCACACAGGGAGCCACGCCCCTTCGGAGGAAAAGCTGGTGAAGACGCGGAAGAATGGCTAACTCGCTACGAACGCGTGAGTAAAAGCAACAAATGGGATTTAGATACACGGTTGACGAATGTTGTATTCTCGCTAAATGACACCGCACTCGTCTGGTACGAGAACCACGAGGATACTTTGACGACCTGGGACACATTTAGTGAAGAGCTGAGGAACTGCTTTGGGGCTGATACCTCAGCAAAGAAAAATCGGGCCGAGCTGACTCTCGCCCAAAGGGCCCAGCTTGCCGGTGAAATTTGCACAGCCTATATTGAAGAGATACTGAGGCTTACTAAGTTGGTGAATCCGCGGATGTCCGAAGAGGATAAGGTCGGCCATTTACTGAAGGGGATCGCCGAAGGCATCTGCCACTTTCTTATTGGCAAGGACAATTTGAATTCGGTGTCTGACGCCATCCGACATTGTCGTATCTTTGAGACGTTGAAGACGCGATGCATAACAACCAAGTTCGGTAGGTTGGCCAACGTCACGACGGCAGCAAGTGTTGACGTGAGCTTGTCGTCGGATGTGGTCTCGTCGACAGACTTTGCTTCGACAATACCCCAAATCGTCCGTGAGGAGCTGTTTCGACGTGAGCTGCGTGCCCTCCGCAAGATGCCGTGTGTGCACGTCCTGCTCCTGCATGGCAATTAGTGAATGCTGCGGGCGTCGACTTCTACACAGAACCCCATCGTTCAGTGTCGCCCCCCTCGACGATACCCGATCGCCAGCAGCGCTGCGACTTCAGCCGCTACCGACGACCCCGGACGGATTATTATGAGGAGGCCAGAGATGTTGGCCGTGGTCCTTATCCTGACGCACCTGTCTACTTTGAAGAGCCGTTTGTACGTCGATGCCCGCCTTCTACCATGTGCTACAACTGTGGCGCACCCGGCCACACAGCACGGTTCTGCGAACACCAACAGCCACCTCGATCCGGGCGGCCTGCTAGCGGATTTTGGCGAAATGACCGACGGGACCCCGGAGCACGATGGCCAGCCTACGCGACACCGAACAATAACTTCTGCTAAAGAAGTTTGCGAAACGTTTCACCCACCTCCGATCGGAGCTTGACATCACCGTCAGCGCCTCGGCCACGCCGTTTTCCGTCTACACGGCGGCGCCTGCCATCGCCACCTCCGGGAAACTAACAAGCGCGGTCGATGGGGCTCAGGCCGCTGGGAATTCGCTGTACGAAGATATACCTCCTCCCGTTTTTATGATAAAGAACAAGGTGCGTGTGCTTGTTGACGGGGTGCCCACAATGGCTTTAGTAGACACTGGTGCGATTATTTCTGTGATGAGTCTCGTCTTTAAACAGGCACTACGTCACAAAGTAATGTTTCGGTGGGATCAGGCGGGAATGTTTGTAGGAGTCGGTGGTGAATCACTGTGTCCCGTTGGCACGTGTACTGTTGATGTACTCTTGGGTGGTCGACTTTTTGCTACGGAATTCGTAGTCATCTCTCGATGCACGCACGACGTGATATTAGGTATTGACTTTCTGAACCAGTGTGGTGTTACAGTTGATTGCCAAAGTGGCGAATTGTTAGTACGCGGCGACCTTCCTTCTGGACTCCTGGAGAACAGCGATCCCTATCACGAGAGCACCTTTTCTGTCTGTGAAGATACCGTCGTGCCTGCCTTATCAGCTGTCTGTGTTCCAGTTGCTTGGACAAGCTTTCCAGCGGAAGTGTTTGAAGCCACAGTGGAGCCTATTCATTTAACCTGCGCTAAAAAGAACATCATCATTCCCCACTGCCTTGTCCCAGTGGAACACGGGCACGCTGGTTTGTGGACCGTGAAATACTTTGCGGAACCTGCGATACTTCCTAACGGCTTGAAACTCGCCACATTCAGACAAGATAAATTTCTCGCGGTGGCCACGGTTACAGACGGAGCTGCTCCCAGTAAAGAGACAAGCATTGGGTCTACCGATTCGCGTTTTGTTCGAATGATCAATCAATCGCTTACCACCAGTGAGCGCAATGCTTTGGCCAGTGTGCTTTCAAGGCACCTACCTGTGTTCGACTTCGCGCAAAATGCCAATGCTTCCACGATCCCAGCCACTCGCACGTGCCACAGAATCAAAACGGGTACGGTACATCCGATCAGACAAAAGCCTTATCGGGTTTCTCCGTCAGAAAGAAAGATTATTAATGAGCAGGTTCACGAAATGTTAGGAAAGGGAGTAATTCCGGAATCGAGTAGTCCTTGGGCGGTGCCAGTGATACTCGTGAAGAAGAAAGATGGGACATGGACGTTCTGCATGGACTATCGACACCTCAATGCGGTCACTAAAAAGGACGTCTATCCACTTCCTCGTATTGACGACGCCATCGACTGCCTGCACTCAGCATCGTATTTTTCGTCGGTGGATTTGCGGTCGGGATATTGGCAGATCCCAATGGACCCGGCGGACAAAGAAAAAACGGCATTTGTGACCCCTGATGGACTCTACGAGTTTAATGTAGTGCCATTCGGGATTTGCAACGCCGGTCACAATGTTCGAACGGTTCATGGACACGATTCTGCGCAGCATGAAGTGGCAAATTTGTATGTGCTACCTCGACGACGTTGTCATTTTTGGTCGCACATTCAGTGAAAACAATAAGCGTCTGGATGTTGTCCTTACCTGTATCAAGAACGCTGGATTAGTCTTGAATTTAAAAAAATGCCATTTCGGTGAGCGGCAAGCTTTAGTTTTAGGTCATGTTGTGGATACAGGCGGCATACGACCTGATCCACAGAAGACGAAGGCAGTCGAGGCGTTCGAACGACCGCGTTCTGTAAAGCAGCTGCGCAGTTTCTTGGGGCTATGTTCCTACTTCTGCCGATTTATTAATCGGTTTGCTGACGTAGCTTACCCACTGACATGCCTCCGAAAAGATGCGCCGTTCTAATGGACTGCAGAGTGCGACGCTTCTTTTCGGTAGCACAAGTTTCTCTTGACGTCACAACCACTTCTACGGCACTTTGACTCCTCAGCACCGACCGAAGTTCACACAGATGCTAGCGGTATGGGTATCGGTGCCGTACTCGTCCAGCGACATGCCGAGAAAGAACACGTTATCGCTTATGCCAACCGCTCACTAAGCAAGCCTGAGTGTAACTACACCGTAACCGAGCAGGAATGCGTTGCCGTCGTCTTTGCAGTTCAGAGGTTTCGTTCTTACTTATACGGCCGACACTTCAAGATTGTTACGGACCACCACTCCCTCTGCTGGCTTGTAAATCTGCGCGATCCATCTGGCCGACTTGCACGCTGGGCCCTCAGGCTACAAGAGTACGACTTCGCTGTGCCGTACAAGCCTGGTCGGCGTCACGCTGATGCAGATTGTTTTTCGATGATGCCATTGCCGTCCACAGAGTGCGATGCAGACAATGTTGACAACTACCTGGCTGCCCTCACACCTGCTTTTCACGACCTGGATAAGTTCAAAGCTGAGTAGCGCAAGGAGGCCAGTGTGCAGTCGTGCTTTCAAGCCACGGAAAGCTCTACGCCGCCTCGTCGTTTTTGTGTTCGCGACGGCTTACTGTACAAGAAGAACTCCACAGCAACTGGTGCACAACTGCTGCTGGTGGTTCTGGAAAGCCTGCGCACCTCTGTCCTGCTAGCCATGCATGATGACCCTACTTCACGTCGTCTGGGATCAACAAGGACACTGTACCGGGCCAAGGAACGTTTTTATTGGCCGAGAATGCGTCGAACCACCAAACAGTACGTCGCCAGCTGCCCCACTTGTCAGCGTTATAAGCATCCCACGAAAGCCCCCGCCGGTCAACTCCAGCCTGTATCACCTCCAAGCTTCCCCTTTGAGCAAGTTGGCATTGATCTGCTAGGTCCTTTCCCACGATCGACCGCAGGAAACCGTTGGATAGTCGTGTGCGTTGACCATCTCACCCGGTACTGCGAGACGGCCGCCATTCCATCTGCCACGGCCGCCGCCGTCTCCCTTTTCTTGCTGCGTTTGTTATTCTTAGGCACCGACCACCTCGAGTCATAATCAGCGACCGTGGACGTCAGTTTACTGCGGACGTGGTGGAGCAGCTCCTACGCTTATGTGCTTGTAACTTTCGGCATTCCACTCCCTACCACCCGCAAACGAATGGGCTCACAGAGCGTACAAACCGTACATTTACCAAAATGCTTGCGATGTACATTGTATCAGACCACAAAAACTGGGATGAGATTCTGCCGTTTATAACGTATGCGTTCAACACAGGTAGGCACGAGACGACTTGCTACAGTCCCTTCTTTCTCCTCTACGCCCGTCCACCACGTCATACGCTAGACACCATCCTTCCTTTCTCGTCTATACTAATGACTGTTACATGGCAGAGATTCTCTGTCGTGCCGAAGAGGCTCGTCCGCTTGCTCGTCTACAGACACTCGCTGCCCAAGACTCATCAAAGGCCAGATACGACTGCCTACACAGCCCCGTTACCTATGTAGGTGGTGACCTCGTGTTGTTGTGGACCCCAGTGCGGAAACGCGGTCTATGCACGAAACCTTTGGCAACTTATGATGGCCCGTTTGCAATTATTGACCGCCTGAGGGAGGCGAACTACACGATCGCCCGCCTCACCATTACTGGCCGACGTTCGGCCCGGACTCAGGTAACGCATGTCGCCCGGCTCAAACCATACACCCAAGGAGGCGCCAACTGACACGCCCGGCGGGCTCCGTCTGCGTGGGGAGGAATGTCACGGCGCTTCTGGAAAGCAAGGTGGAGGATAGAGAAGAAGAGAAAGAAGAGCAGATTATGATTCCCTAGCCTCGCTCCATCCGGTTGTTCGGCTCGGAGCCTCCTGAATAAACGTCACCTCTTAAATGAGTTCGGCCTCGTAACAATATATATATATATATATATATATATATATATATATATATATATATATATATATATATATATATATATATAAGGTCCTTCCTGGCTATCGGGATAAACATAGGATTAGAAAGTCACAGTGACAAACATTATTTAGGATTTACTCTGACGTTTCGGCTGCAACCAGCCTGAAATTAAAAAGTTTGCGGGCATAAAGTGGAACCAACTCGCTCAGGATAGGGTGGATTGGAGATCGTTGGGAGAGGCCTTCGTCCTGCATTGGACCTGAACAGGCTGATGATATATATATATAAGGAACAAACGAGGGTACGACGCACGTTGGTTCTTGCACAGTATATTTACTGACGTTTCGGATGGTGGATCGCCCTTTGAGCAAGGCTGGTCCACCAGCCGAAACGTCAGTAAATATACTGTGCAAAAACCAACGTGCGTCGTACTCTCTTGTGTTCCTTATTGTACGGGGCCCAACGTGATTTCCTGCCCGCAACCGTATATATATATATATATATATATATATATATATATATGGCAGAAGGTTTGCAGTTTGAGCAGCGAAGCCACGGAATTGGCTACATGGGAAAACGTTTACTCACAATTCGAGCCGGAGACCAGCCTTCCAGATTTTAGCCCGTCGCCAGCTGAAACGCTGAGCAAATGTATTTCCACTTTGTGTTCCCATTCTACATTGTAATTTGCAACTGAATGATCAGTTGTGA
Organism: Hyalomma asiaticum; assembly: GCA_013339685.2. Taxonomy (NCBI): domain Eukaryota; kingdom Metazoa; phylum Arthropoda; class Arachnida; order Ixodida; family Ixodidae; genus Hyalomma; species Hyalomma asiaticum. The sequence goes on from CM023481.1 coordinate 25,179,529, forward strand.
TGTTATTTCAAGAATTTAATCGCGTTAAAGAAATTCTGCGTACATCTGATGTTGTACCCCTGACAGCAATAAACACTCTAGTCCGATGCAGTCCCCATTCCACAAACTTAAATCGGGGCAGGCATCACTTTTCCCGAGCGCAACAAGACGAAACCACTCGCGAGACAACGAAAATTTCATGCGGCGTTCACGCGCCGATATGGGACCGATAGCCGATGCCTGGCCTACACACGCTGTTGAACGGCAACCGAAAGTAATGAATGTTTTCGGGGTTTTAGGTCCCAAAAACCATTAAATGATTATGAGAGTTGGCGTAGAGGAACGCTGCGGAAATTTCGACTAGCGGGGGCCCTCTAACACACACTGATATCGCGTAGTACCGCAGCCTCTAGCGCTTGGCATCCATTGAAATACGGCTGGGATTCGATCCCGAGACATTAGGATCAGATGTCAAGTGTCATATTCTCTATATCACCGCGCCAAAGGGCAACCGAAGGTAAACAGGATCAAGGCCATAATTCTTACATGCCTCGCATGGTCACGGCACTTGCTGGCCAAAAATATATCTTTTCGAACGTACACACGGTGATTTCCTTCTAAGTTATTGAGCCCTAACGCATTTGTAGCATAGTGGCGCTCTATCCGGCAATGTATCAATGTCCGGTAACTGCGAGACAGAAGTTCAGAGACATTTTTTTCCGCTTGTAAGTATAGCTAAAAGCTTTGAGTTGCCGCCCTCGGCATGCCATTAGTCGTCGTTGCTTTCGCCAGCGATCTTTTTCCAAAGCTGTTCCCCACAATCACTTGATGCTGCTGCAAGGGAATGCCAGATAAAGTTGTGCGTTTACGTACGCGTTTTCCTCATATATATGGCGCGTTCACTATCGTATTTGAGGCAAGCGCGTTCGTTGACGGTGGGGCTGTTTCTGCGCAGGCTGACTCCTCTCCAAGACTTTAACAAAATAATCGCGGCTAAGGCGGGCGGTGTGCGACAGGAGACCAAGTAGAGGAGTTAGTTGTCGCCACTGAACAGTACACTAATGCGTACACTAATGTGTAAGCACAGGGGTAGTTATCGAAATTCCTGAATTGCGCGATTCTAATTGTGGTGTAAGTAGAATAGGATTAAAGTGGACAAAAATACAAACCTGTTCAGTGAGAACAGCACCCGCGGCCTTCGGATAACGCGTCCAATGCTCTACCGCTGAGCTACGCAGGCAGTCGTCCCCCCGCCAATTTTATTCGATATTTATGTATATATAATCGTGGTGGTGTTAGGCAGCGCCACTTAAAGCCATGGAAGCTAGTGTGAAACCCTCTTTTTTGCCAGAAGGCGTCACATAGAACATGATCTTATGACGAGATGGGTGCGGCCCAATAAACCCTCGCACAATAAACGCTCGCATGCTACCAAAAGGCAAAAAGTTGCCGCAACGAGGCCCACTCTATGAAATAGCGAAACGCAAAGGGTCAAGGGCTCGTTTGTTTGTTGAAAAGAACTTAATGAACCAGCAAACATTGAAGCCTACGAAAGCACAGGTGAAGTTATTGAAGTTTCCGAATTTTTAGTGTTGTAACTGTGGAGTAAGTAGAAAAGAATAAAGTGGACGAAAAGGCACACCTCCCTTCGGTTGGAGCTGAACCCGCGATCTTCGAGTAACTCGTCCAATGCTCTACAGCTGAGCTACGTAGCTCTATTTTCGAGGTGTCCTTCCTCTCGTCTCCTGTTTTTCTGTCGCGACAACTTCGTCGACGAGCTTCTGGTGGCGCCGCGTCCTCTCCGGCGTTTCGGTCGCAACGTGACTAATAATAATATAATGAAATAACAAAGGTCGAGGTGGGGGGATTCAATCCCCGGCAGCATGTTTTTCAGCAAGCCATGACTGCGGTCATGTCTAAGAGCTAAGCTAGCTTAAGTGCAACGCAGGCAGCGTCTGCTAGCGAGTTTCTGGATAGAAAAAAATCGACTGCTCGCGCTGCACTACCGTTCCCCGGCCACCCCGTACATATAGGCACTGGATCTTCACCTGCAATGTAGTTCCGGTGGGAGATTTCTCTTTTGCGTTGTTGAACCATAAAGATTCGCAGCGTGCGCGTTAACTAAAAGCAATCCGGAACTCGGCACGATCTATGACGCGTGTGTGCGGGAGCCTCATAGAGACCAGGAGCATAAATGACAACTTGCGTGTAAATATGCAGACGCATTGTCACTCATTTACATGCGCGAGTGGGCCATGTCATGGGTGGCTTAAGGTAACACCAAACGATCCCTAGTGCTTCGCCCACTCGTCATGAGTCACTTGGTGGAGATGCGGGGATTTTTTTTATGTGGGTAAAGTCTTCCCCTCTGGCATGTGGGTAAGGTCTTCCCCTCTCGCCGGTCACCGCACGGCGACGACTGGCAACTTTTGCGAGGACCATAAAAGAAAGGGACGTAAAACCAACTGAAGACGGTGTAAGCGTGATTACATGAATTACGTAGGTCTAAGTCGTCGTGTTCCGTTCTTTCTGGCCCCCTAACACCTCGTATCGTCAGCGAGGAGCAAAAACAGCAAGAACTTCAAACTATGTTGCTCGAATTAGCACTGTCTTGGTGAATGAAGTCTTTTTTTTCGCAAGCGACGTGCGCGTCACTGCTGCTAACAGGACATGCTGACCGCCATTCATAGAGCGAGATGGCCTTCAACCGCTGCAGCGGCGGCGTACATAACTGGACACTTGTTTTTTTTTTCGGCAACTTTTTTTTTGGCAGTTCAGTGGACAAGCGACTAAGAAAGTGGAAGAAACACTGAGCTTAGGACTAATTGACATATTCAGTTTGTTGTCAATTTGCTAGTGTGCTTCGTATTCGTGCAGAAAAATAATTTTTGAAGGCATTACCATATTTGACGAGTGGTTTGACGTGGGACGTTCAAGGAGCGACTTCAATAATATGAGTTTCGTTGGCTCATAATGAACTCGGCCAATAACAAACTGCATCCGCATTGAAGTCTGGCTTCTGATTCAGTTTATGACGAAATGGAGGATGAATGGCCTTATGATAACTTTACACTGAATTATGCTATAATTATATTTATTTACTGTATCCAACGACCATCTCAACATATAATCGAGTTTTCTTTCTTGTTATTGAATATGCAGTGCTGCGGAAATTGTGTCTGAAGATTTCACGGATTCATAAAGACTTTCGCCCCGGCACGGTGGTCTAGTGGTTATGGCACTCTGCTGCAGATCCGAAGGTCGCGGGATCGAATCCCGGTCGCGGCGTGGCGGCTGCATTTCGATGGAGGCGAAATGTTGAGGCCCGTGTGCTGTGCGATGTCAGTGCACGTTAAAGAACCCCAGGTGGTTGAAATTTCCGGAGACCTCCACTACGGCGTCTCTCATAATCAGAGCTGGTTTTGGCACGTTAAACCCCACAAATCAATCATAGACATTTTATCACAATTAGCGGCTGGAGGGGTTAATAAAGGCCAATGCCACTGCGCGTGACTCACGGATTTCACGATTAAGGCTCGCGAGCACGTCACAGATTGCCAAGAAGGTTGACTATTACACCCATGTCGCACATTAACATACGCAGTTCTCTCGACGCCCTTTTGCTGTCACCTTGCTTTTCGAAGACGTAACTTACTACTACGAAAAAACAGCCATTGGCTATGACAAAATACACAAGTCCCAGGGGCGTGAGTGTAGACCAGATGCTATTTTAGTGGCTCCTTTTGCGATACATTACGAAATGTTTTCCAGCGGTTAGCGACCGGTGGTGGTGGTAACGAAGTAGTACAAGCCGTTTTTCCTCTCGCTTCGAAGTGACCACTGGAAACGTTACATAAAGCAACTGTTGAGGGTCACACAGGCTAACTTTTGTTATAAGTGAGAATTATTGCTGGGGTTTTGGGGTCCAAATCTAGGACATGATTATGAAACACCCCGTAGCAGTGGAATCCGGAAAACCACCCGGGGTTCCTTAACGTATACTGAAAACTCACAGCACTATAGCCCCTAGAACTTCCCCTTGAAAATGCGACCACCGTGGCCAGGATTGAAACCGAGACATTAGAGGGCCGCTGAACCACCCCCGACAATTTTCTGAACATTTCAAGTTAACACGCGCATCAAGTTGAAAATGCCGTCACGATGGACGATGTGAAATGCGGCAGCGCTACGCACCGCGGCCGCGCCACAAACTCGAAAAACAATCCCGTGCGCCTCTCCGGTCAGTTCCGGCATTCCAATTTAGCCGTGACGACATTGTGGTTTTTGTTGACGTCAAAAGAGTCAGAGCTCCGCTTATTGGTCGAAGGAGAACGTCGACTTCCGGTTAGTCTGCTAGCAAATGCACGTGCTCCCTGCCTGTTTGTTTTCCTCGTCGTGTGTCGTTCGTGTGGTTTTCGCGTGTGAATTCGTGAATGCGCTACGCTAGGCAAGTGCAAGAGAGGTACAGCCGACTAGAAACTGCAGCAACTGTCAGAACACGACGGATAGCGCTAACAGAGAGCGTTGGCACAGCACCATCAAAACACTTGCGCGAACGCCGGAGCCCGGCGGAGGCGCGTCAACCGGATGCGCGTCATCGGTGATGTATGTCACGTGACATTCGGAGGAGCATTCGGCGCGGAGGTGGCACCGGCCAGAGGCCGGCGGCCGCAGGAGAGAGCGAAACAGGCAAGCGCCGCGTTTTAATAATCAAACGCGTGTAACTCGGCTATTTCGGCACCGTTTCGAAAAATTCTTGCGGCTACGTGTTCGTTTCGGACACCGGCACAAAAGCAACACCAAAACTAAATTTCGACCTCTTGGTGGTTTAGGGGCCCTTTAAGGTCCACTGCCGCGCACCATAATCACTGTGCAACCCGAGCAGGCTTTTTCCACAGACTACTATTGTTTTTACCCGTTATAGTGACATCTGTGGCGTGTGCGGCGGAGGAGTTGCGCTTCTGCGCGGCGGCGGGGGATGCCGACGCGATGCCGACGCGATGTAACAATCAGCCTAGCAAGGATGGATTGCCAGACCACGTTTACGTTTCGCAGCTACGGAAGTTGCCAGAACTCAGAACAGCGCAACAGTATAATAGAGCTTTCAGCCTCTGTCACCCTGCCTTCGATGAAAGAGTAAGTCGCGTGGCTAACTGTACTGCTTTCGAATGGTGTTATAGAACTCTGGCGAGAGAGAGTCCGCTCTCACAGCGCTACCTCTAAAGCTAAGGTTGTAGTGTGGCGCTTCACATGGGCTCGATGCAAGCTGTTCGCCCTCACCGTAGCTTCGTCCACTATGTGGGTCTAGCGATGAGCTTTCGCAGTTGTGCTGCAGCTTGTCCATCGGCTATTACGATATGCTGGATTCCCCGAGTAGCGTTAGTGCTCATAAGCCTTAACATACTAGCTGCCTGCCTCCGACAACAGCATAGTCTTTGTCCGGGAAGTTTCCGCGACCGTTGGAAATTGTGGGCTTTCAAAATACTTCGGCGCACTATCCACGTGAGCTTTTAATACACTACATAGTTACGACATACCGAGTTCCCTTGTTGGCAAGGGGAGGTATCGCGCCGAAGAGTTCCTGTAACTACGGCTCTCACAGCGCGACTCCGCGCTCAACGTGAATAACACGACACTGCTTCGAGCTCCCAGGGCGTGTCCTGCGCCACTGCCGCAAGTCGACATGCATCACCTCCTATTGGCATGCTGGGGCCTGCAAACTAGGGTCTCCGTACATGCTCCCGAAGGGCGCACCTTTGCTCTTTTTCCCAGCGCCTATGCTCGCTGGCATTTATCATGTAGTACAAAATGACGTCAACTCTCTAAGCTCGACACAGAAACGTCACAGCGCCAGAAAAAGCACGACGCGACATAGGCACTCCTTCGCATCGTTCTGCGTATTTCCAGCTGTAGCCGGCCACCACAACCGTGTAACAAGGAACATACGCTTGATCCAGCGTGCGTAGCTATGATTGTTCGCTGCGCGAATCGTAAAAAGCAGTCAGAAATGAGGATACAGTGAACCATCTAATTACCAAATGTTTAATGACAGCCTCGAAACACAAAAATATGTCTTTCGAGCGTGTGCAGAGGACCAAGGTTCGAAGCATAAATTCATGTTTATGATAACATATCTAGAAGAAAGCATAATTCTGCCGAATATATAACGAGTTGGACCTATCCGTGGCCTAACCACACCCTTTCTTTAATATCGAAAGATTCCAAACTATTTCCGTGCCACACCGCTTCTCCAAGTGCAAGCGCGGAAGTTGCCTTTCTTCCAGTACGCTCCTGAGGCTGTCATTAAAAAGTTGGTAGTCTCAGGCCTCTTTTCGGTCCTCTTCTCGCAAAAATATTTCAAACAGAAATCAAGTAAACCTAGGAAATCTAAGGACCAACTTGACTAAGAAGAACTTCTTTTGTACCAGCGTGCTAAGTTTGGCTACTGCACGATCAAGGAGTAAAATCATCGCACAGATCATAAACATAGAAGCTGGCCTACGTACAGCAATGCTCCCTATGGAAGCATATACAGCAGACCAACGACTCATCGACGGGATGCGCGGCCATCGGAACAGGCCGAGAGACCTGCAGATATATGTAACGCAGAAGCTGGATTACACGATGACGTGTAAGTTCTTTATACGTTACAAGACAAACTAATGCAATGCAGGAGGGAGTCCAATAAAGCGTCAGTGTAAGTAATTCTTATGTTAAAATGCTTCTCTCGCATTAGTCGAACCTACCTGCATATGCGCAAGGTAACTTTTTCTTGATTCTATAGACCAGACCTTTCTTCATTACGCAACCATGTTTAAGCAAACTTATACATACCCGTCTTCGACTTCAAACTGCCCTATCTGTCTATCGAGAACTGGAACCTTGATTCACGTCACTTCTATTTCGAACGAATACTGGCGGCAAGGATGCTATCAGGACAGTCCGGTTGTCATTGTGGTTGTTGGTTTCGCCTACTCCCGTAGTACCACCCATCTTATAGTTGGTGAAAAATCCGGTCTGAAGAAAACGTAAATTTTGAAACCAGTGATTACTCGCTCGAATCAGAAAAAAAAGATAAGTCAGCAGAACTTCTGAGGGAAAGGGAAGCTCGGCATGTGCAAGCCTGAGTTGCGCCTTTTCTTTCTTGTTTTATTTATTTATTTATTTATTTAGATCTGTTTGAAAGTCCTAAACATGGTGGTGAAATTCGAAAGGACTCATATACTTCAGATATGTTCAAATCTCGCAAGTGTGGGTGTGTGTTCTCGTGGATAAGACACTTGCCGTTGGGGGCTAGCGGGCCCGCGTTCTAACCCCCGCATGACTATCAAATATTTTCCGCTCACTGTCACTATCGTTTGCCGCTCCTATGCGCCCTCTATGAAGCGGTGGAAGAAATTAACGCATTAGCATGTTCCGCCATCACGTAGAGAGCGCCAGGGGTTCCTCTTTTCTGGGAGCAACAGGCTCCTTTTTTTGCGTGACGACCAACTATGCAGACTGCGCCGACACAGGTTAGACAATACAAGCTCCACTGAAAAAGAATACTGAAGTTTCTAGCACACGTCGCATTTCATTCCCATTTGATATGGAGGAAGCCCTCAAATTCCAGCCCCAGTGAAGCCGCAACCACTGCTTCCCTTCAATAATTGGTGGAACTTTACGTGACAAACCATGACGCGAGAATAACGCCCGCCGTAGTTGTCGGGCTTCGGAAACTTCGCTCTGGGAGATATCCCGCTGCGAAATGAACGAAGGCTGGAATCATCAAAAGGCACATATGAGCGCCTGCTTACAAGTGCGTCGTAAGTAAGCGCGCGCCCCTCTATTTCCGTCACCTTCCTTGGTTTATTAAAGACGATAGTCTTTCTTGGGATACTTCAACGCAGAAATTTTGGTCTGTCTGTCTGTCCTGCTTCTCTGTCTGTCACCCGAGTTAGTAGAATGGCGAAAGTTTAACCCCTTCCTCAACGACCACCCATCTTGGTCTGGTTTCTGCATTCATACGCAGACACCATTGTCAATCAAAAAGCGAATATTACGCATATCTGAGGCACAACATCAATACGTGAGTATTGGGCGGTGTATTCGTTTATTTGAGAAAATGCATAAATATGTAATTCTAAAGACCGCAGTGTTTTTACGCTGCGTTGACAATGCGACGCTATGAACGAAAAAGCAGACGTTCCCTACGCTTCGGTAAAACGACACGGTGCTGCCACCTACCAGTAGCTCTGCGTACTACGCAAGCTTCTTGCGTTTCCCGATATCATGGCCAGATGGCGTCCATATCTCACGCAGCGCTGCCTCCATTTCATCAATGCCTGCCACATGCGGCCGATTCAACATAGACGGGGCGCTGTCTGAGGCAAGGCAAAACATAAATGACCGTTTGATGATATAGAACACACTCTACAAGACATGCCCAGACAACGCAGGGAAAAGACCGACGAGCAGATTGCAGCGGAGAAGCGCCGGCGTGCCGATGCCCGTCGTCTCAAGCGTGCCCAGGAAACGTCAGAGCAACGAGCCCAGCGGCTAGCTAAAGATCGTGAATCGAAGCGCGCCAGGAGGCAACAGGAAACAGACGAGGTGCGCGATGTGCGAATTGTCACTAACCGAGAGATTAAGCGAGCGTACCCGGCGGCTGAACCGACGCCCGAAGCTCGTGCCGAACCGCAGAGGAACCGGGACTCATGTAGTACGGCCGGTAGAAGAATATCGTATTTCGACGCCATTTGCAGCAAAGCACGGAGATACCCGGCCAATTTTTTTTGTGCTGCATATGTCGCCACATGAACCAATGCGCCCAAATAGGAGTACTTTTCAGCAAACTACGCCCACCGGGAGTCCATTAACGTGTACAGATAACGCACAATGCAAGGGCTTCTACCACTGTCGCCTCCCTCATAAATGCGACCGCTGTGCCCGGGATGGAGTCCGCGTCTTTCAGGCTAGCAGTGGAGCGCCGTGACCACTGGCTCGCCGTGAAGGTGAGAACAACTTCCCTTAACGATTGCTCTACGATTCCGCAAGTGACGTCAATACCAAATTTATGTTGATGTTGTTGTTTTGTGGGGTTTAACGTCCCAAAACCAGCTCTGATTATGAGAGACTCCGTAGTGGAGGGCTGCGGAAATTACGACCACCTGGGGTTCTTTAAGCTGCACTGACATCGCACAGCACACGGGCCTCAACATTTCGCCTCCATCGAAATGCAGCCGCCGCGGCCGGGATTCGATCCCGCGACCCTCTGATCAGCAGCCGAGTACCTTAGCCACTAGACCACCGTGGCGGGGCAAATTTATGTTGATCCAATTTATTTTACGCGCGCTATATTAATTCGAAGCTCAACCTTTAGTTTGCCCAGTGCGGAGAAAACAACCCAACTGCCTTAAGTACCTTGCTCTTGCGTCCCTACTCAGAGGACTCTTTTGAATTTAAAGTGGATCGTCGATCGTCGAATGGACGTGCGGCTAAGAATAAATTGAAGTTTTTCGCCCGAATAACTGATTAGATGAATCTACATAAATTGACAATTATTTTTGTTTTTCTTATTTATCTCGATATCTTTTTTATCACTGCGTAATGACACAGTACACCCAGTGGCTAAAAAAGAGAAAGCTAAAGTCTTATTTCCTTGAAACGTGCCGATTCGGAGAGGTACGATGATGGAAGACATAACAGTATCAAGGTTTTCACGTAGCGAGGTTCGCATTCACTTTTTTACGCGAGAACATTAGATGCCTGTGTGTAAACTAATGAACTTTCTTTGTTTGGCTTGCACAGAAGTTCTGCTCACGGTTGCACACAAAAAAAAACCTAAATGAGGACCTGCGAGAGGACCTTAGAAAACGAATCCATTAGGAAATTAAGGTCTCGCTTAGATGGCAAGCAGCGTTTCTTCGTTATTATAGCGAGCCTTCCTTCCACAGACTCCAAAGTCCCATTTTCTTATTCGTTATGCCTGAACCTATCAGAGTTAATGCAAGCCCCGCACGTGTACTGCAAAGTGTATTGAACCGAATAGCGGTGCCCCACTGATCTAAACATGCTCACGCCATGGAAACGAAGTTACCCACGTATAAAATATATTGCTGCTTTTTTATCCGATATATATGCATTACTGATAAGGATCGCCAAAACGCAGCGGAAATTTTTGTCGGCTCTTTGTCAAACATTATCGTAGAGAAAACGCCTAAATCGGAATACTGAAATGCCAACAAAAGGAGATGTGACCCTCCTGTATCCTTAAATGTATTGCCTTTGTGCAAAGAGCCCTGAATTGCTGCAAGACTTTCGCAAATACCCCTCTCCGTCTTTTTTATTTTTTGCTTGTATTAGGCATTGGAATTTTTTTTCTGTCCTTTTCTTCATTCTCCGTACACTTATATAGAATTGGCCTGTGAGTCTGCTATCATTCACTACGCCACTAAGATTTTTGTTCGACAATTCTTGCAACTGCGCCAATCATTATGGCAAGCTTTGCATGGCTCCCGTGATCAGAGTGGGTACGCACAGCTTGGTCCAGGGGATGACTGAAGTGAAGCTATATTTATTGTAGCAGGGTCTGTACCAGCAATCAATGTCGCTTCATCCACACTCATTAGATAAACGTTCTGTAGTCGTGCCGCGGCTACAGCACGCTGTGATGAGCCTGAAATCAACAAGGTAAGCTATGTCACTAGTACGTATGAATATACGAGGGCAGTACCGGTTATGCTTCTGTTGCCACTGGAGAACGACGATGATTCCACAGAATCGACCACCGAGAAGGGCTACTCGAACATCAGATAATTTATCTGCCCGTGGGCTCCAGGTGTGTGCCTTATTCAGGTCGATGGTGAGTATTATTCGCACACTCCTCACCCTAGCCCGCTGACACCCTCCGCTAAATTTGCCCTTGAAGTCGTGGACACCGTCAAGCCAGTACATTCCGGAATATCCTAAAACGATGGCCTACCAAGCGACAACAATTCGGTCTCTCCAAGGGCAAGGCATGCGTACTTCCGTAATTCAAAGCAAGACAGTGATCTGAAGTCTAGAATGTCTGAATGCCGGTAGTTTATTTTGGAGAGCAAGTTTCCCAGTATTGTCACCTGTGAACCGCACTTTACGAAGACAGTTCTAGTGTCGGGCTAGGAATCACGCGTCGAGAGAAGTCAAGTTGCTATGTAAATCCGCAAGGAGGCCACCTACGTTAGCCGTGTAGTGCGACCGCACCACGGTAACCACCACGTGTTTATCCGTGTAAAGAAAAAAAAGTGTCATTTACAATCATCTGCGTGGTGTCGATTAGAGAAAGAAATACTGAAATATATCACTACAACAACCCCAGTACCGTGGGCAATTATGCGAGATTTTATCTTCCATCATCCATTGTGGGAAGTTCCAGACAAATCGAAAAGGGCAATGCACGTGTCGTGTGGTATTGCTTCTGAGAGCGGACTGAAAGGTTCGGACGATGGCAGCCCAACTTACCCACGAGGAGCGACCTATGGCAATGTCTTTACCTGACACTAGTGCCGGAAAGCCTAACTGCCAAGTTCCCATGGTTTTCAGATATTGAAACTCGTGGCAGCAACCATACATCTACGTACATGACTATAATAGGCCTTGACGGTTCTCCTGTCTCAGAGTTCAAGACAGATACATACGGGACTGATTGATTTGTGGGGTTTAACGTCCCAAAATCAACCCTGATTATGAGAAGACGTCGTAGTGGAGGCCTCCGGAAATTTAGACCACCTCGGGTTCTTTAACGTGCACTGACATCGCACAGCACACGGGCCTCAACATTTCGCCTCCATAGAAAATGCAGCCGCACGTGGCCGGGATTCGATCCCGCTGCCTTCGGATCTGCAGTTGAGTGCCATAACCAGTAGACCACCCGTGGCGGGGCAGATCTACTGGAGAGTGCATAGAACTTCAGTGGAGGAATCACGTAGATATGAATCACATGCATCGAGTGAAGGTATCATCGGCCAAGCAATGATGGCTGCTACAAGGATATATAGCACAGCATCAAGGGATACATAATTCGACCATGTGCAGGAGCAGCTTCGAGCTATCATGCGGTGTGCCGAAAGATGTCGTGGATGCACAAATCGATTTATGACCTTAAGGAAGCCAGAGGCACTGAATACAAAAGGCAGCGCCAGATAAAAAAGAACTTTGAGATTGACGGCGGCAATGCTTCCGCGATCCTCTCGACTCTTGTAAACTGTCATCCCCCGTGTGGAGAACACTTCGCGGAATTCGCTCACTTGCGGGATAAGTTCGTTTCGTCGCCGCGCTAGCGCTACTTCAGAATCGTTCACACCTTGACGGTGCTGGTGCAATGCTGCTAGTAGCATGGCTGCATCGATTAAAGTTTTAGTACACGACGTTCCTGTCGCCCGACAGGATTGTATGGAATTGCCCTTCTCTATGGAAGAGCTCCGTGGAAGTGTATGCAGGCGCTGGTCATCCCCTGGTAGAGATCGGGTGACCTACGCAGCCTTGTGTAACCTAGGCCCCACTGCAGAACGTTGTCTTAATATCTACAATTCATGATGGCGTGGCGGCATAGTCCCAGATAATTAGAAGTGCAGTCGCCTGGAGGCATTACCGAAGGCTCGAAAGTCTCCGCTGAGCCTTGCATCATACCTGCCAATTGGACTGGAGAGAGACATCGGCGAGATCATGGAGAGAATGCGGCTCACACGTATTGAGTCGTACTCAGAATACAGCAACATTAACCCTAATGATATAATTAGCTTTCAACGAGGACGGTTTTCGAGTGATAGTATTAGCGATATAATGACCTCTGTTCAGCAGCAAACATCTATGCAGCCCGCGCCGAAGCATTGTTTTTAGGCGTTATATGTATAAAAATGCTAGTAAAGGCGTCTATGACAACGTGACGCATGCAGCCGTCCTCGGCTCTCTCAAGGGTGCAAAACTTGGAGGGTCTCTTTCAATGAGTCATAGCCTACCTCACGAAGTGATTGATGCTTGTGAGATGCTTTCAGTGAGGCATAGCCTACACTGTAAAAAAAATTACTCCCTGCTGAAGAGGGCTTGCCCCGGTTCACATTATATTACGTGGTTCCCCGCACACATGGGGACGAACGTTCTTGAGGGCTTCCCAAACCTCAATGAGCTGGCTCACGACCGTGCGCGAGAACTCACGCGCCGGGGCGGTCTGGCGGCTCCGGAGGGGCAGGAAGAGGCTCAGCAGAACGACCCACTTCTCACATTCAATGAAATTACTAAAGATTACCAACTTGGCCGGAGAGTCTACCTTCTTCCTCATCCGAAGCTCAACAGAGGTCAGTCAGTTACTCTATGAATGTTGCAGACGGGCTCTTTCCCGTCCCGGGGCTTCCTCAGTAAGCTATACTCGGACGTGGACCCTGGCTGTCCCGACTGCAGTGAAACTTTTTGTTCTATGGCTCACATGCTCTGGCGATGTCCCGCGTTGCCTAACGACGTTCTCTCCAGCGAAGCTGAATGGGAGGAGGCCATCACAAGCACGGTGCTCCAAAAGCAAGCCCAGGCTATCCAGAGGGCCCACGAAAGGGCGGAGCGTCATGGCGTTCTTTCCTCCACGTGGGTGCGGCCAGCGGTTACAACGGCCTCCCGCTAGGGAGTCCTTACGTAGCTCCTCAGGATTAATTAAAGTTCATTGTCTGTCTGTCTGTCTGCTGGGAGTAAATGGCGTGTCCTCTAGCGACCCCCCCATTGGGAGTTAATTATACTCCGTAGGGTCGGAGTTCCTTCGTGGTGCCTTGGGAGTATATATTTTTATTTTTTACTCCGTGCCTGACAGAGTTCTTGCTTGTTGCCTTGGGAGTATATATTTTTATTTTTTTACTCCGTGCCTGACGGAATTCCTGCGTGGTGCCCTGGGAGTATATAGTTTTATTTTTTACTCCGTGCCTGACGGAGTTCCTGCGTGGTGCCTTGGGAGTATATATATTTTTTGCATACTCCGTGTTTGGCGGAGTTTTCAAGAGTCACATTGGGAGTATATAGATAAATTTTTGTACTCCGTGCCAGACAGAATTTTTGCTTGGCACGCCGGGACTATATTTGGTGTATTTTCTCTGTTGTACCCACTTTTTACTGCGTCCTGATCGTATATTGTGTTACGCATCAGCACTATCTTTACACAATGGAATATTCATGACAGCACTTCCCTTCTGCGTTTGAGTGGTCTCTTCAAATAGCGCAAGAAGGTATTCAAAAGGGTAATTGAGTTGTTATTTGGTTTATTCACAATAAACACCAGTCTGTGGTTGCAGATCAAGCAGATGTTCAAAAAATACAAGGAGTAAACAAGGACACAGAAAGCGACCGATAAACAAAACACAAAAAGGCAGATCGCAGGAAACGTGAAAACAAGAGCAATCAGTTTTATGTGCAGTGGGCAAAAGAAAGTAGAACACGCGACAGAGATGAGCTGCAAGAGCCGCATTAATAGTCAAACATAGGGCAACACACGTTCAGCTAAATGCTAAATGCGAACGAAGGATTCCAAACAGCATCAATTTGTGTGGATAATTTCTTTACTACTCCAACTTAGAAGTAAACTAGAATGGGTGCTTCCTAGCAAGAAATGCCACAGTTGACATATGGCAATGCCAGGGCGCGCACTTGACTGAGCCAAAGCGATAGGAAAAGGAAATGTCGAAAATGTGTATTTTTCCATTATATTATCGCCGTTGCAAATAAATACAGGAAAAAATTTAAACGCATTTAAAGGTTCTCAAACAATCAGCAAAATTTTCAAGCTAATCAGTGTAAAAAGATCACTGCTCTAGAGGAGAAGTGAAACTTGTACGAACTAAGCAGAGAAAGGGGCTTGTACATCAAGAACAGGGGTGTGTGAATATTGGAATGTTTCGAATATTCTTGAATACTGCATACCTAGATAACATTGCATTTTATGCTGATAGCTTAATAACGCACTTCTTCAAAGTAATTTTTTGTACTAAGTACGTTATTATTACGGAAGAGGCATTCTTCTTTTGATATCCGATATCTATTCCATGTCTAAAATTTTATATTTTTACTCTATTCGTATTGGGAAAATTTGGTCTTCGCACACCCCTAATAAAAAATCTTTGAACATTTCACACATAACGCGGACGTTTCATGTCCCATCTGCACAAACCAGAAAGCACAGCAATAATTAAAATTTGGGAAGAATAATGGTCTACGTAAAGCTATAAAGTGTGTTTCAGAAAATGTGTCCAAAAATGTTTTGAACACAGATAACCATCTGCAAAATCTTTGCGGTATTCCTTCATGGCAGCACGTACCGTGTAAAGGATGTTAAAATGCTAACGGTAATTAACAATATTAGAATGATTAAAGCCCAGACAGTAACAGCCAGACACTCAAACCTAATGGAAAGATGCATGTTACTTATACGGGAATTCGATATCCGTTGTAGTATTTGTAAAAGGGCACCTTTTAGGGGCGAAGCTCCTCTTAGACTAACCTTGTCACGCGTCAGGCGTCAGTCGTCAGTCCTCAGGCGTCAGTAGTCAGGCGTAACCCGCGTGCCTCCCGGCACGTGCTCGCCCTCGGCGTTCGCCTCGGCGCGTGCATCCCGGCGCGTGCCTCTCTCTCTCTCCCGGCGCTGCGTCCCGGCGCGTGCCTCTGCTGTCTTGTGTGTGAGAGAGAGAGAGACAGAGAGAGAGCGAAAGGCGCGCGTTGGCTATGGAAATGCTCTTTCTTAGAGGAACGCTGTACCAGCTCGCAAAGAAGGAGAACGCGCCTTCACCCGCGACAACATTGGCGCAGCGTCTCCTAGCGAGTTTCTTGATTGAGAAATACCGACTGCTCGCGTTGGAGAAGCGTTCACCGGCACTGCATCTTGACTTGCAATGAAATGCCGGTGGGAGATTTCACTTGTGCATAGTTGAACCATGAGGATTCGTAGCGTGCGCGTTAACTAAATTAATCCAGAACTCGGCACGATCTACGATGAACCTCCCGAGCTTCGCCCACTCACCATCATTCACTCCGTGGATATGCTGTAATTTTTTTCGAATTGCCGCAGCGCGATGAAATCCGGCTTATTTCTCCCAAGAAACCGAAATTGAATGGTCAAAAAGCGCTGTTGTCGGTACTTTCCGTGGTCCTCTGTGCGACATAGTTGCCGCCCTTACTATGCCGCGCAACAGTGAACAAGTGTCGTTGTAAAGCGGCTATTCTGGCAAGCGTGAGCAGGCGTAGCAGAGAAACAATAAATATTGGCGCTTGATGACACTTGCCTATCCTCGCTTGCCGGCAATGGGAGGAAAACTGGTATACGTCACACTGGGCACATCCAATTGTAGCTGCAACTGCGCTCTTACACCATTCAGTTTGTGTTTCCTGAGTGAAATTAGTCAGATTTTTATCGATATGCAGAAATTAGGAGCATCGCGCTTTAGCAATTATGTTGGGCGTGAACTCTCCCAGTACAAGTAAACTCCATTTTCAATTAGGCTTGAACACGTGGCTTTTCAGGTTATAAAGTTAGTCAATCCTGTGATACTATTCGATTTCACTCCTACCATATTACAGTGCGCGCTGCCGTGAAAGAAGCGATTCCGCAAGAACTACGCAAATATCTGGTGTTCTGTGAATACAAGATCTTCGCACATATTTTCTGAAGATGTCTCATATAATCACAGAGATACGATGAACACAGGGCAAGGGTAACTCAACTCGCAGCTCATAGCACAACGTAAGTTGCCGTTGCGTGGTGTGACTGCTTATTCGTACGTAGAGAAACCACAAAATAAAATTATGCTGACATTTATATATGCTTACTGACAACTTCACTTGCATTCGTGTGTAACTGTATTTGCATAAAACGATGACCTTTTTGTTGACTCTAATCGTCTTTTTTATATGTCGATTGGGCGGTAAATTTTTTGCGCACACAGTGGAAATAGCTCCGGGGCACATTCATTAAAACTGGGTTCGAAAACTTTGTCAACAAAAAACAGATATATATGCTAAAAAACAAGCAATCATATACGGACTGCTTCAATGATACAGAAGTTTGACGAGCACATGCAAGAAAGAACACCAGCACCATCCACGCCGCTAATGTATTGGTGCTTAATTCCTTGAGCGAGCTGAAGAAAATGATTCTCAGAAAAATAACCACGCTGATCGCATTAATCGCCCCACAACCCAAGTACAATGTAAGGATATACAGGGAGTTTCAGTGAAAACTGGCAAAATTTCTTAAAAATAGGCTGTTCGAGAAAAAAAGGGAAAACCTCCTCATAAAGAAACTGTTCGCTGAGGCAAACGTGACGAAGGCTCAGGAAAGCATTTATTAATTGGGTAACAAAATAATATTTAATTAGAACATTAATTAAACATTTTGTGATTACTGCAAAGAACGAATTTTAGCCACGCTGATGACGATGCCATACGGAGCCTTTAAAACAAAGAAAAACGAATTGTATAAAGCTCTGCATCGCGAGAAAACCTGGGCTTTTTGCGGCACGAAAGCGCGCATGAGAAGTTTGTTAAAATTAGTGATGATTGCACAAGTGAAAATAAGCTTTGACAAATCTTCTCATTTCGGTACAATGTTTAACGCATCGTTATCATCTGAAGTGCCTTGAGTGTTCGGTATCGTCCTCTCACTTGCCTCCTCCCAGCTGAAGCATTCTTTCAGCTTTTTTTTTTATTTCAATACGAAAACGTGGGAAGGAGGATACATTACAGCCAGCTGTCCTAACATAATGATATTGATATTGAAAAAACAACAACACAAAAACAAAAGTGAGAATAAAAGAAGGAGAAACGGACAACTGAAATAATCAAGACCGTCATGTACAGATATCATCTATCGCTTACAAAGATAGTACGTCCATAGCGTTTCCTACTAAAATACTAGAGGGAAAACTGGCGCTGCGATCGTGAAGATGCCATGGGAATGATGGGTATGACATGGATTTGTCTAGTCTTCTTGCCTGCGGCTTCAAACGTTCTGGTGGATTTGGTTATTTCTGTTGTTTAACGTCGGTGACGCAAGTGACATTGCTACACTTTTTCATTACGTGACGAAGGCAGCGGCTGTAGTGTACGCTTTACCGCTAGAGATCATCAGACTGTCGCATGTACTAAAGTCGTTTGCAATGATGAGGTGCCGTGCAGTCTGTTTCGCTGTTGTGTTTGTTGATGGATGGCTGCACATATTATTTGCAGTGGTATTTTACCCAACTTAAGAACTATTTGCGCTGCGTCTCGCGAACCTTGTCGACGTGATTTTGCTGCTCTTCTTTTTTCTTTTGTATCAGGTGCGAAAGAATCTGTGAGCGTAAGGTCGCTTTCACGGCTGACATACATCCCTTGTGAAAAGGCTGTCCGTATATCCTGTACTAGATCATTTCAATTCCGCTGTCTGATTAATTCAATGCTGACCGAATGCGCCAAGCAGACGCACAGATATCGTGCGTACTAGACACCCAGTGGGCGATAGGTAGACGCGCCTGCGGTCGACGCTCAAAAAGTCAGCTCAAACCGAAGTTCACGCGCAGTTTCCGACGGAATTTCACGGCACAGTTGTTTATCAAACATAACGTTTTTTTTTTCACAAAACCAACCACCAAGCGATAGCCGATATTTCGCTCCTGCTGCGACCTTGCCCAGGGGCTTGACCCATGCATATAGTTTGTAAAAATGCAGTGGAGCACTTGCCATGCACTAAAAGAAGCGAGCGAAAGATCGTCTGTTATGTTTAGAAGACACATCTACATTTTACACACTTGAAAATGTCAGCACGTGACTTACAAGAGCAAAAACCTTTGTTTTAAATTCAAACTCAAATATATATGGAACTTAAACCCGTATGGACATGGAAAGCAGAGGGGGCAACACTGCGATATCGCACAAAATTGCTAAATTTCTGAGCGATCAGTATTTTTCTAACCCCGAAAAAGCAACTGCTATCTGCGCACGCACATAGTTATTCCAAAGTCTTCCGCTTTAGTGCAATATTTTGTCGTAGACGACCTATTTTTTTTTTTTTTTTGAAGCCGCAAAGCCATATGAAGCCAGAAGAACGAAGACTAGGCAAATCCATGTCATACCCATCATTCCCATGCTGGCTCTACCGCCGTGTTTGAAACTCCCATAGACACTAGCGCCAGTTCTCCCTCTAGTATTTTAGTAGGAAACTCTATGAGTACGTCTAAGGGCAGGGTTCCACAGATTGCCAAGGATGCATTCCGTAAAAATAGCCCTCTGCCGCCGCGTTCACCTGACAGTGGCCGGGGTCTCACGAGAGCGAGCTGTAAAGAGATTCTTGTAAACACGGAAATATGAAAGGGGGGGGGGGGGAGAGGACACCTCAACCGGTACACTGAAGGGGAAGGGGACATGAAAGAATAGGAAGGAAGGGGGGAGTTCGAAGCACACACACAAGTCCCACCGAGCATACGAACCCGCACGAAGGGGAGAGCTGCTAAGAATTAAGCGTCTTTCGAAAGGCAACAAAAAAGAAACATATGCGGCGCACTTGCTGTGGGCAGGTACATGAAAGCCAACTTCGGCCGTGCATCCCTGGAGCATTGAAAACTGGACAGGGCACCGCAGAAGCTGCCGAAGCTGGCGCCGAGGCCTGTAGATCCGATCAGCACACAGACGGTGTCGACACAAAAGGCGCTTGCTGACTAGCTTGTGGAATGCCCCTCTTTAGTGTTTCGCAGAACACGTCCGGTCCGGTCTTGCTTGATCGTCATGCAGAAGCATGGCAAAAAAAAAAGAAAAAAGAAAAAACACCACCGTTTCGTGAACGAAAAGAAAGCGGCGACAGAAATTCTTTCATAAAATTTCTAAGTCGATATCGCTGATTTTGTGATACTATTAAAGCATTTCTTTTTTCACCAAGATGAGCGCATCGATGTGCTCTTAAAGTCGATACCAAAAAGGAATCCTTAGCGCAATTGGCTAATTTTATAAAAAGGTATATTGCTGATTTCAGTTTTTATGTTTTTCTTTGGTCAGTTTACAAGATAGCTGAAAATAAATTGCACCTGGTGACAGATATTTACCTAGCGCTTCTTAGCGCACGAAAATTTAACTTACGTATATAGTAAATACAACAAAATAGCTTCTTAACAGCAAACTCGTTATAACTCTGTAAGTGAAATAGATACAATTATGTTTTCCACTGATGATATAGATACTTAGGCAGTCGCTAAGTATGCCAATTAGTAAAGGTTTATCTCCAAAATTACGCAAGTTAGTCGCATTTATTTCGCTCTCCGAACATGTGCTCCAAACAATGGATTTTCCGGAATTCGGCAGGCCTTTTCAGCGATATATTCAGTACTATAACTACTCCTTTCGAGACTAGTTTATACCAGGAATCGCGAATAGTGACCTATCGAATGGTACCGAACTTCCCTCCTTCTATATCAAAATGAGACAAGTAGTTGAAATAGCATACAGAGCTCACTCACCAACGTGGCCGCTGCGCCCATTATCCGTGGTTGTATTCGTTCACTGCACAACACCGGCACACAATTTGACTTCCCTCGACGCTTGACACTGTAGATCATAACGTTCGTTGACGCTCGTCGGCGCTTGTAATATTCACAGGATAGGCGAAATGATTTCCCTTTTCGTAACGTGGCAATCTTTGCCAGCTTCGCAAAGGTCTCGCTTCCGTCCGACGTGGTCGCTTGTCCGGCCGCCATGTTATTTCTGGCTCCCGAGGCCCTCCCGTCGGTCGGGCGGCGACGTCCCTCCTCCGACTGCCAACACCCGTTTCGCGATGCAGGGGAGGTTTTGCGGCATGAGATGGGGGTTTTTCATCAACATCCATGGGGGTATCGTCAGGGAAGTGCGCCGTTATAGCCCCTAGGGAGGTTGATGACGGCGTGTGCCTCATATACCCTCCTCGACCGCGATGGGTGGGGGTAAATGTTGTGGTCATGGGAGTTTGTGGGGAGGTATACTTGCAGGACCTCCCAGCTGGGTTTGTTTTCATTTACAGTGTACCTCACGAAGTGAGTGATGCTTGTACAAACAGGAGACCACGTTCATCGTTCTGCGGTATTTTGTCGAGTAATTGTGGACGACCAGCGAATGTACTAAATAAGGCGCATTTACCGTCGGGCTTTCGGCATGGTAGATGACACTGTATTTAACTAAATGCCGAGCCATTGTGCCATTGCAGGTAATGACAGCGCCGATGAATCTGTATACGCGCGGCTCATCAGCAGGTTCTACGGCTGTCCATGCCACACTCTAGAACGGATGCTGCGCACAATTTCAGTCAACTTCTCGCCACATCATGCTTCCACAGTGGCATTTGCAGGATTTCTCCAACTCCCGTTTACATACCCTGGACCCAAAAATTGTGACTTAGATTGCCGCCAAGACTCACTCCTCACAAATACACATTACTGTGCCGCATGTCGCTCAGCGTGGCATATAGGAATGCTCACTGGTTCCCCATAGGAATGGCAGACACTCCAACCCATAGTTATTGCAGCAGTGGGGAGACAATCGCCCATGTGCTTTGCCACTGCGCATCCTACGCAGCTCAACGGAGGAACTTAGAAGCTAAGCCTCGCCACCTTGACGGATGAATACTTGCTATAGACAACCTACACCCTCCTACGAACTCGAGACCGCAAGTGCGCTACTCTGCTTTCTAAACTCCACTGGACATGACGAACGACTGCAAACGATTCGCCCGTGCCAGTACTTGAGCACTTTGTGAGTGTATTGTCTCTAAATGTCCCCTAGTTTATTTTTTTGCTGCCCTTCCTTCTTCTAAATATTTTCTATTATTCCCCTCTCTCCCTTCCAAGCTGTAGGGCTTTGAGTTCTGGGGTTTTACACCTCAAAACTATGCTTTGATAATGAGAGACGCCGCAGCGGATGGCGCCGCAAGTTTTGACGACCTGGAGACTTTTAAAGTGCGCTGACATCGCACAATCGCACAGTACACGGGAGGTATTGGCAGCCATCCAAGCACGTGCTTGGTTAGCGTCCCTGCTTTTACATCTTCATTTTTTTCTCTCTATGTTCCCACTAATAGCTTATGCAGTCGCACGCTGAATTCCCCCTCATTTCATTGTTTAGCTTGAATACACATCAAACTCCTCGCCTTAAGAATGGTTTGTCAGCATGCATGTTTTGTCAATAGCATGCTGTAAGCAAGCACGCAGTCCGACTTAGCATCAGAACGTCATTATGCTATGCTCACGCTGACCGGAAATTAAAAAAGAATACCACCGAGATAACCCAAGTTATGCAGCATAGTATCGACGCGTCCCCTATGGTAATCGATGACGTAAGCAGTTGCAGTTACATTATTCGCAGAAAAAAGCCGATCTTTGTGATATTGAATCGACGTGGCGTGCATTGAGGAAATGCGTAAGTGGGTCACGTATATATCTGGCTCTTCAATTGACATCTTTTCCTCCCTTGAAAGAAAAATATACGTAATTCCTTTTACACGTTACCAAGGCACTATACTATAAAACGACGCATCAGCTATATTTGTGCTGAGAGCTCTACACGGCCAAGACTAAAGAAGGAAAAGGGCCAAGAATAATAATTGAGCACGTTTGAGAATAATAATTGAGGTTGTGCAGATAGATAGATAGATAGATAGATAGATAGATAGATAGATAGATAGATAGATAGATAGATAGATAGATAGATAGATAGATAGATATGGTCATATTGCCGTTATTTTTCAAGAAAATGCGTCTAGTTCAAAGAAGTACGCTGCTTCCGCTAGGTCACAAAGGCCGCACCACAGCGAAGCTGGCCGATAGTTTAGGACACTGACAGTGAAGTGATATCATGGTGGGAACATGTCATGTGACAGTGCGTGGCCTGATTTAGGCGGGAACGTACCACGTGACATTGCGTTACGTAAATTAGGCGAAACATGTCACGTGAAATTTTTCACTGCTAAAATATTGGCCGTCATCCTTCCCTGCTAACGTGAATGTCCAGCGAAGCTGTATCAAACACCACACATGCTGATTATGCGACTAGGACTTCATACGAGCGCTTCCGATGTCGTCAAACGGCCGTTTCGAAAGCAGCTGCAGCCTAATATTTATCGGGAACGTGTGCTGCCATACTTTACGCATTAGCATCTCTCATGCGGTGGTGTAGTGGTTATGGTGCCA
The DNA here is from genome assembly GCA_013339685.2 of Hyalomma asiaticum. Lineage (NCBI taxonomy): Eukaryota > Metazoa > Arthropoda > Arachnida > Ixodida > Ixodidae > Hyalomma > Hyalomma asiaticum. The sequence continues at coordinate 25,202,673 of CM023481.1, forward strand.
AAAAGCGGGTTCGATCGCGGTCGCATTGTCGACGGAGGAGAAAATGCCAAACACCTGTGTGCTGCGCGTTATCAGTGCACGTTCAAGGACCACAGACGGTCAGTGTAGATTCCTTAGTGATGACGATGTCACGACCTATACACACTTTGTCCTGCCATCTAAGCAGAGTAAGTTTGTTCTTGTGTTACAGCTTCGTGTCCTCTCTTCTCGTTCCTGCTTAGACCTTGCGCTGGAGGTTGCCCGTACAACGTTCCAGTGATACAGTATGGCCCCTTTTAGACCGCAGATGAACGTTCATATGCAAGACCCTTAAAGCGCCACGTTAGTTAAACACTCTGAAACACCTACTTACAATCGGCAATGCAGCGCAGCGAATTTTATCACAATTCACTTAACAGACTGCAGCGCCTGCATTTGCAAGAGCGAAATTTAGCTGGTGCACCCTTCTTGTACTCTGTTCCAGAAAGCCTCTCTACCTTCTTTTTTCATAAGGAAGGGAACTTCAGATATAAGACATTTTACGGAGTGCGTTGCTTCCAGGGGCCTTATTGCTCTATTTTCGTTAGTTTTTGAGCGCAAGCGACAATAGGGCCGCGTTACCGACTACTAAGCTGTATAATTAATACAGGTCCCATTTTTTGTCGACTTATACTGAGCAGACACTGCATTGTTCTTTCCAAGGCGAGTGAAGTTTCTTGTTATCGCACTTCAGAAGCTCGCGCTTAAAGGCGGGAGGTGGAAGAAAACAAAAGATCTACGCACCCTCATCGTTATCGCATGGGGACCAGCTATGGATACGCGTAGTACCTGCACTGCGCAGCGCCTTGGAATTATTTTTTTGCCACAACACGAAGAACTATGCTCCTTACGGCCCATGAGTGGTGCAATACATTTGCATTTCACTTGCCCGCCTTCACTTTTGTGGGCAGATGTATATTTAGATCTTTTTTTTGTTTATACATTCGTAATTAGAGGATATACACTGATTCGACTACATTTCGATTGGTTTTTTTACGGGGGTTTGGCGCCCGTCCTGGGTGGTTTCATCGAGCCTTCCAAACTCTTCTAAAGAATGCTGATTTGGCCTCGAGTATATAGACATTTTCCGAGCTTGCGGCGTACACGCAGCGTAGCCCATCTCATTAAAGTTGCGCCCGTTATGGGGCGCAACCTCTCATGAGAGAGAGCGCACGACGCGCGTTGACTATAGAAACGCTCTTACTGCGATGAACGTTTTACCAGCTCGCAAGGAACGAGAACGCGCGCTCGCCCGCGAGAGATAACGCCGACGCAGGCAGCGTCTGCTAGCGAGTTTACTTATTAAAAAAACCGACTGGGGAGCCTCGCGCTGCACAACCGTTCGCTGGCCACCCCGTGTATATAAGCACTGGATCTTAACCTGCAATGTAGTGCCGGTGCGAGGTTTCTTTTTTGCGTAGTTGAACCATAAGGATTCGCAGCGTGCGCGTTAACTAAAAGTAATGCGGAACTCGGCACGATCTACGACGTGGGAGCGCAGGAATCTCATAAATACCAGAAGCATAAATTCAAACTTCTGTGTAAACATACACGCGCGTTGTCACTCATTTACATGCATGAGTGGGCAATGTCACGGGTGATTTACGGTAACACCGAACGATCCCCAGTGCTTCGCCCACTCGTCATGGTTCACTTCGTGGAGATGCGTGGATGTTTCTCTGTGATCTCTATTTCCAAATGAGTAGGCAGGCTTTATGCCACTGTCAGTGGCAGTCTGTAGCCTGCTCTCACCCTAGTTGGCTTCTGTCTTTGTGTTTGCGTATACATATTAAATATTAACAACGACTACTGCTGTTCCATTGAGTAAGAAACGTAATTTCATCATTTAATTTCCCCCTTGCATGCTGTTGCTCTTGGGTTCGATCACGGCCTCGGCAGCGACATTTTTGTGTGGCCGAACACGAAAAAGACCGTTCCCGGTTCTCACGCCTAAAACAGGCCTTCCAGGATCACTTTTCCGAAAGTAATGTTCATTGTGACCAACAGAAGAACAAATCATTTCAGAAAGAACAAGCATCAGTGTGCTGTCAACCGACTCTGTATTTCGCCGCTACATTCCTCCAGCAATGTAACATGAACGCCTCATTTTCACAAATAAATGTAGTAATAATATAGTTTCTCGATGCGATATGTACGCACGTCCAGAGAATAGGAAATTCTGGGTCTCCCGTAATAGCTCGCGGCAAAGCAGGTGTTTTTGGAGGTGGCGTGGCGCCATCTCTGGCAGGACGAAGGAACCGACTTCCTTCCAACAAGAACCTCCTGATGGGCAGCTTTGTGCACGATGTGGTTGGCAGGCGGGACTTCTCGAAGCTGTGCAACTGCACCCTGCCTCGCAAACCGATCCAGGCGGCCCGGCTTCGATAGTACGGTTGCTTGCCACCAGCTGCTGCAGTTAAAATATGACAAGTGTGTGGTGTCTTTATCTAAATTTAGAACGCTGCTATTGGAATTGAAAAAAATAAAGCTACAGCGTACTAGGAGCGACTACTCCAGTGATATTGCGAAGTGACAAGATATCCTTGAATCTCGTTTGGCGGGAAACTAGCGCATGTAATACGGCACTATAGCAAGGATTTGTTGGCAGAGTACACTTAGTCTTAACTTTTCATTGTACTCCCGGTTGTTCTCGTGTTCGTTCCCGTTATAAAAGCTTTGGCTTTTCGCTCGAGCTCGATAACTGAACGTCAGCAACAGGCTCGAACAGGAGTCCATACTTAAAAAATGCTTGTGTCTAGCGCATTCCACAACATTCACCTTTACAATGAATTCCATTTACGACTACCTCATTTCGAAGAATTTCGTGCAGCCATGCCGAGCTTAGGAAGCACGTAAAAAAACGACAACAGATAGCAGGTAGCCTCCTTTGCCAACTGTTTATTTCTGTTTTATTTTTGAGCTTATATAACGCTTCTCATTTTTTGTGCTGTGATTAATCTTTAATATGTTATTCTTACGTCGTAAATAGATGATATACAGACATTTTGTAGCAGCTATAGCATTGACGTTCTCCAGCATTGTTTACTTACAGTACGCTATGCCGGTGTGCTTTCGCGTAACATTCGTTGATGTAATCTGTTCGTATTTTGTCCTCTCGTTTTGAACCACACACCCGTCGGTCGAAAGCTTTTCCTTAGGCCACATGGTTCGACTGTGGGAAAAACAAACGAGAACAGTCTTAGTCTTACATAGTCAAATTTATTTTGACGCCCTGCACCATACAAGAATTCAACGTACATCATTCACGCGGGCCACGCAAAGAACACTGGATGTTGGAGATTTCGTCGGTATCGCGCGCATTCCGCGCAATATGCATCGTATATACCACAAGAGTAGGAGACAGGCAAGAAATAATTCCATCAAATTAAAGATCGAGCAATACCCGGACGGTCGTTACACAGACGCGGCGAACTGTCCGCATCGAAAGGCATACGCAGTTAAGGTCTTGGACTGCAGAGACAGAGTTAGAAATGAAAACTGTCAAGGCACGCGCCCTAGAAACGTCGAAAAAAAAAAGCAGTGGTTCCCCCCCCTCCCCGTCACCACCTTATACATCGTTCATATTCCATGACTCTCAGGCCACCTGCAAGAACTTATCTAGAGGCCGCGTCGCAGCCCATGCACTCAATATTCTAAAGATACGAAGCATTCCACTCCAATAAACCTGCATAACGTGGATACCACGACACAAGGGACTAGAAGGTAACGAGGGGAAGCGCGGCGCTCTCGGCCTGGCGGCTGTCTTTCCATGTGATGTTCAACCTGTGGGAGTAGGGACGGAGGCGGTGCCCATCACCTATTCGGCCACTTTGCAGCACTACCGTGCCGAACGGAATGTCTATGCACTACCTCACTGAAAACTACCAAACAAGGAAGCGGGATATTCAGGCGCGTGCGAACGAGCGGTCACACTCACTGCGGCTAATGCACTTTTGGGTTACTTCTGTTCGTTATACAATGTACCCTGTCGTATCGGCTCCTGCCATGCTAGTGGCGAAATGCAACGACGCACGTGAACTAAGCATCACAAGCGAACTAAAAACTTTTATATGAAACTTGGGAGGCCAAGCTGGCTCTCGTGGACCTCGAAGGCTGCGACAAGTCGTCGTCTGGGCCAAGAGGACATTTCAAGCCAGAGAGTTACTGGACTAAGAAGCCCTACCAGCTAAGGTGGTACGGGGCATCGGTCTGATCCACGTTTCAGAAATAGGCGTTTATTCCTCCTCCTCCGCCCTGCCCTACGGTGCGTGTCATCTTCAGACTGCGAACTTGGCTCGTCAAAGCGCAGAAGATTAAATGTTCAAGGGGATTTTTCTTTGATCAACAAAACACGTTGATATGTTACTTTCAGAGCCGCACGTACTCACAAGCATGTCAATCTCCAATACTTGCGCTGCTAGCACAACGTCGACCGCATATATCAGCTGAGGAGCTCCATGGTGTTTTCCTCCTTATGTATATTGTGTTGTCACTTAGAAATAATAAATCAGTAGATCGAAAGCTAAATTCCATGCTTAACATGCATATTCATTTATTTTAACGAACTTTATATTTGGCCGGCTTGGAATCCCCTAAATGCCAGTAATGCCTTACTGAAAAAACCTGTAAGACTTTATACAGTAGCTTTACAGTTTCGTATAGGTCTCACATGGCTGCATGCAGGGACTACACGTTTTCATAAAGGACCTATAAGACCAGGTACAGAACCTACATAGTATCTACAGAGGACCTGTAGGGATGGTATATGGGACCCAGAACAGTGCATGAGAACCTATAGGGACTGAAAACACCAAATACGAGACCTACAAGGACTTGTATGGCAAGCCTATAGGGGACCATGAGATGGAACATACGTGACTTATAGAGCACCTATGTGAGGTTATTTCACAAAGACAGGACTCATGTGCACAAGTATAGGACATGCACTATTGACGACTATTCGTCAATAGTACATGCAATAGTGCATGAGCCAAGGGCACGAGTGCTTTATTTTTTACCATTTTTCATATAGTTAAAAGCTTATCTGTTACATAGACATGCAGCACAATTTACTTGAGTTGACTGTCATGTGTGAACAATATACTGTACAGCTGCTCAGAATTAACAAATTTTACTTCTCATACATTTATTTTTTGTTAAGGAAAAATTATAATGCATTATAAGGCATGCCACTATGGCGGGCCTTATAATAGCGTCATGGTTTTGACATCTAAAAAACTAAAGAATTTTGGTAATTAGGCATTGTTAATTAAGCAAACGGCTATTTGAAAAGCACAGCCATTTGGCTGAGTAATTTACTCCCCTTAAGTGGAAGTAACTTTGAGATTGACAAGTTCACCTGTTTAGACATGTCCACTTCCAAAGTTTGGAGCCCGTTTCACTTGCGCGCATACCAGCAGATTTCAAGCTTTACATTTATTCAAGAATTGCAACTTTGCAACTTTTGCATAAGCGTTTTGTTAAAATGGTGTATGTGTATGGCATCTTACTTAATTTGCTTAATGTCAAGGTTTTCAATGAAATAACAGCTTCCAGTTCATATATCTCGTGCTATATGTAAATAGGCCAAAGGAATATGGCGAAAGGTCAATTACCTGAATTCTTCTGGTGAGATGTAGGTATTGTGCCTTTTGATTTCCACTTTAACTTGGGCCCATCTCCAATAAGAATTATGTTTCCTCTTCGTACCAAGTTTATACAATTTCTTATAATAGGTACCACAAATTATTTATAAAAATTCTCATGTACTATAGTATGCCCACCCTGTTAGACACTCCATGATAAAAATGTAGCGTAGAATTGAATGAGGACATGTATTAGAATATAGGGAGCCATAAAGGAAATTATAATCTAATGGCAGAAATACACAAGGCCATTAAGAAATTATCTATGAAAATGACAATCAAGCGAAGCAAATGCTGGGCTGACTACCAGCATTTCTAGAGTTAGACTACACAAAATTTGCATTTAATATTACGACTTGTTGCCCTATAAGGTGAAAGCACCAAACTTTTATGGAAGTAAAGGCAATGCGGCAATCAAGTAATACAACGAACATGAAATCTTTCATGCTGCCAATAGTACTGAGCTCTTGCTTTGTCCTAAACATAGTATTGGTGTTAGCAGTGTGCAGCAATATATCTCTGCTTTTGCCGTATTTTTCGGTGTGTTGGCAATAGTCTTGTGTAATATTTTTATAATAAAATAAACAAGCTTAAATATTCAAGCACTATGTAACGCATCTTTCAGTCTTCATATCTTTCATACCACATTGCTTCCTATTCTACAAGCAACACAACAACAAAATAGAAATGACAAAACAGCTTTGAAGGTTAAACAAAACAGGTTGTTTATTACATGCTTTGATCTGTTCTACACGACCCGAGATTCTGGACACATGCTTTCGTGCCCCGCCACGGTGGTCTAGTGGCTATGGTACTCGGCTGCAGATCCGAGGGTCGCGGGATCGAATCCCGGCCGCGGCGGCTGCATTTCGATGGCGGCGAAATGTTGAGGCCCGTGTGCTGTGCGATGTCAGTGCACGTTAAAGAACCCCAGGTGGTCGCAATTTCCGGAGCCCTCCACTACGGCGTCTCTCATAATCAGAGCTGGTTTTGGGACGTTAAACCCCACAAATCAATCAATCACATGCTTTCGTTGAGAGCAGTGCACAGAAGAGCAATAACAAAAATTCATGACAAAAAGTAATAGACAAGAAGAAAAGTGACTCGGCTGCAGAATTCGGATGGTTACAGGGAAGTGTCACGGTCACACTTCCATATTTTAGCCACAACCCCACAGTAACAGAATGTACACAACTCATGTTATATGGGGGTTTAATAGAATGATCGGGGAAGCAGGTCTACCTGAAATAACTTAGGCCCACGAATTTCAAGAAATCTCACCTAGGTTGTAAAGGTGAGGCTCACAGAAAGGTAAGAAATGCAACTCCCTTTACTTCAAAATTCACTCCACTTTCACTTAAAACAGACATGATAAAGCTAATCTTAGTCACCTTCTGCCAAGCTAGGAATTGTGCAAATTACTCTTGTTTCTCATTCAGGCTATTCAACACAAATGGCGTAGCTATGTTAGCGATATTAAATGGTGGTAGGAAATACGCCAATGAAAAAACTATGAAAACATATCAAAGCGCTTCGCTACGTTGTTGTCAGTGGTGGCCATTGTGCAAAGGAAAATAGGAGCCTTCAAGCACATGGTGAATCGACCTTGAGCCTTGAAATTTATCGTGATTGCATATCACAATTCCTGCCTTCAAATATAGAACTTCTTTTTACAGAGCTATCAAAATATAAAAGCTCATTTTTACACAAACATACATTGCGCGGACTTGCGCTGATGGCACATGACGAAAAGTGCCTGTAAGCAAAAAGCTGAGTGAGCACACGAACACAAGACCATTTCGCATACACCTTCAATATGTCATGCATGCTGGGTTGTTCATTTACCAAGCATTGCGCAGTAACTGAGCGCGCCTGACAGCAATTGATGTGTTGAATGCGGAATTTGCAGCTTCTGGGGCACTATCACTTTTTCGACTTGGTGTGCTAGTGCTGCTTTTGCTGCATCAACTAGCTTGACCAGACCTCCATAGCTACTTTCAAATGTTAAGGCGGATTTTTGCCACAGAGTCCAAAACCTTCCAGCAGCTTCAGCTAGGCGAAACAGTTGACTAGTGTTGAAAGACACACGCCGTTAACCATAGACCCAGATATTTATGACACAAAGGTGACGAGAAACTATTCTGCAAACAGACCAATAAGCGTTCATTTAAGTCATCCTTTTTGCCTTTGCAGTGTAGGTGATGAAATTTATACACAGATAAAGACATCAAAGCATCTTCACTGCAATAATATCCTTTTAGTGCTGCAGATACGTTTAAACATCAAGGCGGCTCTACTTTGTCGTTTATCCGCCTTGACACTCAATCACCTTTGGCGGATGGAAAAAATGTTTGCGCTTTTTTATTTTGCCCAACAACTGTCGTTGCAGCATCTTACAGCAATGATAATAAGCTTTGCAATGCATGAAATGCTCCACTGTACCCGTGAGCAGAGACTGGGGCACCATGGTGGCCATGTCCGCTGCAGCTGCGCCAGAATTGTGGAACAGTATGCACAGGTTCCTATCAGCATTGGTAGCAGCCATGTATACATAAGGCTATACGCTGTATTATAAGATACTGTTATATTCTGTGCATGTGTTTGCTTTATCATAAGGTGTGCAGTGTATTTATTGATGCCGACGGCCTCATTGCTGTTAGCAGAGTTGAACAAAGTCAGTAAACTACGTCAGCTTAACCAGTAGAACATTGTACATGTATTCCACAATATAGCCCCACACAAGGTCAGAGTGAAGGAGCTTTGTCCGAGACGTCCACTTGAAAACAGTGACAGGGTTTTCTTTCTGTGCGCCTTGGTATCATGGGCACGTCAACTTTTGAGGGGAGACGTAACGGCGATCTTACGTGCAAGGACCATAACTGATTTTGCATAATGGAGGACTCTCCATTAACTTTGACCACCTGGTATCCTTAACGTGTACCCAAATCTGGGCACATATGGACAGTCGTGCATTTCGTCCCAATCGTATCAGTTTTGTCAGACGAATGGTTTATTATTATTATTATTATTATTATTATTATTATTATGTATGGTAACATAAAATACACAAGGACACGATGGGAAGGTGGAAGGAGCAAACTGGTAACTGCCACCGAGCGGGGCACAACGCTTGCTTAGTCTATCAGGATGAGGGAATAGATAGAAGTGAAAGATGGGGGGAGAGAGGAAATAAGGTAGAAAAAGAAATAAAAGAGGGAGAGAAGAAAAATTAATGTAGATCGAATGAAGTAAACACATAAACATGAATATAGATGGGAGGCTAAACCAGTAACGTTCAAGAACGCTAACAGAGCTCGATGCGCCTGATCACGTCGACAAGCAATTCCTCTGGGAAAAAGGCAGTCGGTAATTCAGGCACAGCGCAGATCAATAAGTCCGTATGCGTTCACTAACAAAGTACGCTGCGTGGTAAATGCGGGGCACTGCAAGATCGCATGCTCGAGCGTCTCAATGGAACGACAGGACGCACACGGCGGGCTTTCCGCACATCTTTGACGGTGCAACCGTTAGCGCACTTATACAGAGCCAACCAGTAGCTTATACAGGAAGGCTCTAGCACGACGAGGCAAGCCACGACCACGGACACGGGGAGGCAATGACCCTGTTGCAACACGCTGATCTGTGTACTGTTTCAGGAGGTGTCCATATATGAGTAAACGCGCTTCGTCAAACGTGCGAGTGATGTCCGGGCAATTGCGCTCCTCGTGAGCACAAATTAAAGATAGGCGACCAGCCTCTTCGTTGCGAGGAATACCTACTTGCGATGGTGTCCGTCGGGCAGCAAGGGCCACACCACGAGAAGTAATTTTTTTTGGTAGATTCCTTGAAACTGTACTGCAGGGGACTGTCAGCGTGTCCTCTCAGCAATCTGCTAACGGCAACACGGGAGTCTGTAAGGATGACGACCTTGAACGCGTTCAATTCCTCGTTCACGTGCTTCAAAGAAGCATCAATTTCTGCCAGTTCTGCTGTAGTCGTTTAGGATGTATGGGGTATACGATATACCCGTCTGGTGTCTGTCGATGGGCAGTAGAAAGCTGCAGAGGCACCTTGAGCGTCGCTTTGTACAGATGCGTCCGTGAATACTTTAAACTAATCCTCATATTTTTCATGTAAGTACAACTGGGCGAATTGGAGTAGTACCGAAGTAGGACGGCCCGATTTTTTACGTATTTCTGGAATAGAGAGATATATAGGGAAAAGACATTTTTCATGGTCCCTGCCTTTCGGGGTATGAAGCGTGAAGTGTTCTCATCCGATCTGCCACAGACGTCAACAAACAAAGCCGCCATCTTCCCCATTCGAGAGAACGGGCGCTGAATTAGGCGACTAAGTAGTGCTTCCCCATCCGATGCTCGGTGCAAACGTTCGATGTGATGCAACGCTTTCTGGTCTGCTTGCAGCCGCAGGGGCAACTGGCGTGCTTCGGTGGGTAGGGAACAGATTGCCCGCGACGAGGTAAGCCAAGAATGACTCTGAGCGCAACACGATGGTCTTGTTCCAATTAGGACATCTGGCTACGCGGCACGTTCAAGACTGGCAATGCGTACATCAAGCCAGAAAGTACAGACGATTGGCACACTTGAAGCACCGTCGTCTGGTCACAGCCAGATACCCTAGCTGTTAAAACGGCCACATACTTAAAAAGCGACTGCAATTTGCGTCGCGCAGAGATAACATCAGGGCGCCAGGAGAGGCGATCATCAATAATTACTCCCAGGTAGCAATGCTGTTGCACCCCCTGTATAGATCTCTCGCCGAGGTACCGCCGGCTCATGCGTCGACGAGCACGCTGCCTAGGATCATACGTGATAGCGGCTGACTTAGCAGGTGAAATCTTTATGTCACCTATGCTTCTTTCAGCCGCTGGGAAGAATGACAGCTACAAAAGTTGTAAAGCAGCCTTAAAATTTGTGTTTCGGCTGCTGGCTTCGACTATAGTTTCCGTACTACCTTGTGCTTTTCTGGTTCACAGTATGTGCACTTTTACTTGTCCCATACATATTCGTTTCTATGTTTTTGTTGCAAGCGTGTCGGTGTATAAATTTATTCGCGTCCGCCACAGCACTCGTCGTTGCCCCGCCACGGTGGTCTAGTGGCTAAGGTACTCGGCTGCTGATCCGAGAGTCGCGGGATCGAATCCCGACCGCGGCGGCTGCATTTCGGTGGAGGCGAAATGTTGAGGCCCGTGTGCTGTGCGATGTCAGTGCACGTTAAAGAACCCCAGGTGGTCGAAATTTCCGGAGCCCTCCACTACGGCGTCTCTCATAATCAGAACTGGTTTTGGGACGTAAAACCCCACAAAACAACACAGCACTCGTCCATTGCACAATTGCGCAAGATCGTGTGATAGTCTTCAAATTGTATGCTGTTAACGTGCAGCCGACTGCGCTATCTCGGGTGACGTTAAGAAACACCCAGTGGTCAAAATTTCAGAAGCCTTTCACTACGGCGTCTCTCATTATCATAGCGTGGTTTGGCGACGCGAAACCGCAGAAATCAGTCAAATCAATCAACTTGCATCCGCTGCGACGGAATAATAGTTACGGTACTCTATTGGTGACACGAAAAGCGTACATGGGTTTGATTGCGGCCGGGTGGTCGTGTTTCAATGAAAATAAAAGGCTAAGTAAGGCCCGCGTACGGTGCATCACGAGTGCACGTAAAGAACTCCCTGTGGCCAGAATTTCTACCTACGGCGTCCTTCATAATCTTTAATTTGACACGTAAAACACCAATTATTATTATGGTAACGTTCGGTAACGTTCGACAAGACCGAAAGGATGGCCTATTTTCAGGATATCCCAAGCTTCAAATATAGCATCGTCGCAATCACATCTTTTGAAAAGATATGTGGAAAATGTAACAACAAAATTTGTCAGTTGTATTTTCGTCATAATGCGTGGGAACCAATGGCGCGATAACCGCAGGCGTTACGGCAGGACAAAAAAAGCGGCCTTTCTTTTTTTTTCTGATATGTAAGCGCTATCCGCTACTATGCTAGACTTGCTGCAAAAACGCCGAAACCTGCATTAAAGACGCATGACACTGCAGTGTCATAAATGAGGTCCTGGTTGCGCAGCTAATCGATGTTGCACTGCCGCAGCAATTAAAAAAGGGCCAGCGTCGTGGCTGCAGAGCACGCGGGAGCTGCCGAGCACGCATTTCGCTTTTTATTTTATTGTGTTGCTATTACCTCATTTTGTATTTCAACTGTTCTGGCATGTTGCTCTTTGTTTTGCCTTATATATGATTATTATTACCACCTGCTCATCTTCTGCCAATTGTTTTTAATTCACTTTTCTTGTAGTTTTTAACTGAGGGTCCAGTTTTCAGTATTCATATTCTGGGACCCTCATCTGTATAGAAGTATTATGTAACTGATGCTTATATAACCAATAAACTGAAACTGCAACTGAATCTGAAACTTTACCGAAGGCACCTTGCTATTATTCTCGCGGTTTCTTGGCACGCGCAGAGCTATCAAGGAGGCTATGGTGGCACGCATGGTAGCATTGCGGTGCGAGCATTATTGAAACCCTATAGAATATCTCTGATATTTACACCATACGGAAAAGGGGAAGAAAAGGATGGAGGGGGCGAGGGGATGAGCCGTTGATTCTCCTGCTTCTGTTGCCCGGGAGCATATCGACATGGTGATTCGAACAGGTGAATGGTGGCTTATAATGAATTGATTTCCTTTTATTGCGATAGCAGTTATATGAACAGTCTCCATGGGTTTTTGCCGTCGCCGTTGCCGTCACCATTGTGTTCGGTATAAAGTCCAAATTGATAACGACCCCCCGCACACCGTACGTTTTACCTTCGGGTAAAAGAACGCGAGAGGGGCTGCCGAACTTGGCTGAAGCAGACATCAAACCAGGCCCGGCCCATCTACGTCGCTCGGAGGGCGCATGCGATAATATCACCCCGCCGGGGAGGCCTTCATAGAAGCGGTTATGAAACACCCCGCCCGTCTTTAACGAGCTTGAAAAAGCGCGAGGGGGTGTTTCTTGAGCAGCCATTGTGGACATTGCGCGGTCGCCATTGCTGGCGCGCGCGCTCTCTCGGCAGCCATCAGACGTGCTGAGCAATGCGTAACAGCAACTTGTTCATGTGCGCCGATCCAGGCGCCTCGCATATACGTCGTCGCAACACCTACAATGGCCTCCCCACATAGAGCTCATGCAAATGCGTCTACGAGTGCCGAAAGGAAAGCACACGCTTGATGCCGCTGTGCTGGGCCAAGTTTCTAGATTGTGCAAAGAGCACGCGTGTGAAGCGTGTGCCAGAAAGCATCAAACTTAGCTCGGAGCCCTGCTAGGCCATTGTCTCTGCTGCTCGACCCTCACATGCTACTTTAAGAACCTGCATTGCTTACTCGCCCACGTTCACTACAATTATGATTGCCCCTAAAGCTGCTAGTCTTTCTTCGCATACCATATCATGTATTGCTATCGCACTGATTCCTTCGCCCTTCTGGCGAAACTCATTTTTTTAGTTTTCTGCAACTCCGAAAAGGAGCGTCGTTGACCTCCTAATAGTTGACCTAATAACGGGGCCCAGTCTATAGTAAATGCCGTGCGACAAAGGCATGAGCCATATTTACTTGCGCCACATTGACCCGTCGACGTCGTTGCCGTGCTCCTAACGCAGCCGTTTTCTTTTCATCACGCTCGAAGAGCGGTAGGCGGGGAAACGCCACCCACGAAGAAAGGTTACCGGTGCCCTACCATTGATCTAACGAAGTTGTACGAATGTGGCTATGTGCACGGTTCTGCACGCGTTCATAGAGGCGCACTTTGGAACACGACTGGAATGGTTCCGTCATCAAGGAGAGGCGAAGTAAAGCTGCAGTGATTCACTTTGCCTCTCCTGGATGGCGGCACCGCTCCTGGCAATGTGCGCCTGGAGGCGCGCGTGCTGAATCGGACGAGACAAGAAGGCGCGTTCGTACAGCATTGAGCATATGCGGCGTTAGCGCAGTGGTAGCGCGCCGGTCGCCTTTCATTGTGGTGTGGGGGGCTGTGAGTTCTATTCCCATTGCAAAAACAGAAGTTTTTCTGCGTGTTTTTCTTCCTTGTTCTTACGTGTTTACTTTACTGCATCATACCCCTTACGGTAGTGGCGTACGGGGTCGTGGTGGAACCCGGCATAAAACACTATCGTGTTAAAACACTGTCGTCAAGCCAACCGTTCAAAGAAACCTCATCGTCAACAACATGAAATATTTACGTACGTGCTTGAGAATATAACCAAAATGACTGTTATTCCGGTGTGTTTGTCTAATTTTGTCGAATCAGGATCACGTGTTTTTTGCTGGAGACAGCCGGTTCACATTACCACGGCCACGCTAGAGGTAGACGCTGCACGAGCGCAAATGTTCGCGCGCCAACGCCTTTTTCTAGGCGGAGCGCACGGTCAGCAATGTGGTTTGAAGGGTTGGCTCGAAACGCCTTTACACGGAGTGCACCGTCATGGCTGTATGGAAACGGGTTAATTGTACGCGAGGCTGCTGCTCAGGTAGTAAAGAGCGCGCGCGTGGCTACAGATAGTCTATGCCCTGGATCACCAGTTTCCACACGTGCCTCCGTTATGTATCGAGCGTTTAATTGGAATCAAGAATATTGCGAGCGCTTGCAAAGTACCACTTAGAAAACCCAAGTTATACAACCCCATGTGGTCGAAATTTCCGGAACCCTCCACTACGGTCTCTCATATTCGGATTGCACTTTTGGAACGTTAAGCGCCAAAAATCAATCAAATCAACCAATAGAGATACTACCATTTGGAGTTTCCGTATGCCGTATTTCTTCAAAATACGATGCAATATATGCCAGAAATCTTGTTGTGTTTACTATAGACTTATGAAATTATTTGGAAAGAGAAATGTTAAGCAGACGACTGAGTATGAGCAAGACACAAGCGCTAAACACAGGAGACGGCGACTGAGCAGCCACGCAGAACCCGAGAAAGCTGGCAAGTACTACGGCTTAAAAATAAAGAAGCATTCCTTACTATACTGCCTGCCGTTTTTTTTTATTGATGTAAAAATAAATTAAGGAGTTGTTGCCATTTTTTGAGACGGCTACCCCTTTTCGCTTAGATAATAAAAATAAATAAAAAAAGAAAATATAATAATAAACTAGTCCCAAAGGAGTCCGCTCGCGTCTCACACACAACACTGTAAGAACGGTCCAGTCAGTAATTGTCCCCGATTTCCGTCTCTTCACAGAAGCGTTGAAGGGCTTTTAAGGCCTTGTGGTGTATCTTTGGTGGCCATGGTCCCAATATTTTCTCAAGCTAAAAAGTGCGCGCTGAATCTAACAAACGTAGCTCATGTTCGAGTCGCTGTCTCTGCGTGGTGTATTTGGGACAATAAACCAAGAGGTGATGAATATCTTCGTCGTCGTGGCCGCATGCACATGTTGAAGATGAAGCACGTTGAATTTTGAATAAAAAATGTTTTGTGGAGGCAGTGCCAAGCCGGAGACGATGAATGAGGGTGTCGATGCATCGCGGGAGCTGATGGTCTAGTTGATACTCCAGATTAGGGTCGACTGCATACAAAATGGATTCTTTTGTTTTCTCTGTGATCCAATTGAGTAAGCACAATTCCCGTTTTTGTCCTCGTAAGATGCGGCGTATATCGGATTGAGATATGGGAATGAGGCGAATTTCTGAGGAATCATGAGCAGCTTTCGCCAACGCATCAGCCAGTTCATTTCCTTTAATTCCGCAATGACCTGGGACCCATTGAAAGACAATATGATGTTGTTGTTCCGTAGCTTGTGCAAGTTCTTTCAGAATAGCGTATATGAGACGTATATCTATATGTTTTGGAGTAGCACTTTCAATACATTTGAGAGCCGCCAATGAATCACTAAGGACTACCCACTTTCGAGGCGGCTTTGATAATTTTATAAAGCTCACTGCTAATAAAATGGCCACTAGCTGCGATGTTGTTGAAGACGATGCATGACTTAGTCGACATGCGTATTCTTCATGCAACTCGGGTACGACAAATGCTGATGTTGATGTCTCTTTGGTGACCGAACCATCCGTGTACACATGGACGTAGTCGATGTACCTTTCAAACAGATGGTGCGAGGCCAACTGCAACACTGCAAAGGGTGGTACATCGTGCTTACTGCGAAGGCCTTCAATTAATGCCTTTCGCAGGCTGCTGACACACGAAGCCCAGACAGCTGTGCAAAGCAACACAACATAAAAGGAGGTGAAATGATAGCAGAGCGAATGCAAGGAAGAAAACTGTTTACATGTGTGGAACCTTCAATATTCCCCTTACCCTTCTGCAAGGTTGCATACCGCTTATCTTGCACTTGATAACCTTCCCTCGGCGATTTCCCTCCTTTACATGCGTATATTTTATTCACAACGATCCTGGCAGTACAACCAATTGAAGTGAAGGTATAGAGGGAGAGAGAGGAAGGGATGTTAACAAGTCAGAAGTCGAGTTGGCTACTCTAGAAATGAGTAAGCAAGAAGGGGAATAATAAGAGAGAAGGAGAGAAAGGGAATATACAACCTGCACAAGCAGCCCTACAGTGTTAAAGGCTCTCGTTGAGCCAGAAGTTCTCAAAACTCTCAAAGGCGCTTTCACTACTTTCTAGCACTACACAAAAAGCAGCCATACAGCCAATGACAAAAAATCCTGCCACCTCAGAAAAATAGCCCTATTTACAGCTCAATCAGCTAGGTCGTGGCCTCCTGACGCGTGCGCTGTGAAACGAAATCGCGAGCTCGTGGAGTGAGGACACCTTCAGGTGGCCATAACCTCGAAAGATGTCCCCACCCTCCACGATAAAGCGGGAGAGGAGGACATCGAGGCACTTGAATTCTGATGCACACCGTCTGCATAATAACGCTGCACGTGCGACGTGCCCCGCCACAGTGGTGTAGTGGTTATGGCACTTAGCTGCAGATCCGAGGGTCGCGGGATCGAATCCCGGCCGCGGCGGCTGCATTTCGATGGAGGCGAAATGTTGAGGCCCGTGTGCTGTGCGATGTCAGTTCACGTTAAAGAACCCCAGGTGGTCGAAATTTCCGGAGACCTCCACTACGGCGTCTCCCATAATCACAGCTGGTTTTGGGACGTTAGACCCCGTCAATCAATCAATCAATCAATCACGTGCGACGTACTGTTCATTTCGCGTAGTCTCCGTGACTGCAGTAGTGGGTAAGAGCAGTTGTTAGGGCTTAACGTGACAAAACCGCGATATCATTATGAGACGCCCTACCCAAGGGCTTCAAAAATTTGATCACCTGGTGCTGCTTAACGTGACTGAAAGCACACAGTACACGGGACCTTCGACCTAGAATGCAAGTTCATCTAGAATGCTTACACCGCGGCCGGAATGGATCCTGCATCCATCGGGTCAGCGGGTGAGCACCGCAACCACTGTTCCATCGCGGCGAGCTGTGCGCTAACATTGAGAAATTATTGCTTAATTGTCGACGCCTTGACTATGGTTTGGCAGGTGCGTAATCGGACTGCGGTGTTCGAAGTTCTTGCGGTTGATGCGAAGTCCTGTAACAATGTCGCAGAGTTTAAATGCAGAGACAGCCAGTAAGGTCTCTAGAAACGTAAAACTGAACGTTCAGGTTGCTATCAATCCTAAAGTCGTCGAAGTGGGGCCTCTTTCCACCTCAAGAATACTTAAATAATTAAATATGCAGTATGATGCCACGCGCACGAACCACGATTTTCAAGGCGCACCGTAGAAGTTCCGCAAGCATGAATTTTTTGCCTCTGGTACATGATGTAAGAACGTTTGCATTCCAGCCTAAATGCGGCCGACACGTCCGAGGTTAAAATAGGACCCCGTGTAGAGAAGCACTAAGCTGTAGCCACACTGTTAAACGCGTTCGTTTGCGTGTGGGTGTCAAAATGCACATATGTTTCACTGCATATTTGCTTCGGCAACACCTCGTAATTTGGTTAGCTCGTTCCTAGGTTTCGTGCGATCGAAAGATCAGTACCTTTGTACACTCATTTCGATGCCACGAAGGCAAAGAAATGGAAGTATAAGCATGGTCGCAGAGCGGGCAGGCTTTTATCATACTGTACTCGCCAAAACCTTAAGACATCTTAAAGAATCTCAGCTTTGTGGAAGACGAGAATACTCTTTCAGCATCCAATATTCCTTTTCACTCCGGCCGCACCAGTGAATTATGAATGCGAGAAAAAATGCATTTGCATATGCAGAATGGAGTGGAATTTTCTCCTGGAAAAACTGCAGGCCCTCTAGGCCTCCCTCTTGCCCCTTATCGAATTGTGCTTCGTTAAATTTCTTCTCAGTACTGCCTCAGCATTTCAGTTATTTTAATCATCATGCATTCTAATCCAACATTCTTTTTATCCTTGCTAGTTGAATTCCCCTCCATCCAAGCTCGGCGTACCCTACGGGCATCCATTGAGCAAGCAGAAAAATTCTGCCTACAGCTGTAACACTGAGGTAATTCTATACAATTTGAACGTGCGGCTTGCGCTTCCAGCGCTTCAACTACGTCAATAGCGCGAAAACCTTCGCGACATGTTAGCACGGCACTCAATCAACGAGGGCATCCCAAGTAGCTTAAGTTAATAAGTCTTCGTATCCGAAATGTATCAAGCGCCAATCATATGGCAGATGAGTTTTGTGGAAACCCGCAAGGTAGAGTAACGTTTATAAAAGGAGAAAGTATCATGAACCCATTTTGTAGAAAAAGGCCACAAGGAAATCCTTGTGTATTTCTCAGAAATGAAAGATCTCTAGTTGCTGAAAAATGCGTCCTGGTCCGAAGTCATACGACTTTTCTGTTACGAGCACATTTTAAGCGTGAGAATTTTTTGTGAATACAGACCTCGGGCGTAGCTGCTAAGTTTGAGCGGCCGTGCTTCTGAAATCGATACAATTTTATGCTCATATCTTCACGCTAGCCCACCTGTATTCGTTTCTATAACTGAACAAACAGGCTTTCAAAATCGCCTGTTGCAGGCCTTTTCACTGTGAAGCATTTCTTGGCAGACTCAAGTCATTTCGACCATATCTATCTATCTATCTATCTATCTATCTATCTATCTATCTATCTATCTATCTATCTATCTATCTATCTATCTATCTTCCTACGTCTCGGTGCTCTCCTGGTCGTCTCGTTCACCTGGTATACCGAATATTTGGATGGTAAGGTATGACTGCCTGATCTTCATGTACGCAACGATTAACAATACTGTAATCACGTGTGGCTCATACACGCAGTTCTCGGCCAGTGGCGTTCGGGTACAGTTCGCAGATCTCGTAATTTCGCAGAGCCAATGTCAGTCAAGGACCAACATCTTTAACATATCTGTATCTTTAACATATCGCTACAAAACACGTAAAAGCAAAAAAGGCGTGTAGTCCGGCGTAGTTTGCGATACAAGTGCAGACATAACAAGCACGCAGATACACACGGAACCTACAAAGCAGTATGGCGGTGTCGTACCTGGGCCCCGACGTGCCAGTCATGCAAGCCACCACTTGGCTACGGCGGTTCCTCCCACATTGTATGTGTAGTAAATAATTCCAGCATTTCTGATGATGGTGCTGACGTAACGTGAGCTGCGCTTTTAATTTGCGTTAGGCGCTACCACGCCGTGTAATAAACAATTCATATGTTCGCTGTTACTCGGCATCCTTTTATCTGATTTTACTCGATCCCGTGGGAGTGCTCCAACGAACGACGCTCATGACACGCACATGAGCGCACATAGCGTGCATTTTAGCAGCAAAGCCGCTCTACCATGCCGTGGTTTAACATAGTTCGGTAAAAAACTCGGCATATCGGGTATGCGCTAGAGGGGGGCGGACACAAAGCCTCAGTGTCCTCTCTGGTTAAACTGACAGATCTCCGCACCTAGCTAACATTTCCTGAATAAGATCAGTATGCTTTAGCCGCAACATACATTACGGTTCCTTCCAATCCTTTATGCTGACATTAGAAGGCGACTAGCTAGATTCGATGGGGAGTAGAACCCATGCCGTTTGCGTGTGAAGCAGATGCTTTACCAAAGAGCCCCCGCCAGTGGCTGACGATCCTTCGGAAAAGAGCCCCTATACGTGGTAAATGGCAAAGCATATGCATGTCTACAATGGTACAGCAAGGAGGCGGGCAAGGAAGTGATGGTTAAGAGCTGGGAAAGAAGGAATGCCGAGAATAAAGCATAATGTAGCCTTGCATAGTATAGTAGAACAAACAGGCGGAAAAAGAAATTGAGGCTGATTTGATTTGATTTTTGGGGTTTAACGTCCCAAAACCAGCTGTGATTATGAGAGACGCCGTAGTGGAGGTCTCCGGGAATTTCGACCACCTGGGGTTCTTTAACGTGCACTGACATCGCACAGCACACGGGCCTCAACATCTCGCCTCCATCGAAATGCAGCCGCCGCGGCCGGGATTCGATCCCGCGACCCTCGGATCTGCAGCCGAGTACCTTAGCCACTAGACCACCGTGGCGGGGCAAGAAATTGAGGCTGAGGAAGAAGGGTTTGAGGATTGAAGAAGGTAAACCTTATCAGACCCACGTATAGTGTGAGACAGCAAGTACGTGCGGAAGGGAAGGAAGGTTGAGATGGAGGAAAAGGAGGAAGGCAGGGCAACCTGCGTCGCAGCTTAGTATAACAAGAGGGGGGAAAGGGAGGTGAGGGTAAGGAGAAGGGGTTGGAGGCAGAGGGAAACGGGGAGTGAAGAGAGCAAAGTGCATCACACCCATGGTATGGCAAGAAGTTGAAAAATGGAAGTGAAGGCGAGGGTGGTGAAAGCAGGAGGGCATGGCCACCAGCTCCTCTGTGACCTAGCCTTGGGCCGCTAGTGGAAACTGTCCACAAAACAAACGTCTGTGCTCTGCACTAACGTGGCTGCTGTTGGCAACGATATGTCGCTACCACTAAGGGGCTGTCAATGTCGCTGGTTAGCTTATGTTACACATACACTCACTCGCGCGCTTTACACGAGGACCTCAACACTACTCATAACACTTAGCTGAATGCTAAACGATTCATCACAGGCAATTTTCTCGCTGGCGGCTTCGCACGACATGTACACCCAATATGCGAGGGACCTGGAGGATTTTTTCTTCAGCTTCTGCAGTTCTATTTGTGCAAGTGCCGTTCTCTCAGAGAATCGCAATCTCAAGTTATCGAATAAAGACACTAAAGTTCACTTCTCTTTTAGGCTGCATGCATTCGAAGAATGTAATTTTGAAATGGCAAGTACAGGCGCGCCTATGATTTTTTAGCTCATTCTAATAGCTGTATCGAACGTGGTGCTTATTTTACGATTTGGCCAACGCTTATATGATTTACTTCTCAAATTCATATTCCTAATCGGAATATATGCCTTAAGTGACAAATTCGAGGGTGAATTGCCATATATTACTATGTGTCACGCAAATATCGCCAAATATACATGGTAGGTCAATACATGAGAGTGAAGTGATCTATATTCACCAAATTTTCTAAAGGAAAAAAATATTGCTCTTGCATTTACTAAGGTGCCCCATTCTCGACTGCTGAGAAGAAAGGAAAACTCTGTGTAGAGGCAGAGAAGAAAAAACTGCTGGGCTTACCTTGGATACTTAATAACTGCCTTCTGCTAGCTTTGCTTAACACATTTGATAGTTTCATTCGTGTCGAACAATACGTGATCAACATTTGCCACTCCTTTACAGGCTTATCCGTCAGCTAGACATTGCTGTTGCGGGCAATCCGTCGGGTTCTTTAGTGGCAATGCATGCCTGTCCTTAGTGCTCCGTTTCTGTGGAGATTGTTTTCATGCTTTTGTTTTGAGTGTCTGCTCTGGTTGTTCAGACAGGGAATCTAAAAAATTTAGTTCATCGGGCAACTGTGTAGCCTAGAAGTCGGGATATGAGACATTTGAAAGGGT
This sequence comes from Hyalomma asiaticum, assembly GCA_013339685.2. Lineage (NCBI taxonomy): Eukaryota > Metazoa > Arthropoda > Arachnida > Ixodida > Ixodidae > Hyalomma > Hyalomma asiaticum. Next base: position 25,224,284 of record CM023481.1, read on the forward strand.
ATTGCTGAAATCTACTGCAGCAGGGCAGCAGCCGCACTTTCGTAAGTTCTCCTTTGTCTTTCTGTTACAACTTCGATAAGGATTGAAGAGGCAATGAATCAGTCTGGGTGCCTTCTTACTGTTGGCAGCTGCTGTCTTGGCTGATCCTCCTTGCTCAAGGAGAGACTCGCACAATACTAATGTATTTCATCGAGTTCTCTCTGCCGTCTGCGCAGTTCATTGTTTCCCGTCTAGCTCAAACATGCAAAATTGTTCTAGAAAAATTTGATAGAAAACAAATAAACAGCGTGATTTTTTTCGTTTGTAGTTGTGATTGGAACAGTGATGAGTTTCGAACAAAGTTGGGATGAAAATGGCGAGGAGGACAATTTCATGTAGACGTGAGACGTATGCCCGACAGAGAGAATATAAAAAGAAAGTAAAAAAAACAGAAGAAATGTGCGTTGAACCGATAAGGAGATGTGCGTATTGGCGCCACAAAACGTGATGTTCATACCAAATCGCCGTGACTATGGTATCTAACGTTTAGGAATAGAAGAAAGCTTTGTTGCCAGCCATTTTAGCTGGTGTTTTTTCCTATGTTGAAAGCATTAATGATTTATAGACATCTCCAGATTCATTATTTCTGGGATAGTTGAAGTGTCTGGAGACTGCTTCTATTCTTTTCTAAACAAAGCACGTATGCCTATCTTCTCTTATTTATGAATGATTTTAAGGGTTTCCTTAAGTTGGCATCATGGCACATATGTCCTCTACTAGATAACTGGGTGATCGAAAGCTTAACCACTTCAGAATATTTATAATGATAAATAAGCGCACATCAAACGGCTTAGCAACGATGGCATATCCGCAAACTGGCAGCCACATTGCGGGTCCGAGCAAGGTGCAATGCTGGGACCGCGAAGATGGAGCCCGTTTAGAAAAGTCGGATACGCACATGACATCAGGACATGCAATGTGATGACGTTAGGAAGTTGGCGGGCGTAGACCGGAGGAAGCTTACGCGAGACATAAGTATTGCTAGAGGTGGCCCTCAACCTTGAGTGGCCATGCAATATTGTCACCAACTGATACGAGCCTGTTGCTATAAAAACCATTTATTTAGAGCGAACTTGTGCCCGTCAAATCAAAACGGTCGAGAACGAGCGAAAATGGTCTCCAGTCTCTGCACTCCCAACTTGTGGACTGACTCTCTCGAACCAGCGCCTCATCGAACGCGTCCGTCTCGTGCCCGTAATCCTCCGAGCGTCCGTGAGCTGCAAGTTTCTTCAGCACGAGGTGCGGTGGCACGCGCGGTCCAGCGTCGCTTCGCGGCTTTTTGTATGGCACGCATGTGTGGTGGCTTTTCCATACATAGCAAGTGGCGGCGTCTTCTGGGGCTTTCGATGAGCTGGTGGCGATATGCTTAGCATGACGGCTTACTAGGCTTGTAAAGAATGCTGATAGATATTGGCTCAAGGGAAGGGAAACCGTCCATGGTGAAAGGACATACTGCCACAATTATCAGAGCGATAATAACAATAATTTCCCCGGTTTTACACGATATGGTTATGACAGACGCCGTAGTGCGGGGATCAGGAAATTTCGACCACCTGGGGTTCTTTGACGTGCAGCTACATCGCGGAGTACACGGGCCTCAACAGTTCGCCTCTGTTGAAATGCAGGGCTGTCTGAGTGAAGCCCGCCTCATCTCACAAATGTTGCAACCTCTTAATGTGCTTAGTAGCAGCTACTCGACCTCTGGGTTCATGCAAGCAGATGTATGACATCGTAGAAGTGGTTCGTGGTGTCACACCGGTGGCTGTAGTGACCAGACTGTATTGGGAGTCGTCCTTTGATTTCCTAGTACTATCAAGCTTCATGCCGCTATCACGATAATGGTAAGAGAGAAAGCGAGAATGAGAAGGAAGGAAAGACAGGAAGGTTAACTATTCGCGCATCCCGTTTGATACCCTGCACTGGGGGAAGGGACAGAGAGGGTGAGATAGCATGGAAAAAGACAGAGGGGGAGCACAGATCAATCGCACACGCACTTGTCGAGCACACCATCTACAGGTGGTCGCTGATACCTCTTGAAGTTAACAATACCGTTGTTGCCATCTGCGCAATGGAAGCACACGGCCGAGGTCCCAGAATCTTGGCTGCTGACCATGGTCGCGTCCAGTCTCCTGAGCAGTATCTATGGTGATTGTCGCTGGGTGCCGTAACGTAAACAATGGCATAGGACATGTTAAATGGCCTCTTTACTCCCGCGGGAGTCACACGTAGATGTGTCAACCATCGCGATGCGAAACGTCTAGGCCTCCGCAAATGCAACACCTAACAAGAGGTGGCATAACAACGTTGCAAAGCCAGTGCCAACTTTTCCTACATCGCTGTCGCTGTGCTTCAGCTCCAAGGAGGAGCGCAAATTTACCGAAGTAAGATATAAAACTTTCTCTGAGAGAAGCACGAAAAGCAACACCCTATAGTTAAGTGCACCGCTGTAGACATTGAGCGATAGCCAGTGGTAACTGCCCCCGACAAGGGGACAAAAAGTTTGCATAAGTACCGCTACATCGCATCATGTTCGCGATGGAGAAATGAGACTCCAAGAGGCCCGCCGGCTTCACAGGAACTATTGAATGCTCATGAATGCCACTGGAGCATGGAACATCACTAAGACAATGCATGAGCAAGGCTGAACACTTGCGCAAGCTCACAGCATTGTTGCGCACCTCACGAATTGTTGTTTGAGGGAAAGAAAAAAAGACAGAAAGGAAGAAAAAGAATGCTTTCTTATAAACGAATTTTAGTTTTCAGCATATGAAATATATATCCACAGTAAATGAAATAAACCGAGTCAGGGAATTTCCGGACCGTTGGTATCGCTTAAAGAATGCAGGCAGGTGCAGGTCCTTAGAACAAGACAACGTGATTACGCTAACTTTTCTGTTCTCTGCTGGCCTCAATGAACACCTGGATAGAGACAGGAGAAGCCTGTAAGCTCGTTAGCGGCCACGTAAACAGCTTTCCATAATGCTTTCACGGCTTTATAGCGATTACATGGCTTGGTCCTAAGGAGATAGAGAGTATTTGCTCATAGGCATTTCACTCTAGACCGATTTTACCAGTTTCTGTTTCCTTTATGTTGTCTGTATACTCAATTTTTTAGTGAATGAAAGCGCTATGGCTCATCTATCTATCTATCTATCTATCTATCTATCTATCTATCTATCTATCTATCTATCTATCTATCTATCTATCTATCTATCTATCTATCCTACGCAGCCGATTGCGTCTTGATAATTTAGTGAACGTTTCATTCACATAAATACCGACATTGGCTCAGATAGCGTCCTTCTGATATGGCGAACATAAATAACAAGTTATGAGATGAATATCACGAAAACCATGTCCGGTCCGTAGTAAAGTACCTAACAAGTTGCCATAGTGCTAACACCATACCCCTTTCGTTGCCTTGCTTTATGCCGGGACGTATTCATCGCAAGATGTGCACTTATGAAAAAAGCGAATGACAGGGCACAACATGAATGGTGATGGCATGCACGTCACATATAACATGATTGGCTAAAATGACATCATGTATACGTCGCGAAACCGTTGTGGTCACTTGTATGCCATCGTATATGCCTGGATGCTCAGGCACGAGAAATGTGAGGTCATAAATTACGTACCATGGCATACAGTCATGATGTGTCACGGACGTAAAGGAACACCTCGTATTTGCGTAAAGACAGGAATGAGAAATAACGTGTCAGTACCGCACTGGTGCTAGTATGGGTACGATGGTCCGCTGCTGACCCGAAAGGGGCGGGTTCGAACCGGCCGCAATATGCTAGATGCCCGTGCACTGAGGTTTAGGTGCACGTTAAAGGACCCCAGATTATCAAAAGTTCCGGAAGCCTCCACTACTCTAGTGTGTCTCATAACTACATCGTTGTTTTGGCGAGCAAAACGCAAGAAATCAGTAATAGAGAAACCCTGCAACAGGTTTCGAACATCGCAAAATATATGATGCCGATCACTCATGGAAGCGTCTATGAACAAGTCAGCCAAATATTGTCCCACTGCATACGCAAGAGAATGTTCAATTACGTTTCGAGTACAGCCTTGAAGCACAAAATTTTCTTTCGAGAAATTAAATCTGTTAAGAGCACCTACTGCACCACTTGAGGCCGAACTCATTTCATTATCCCGGAAACATCCTCAGTAATGCTGTATTTTTTTATTCTTTACAATTCGTCACAGGAATGCATACGTATATATCTTTATAAATAACTAAAATAGTATTAACCTTCACACTCCTGGCCTTCATCGAGGGTCTTATTTTGTTTTCTATTGCCTCCATGCGAGGCAGCACGCGGTGCGCTTCACCGGTCCTACTTCAAAAACACGTGCTTCAGTCGCTCAATTCTTTCGCATTGAACCCACTATACGACAGGGCTTAGCTATTCATATTCTTGCTTCCAAAATCAGCGTACCACGGTTTCACTTCTCCTTGCAGGATTTCGTGTGAAGGCTCCTGGCGCTATTGAGACGTAACTGCCCAGTGACGGTTGCCGCGGCGGTAGTGATCGTGGTGGCCGTGGGGTGCCACCAGGTGCCCGAGATCCAGTGAGGCTGACAACTATGTAGTGGTCATAACGGCAGTGCCCAGACGCGTTCAAGGAATAGATGGAAGTCATGATACGCTCTGAAGTCATGATACGTGTTGACGCGGCTTTTTGCCCCGTTTCCACGCGACCCAGGTCTGTGGAGTTTCCAGTGTCCTTTTCTGGACGAAAAGGGAAAGAAGGCGCTCAGGATATACAGTTCCGCTTTCACATTACAGATTATAAAATTTTCGCTGCGAGCGTTTATCAAGGCACCGAGTTCTTTTTGCGAGATCATTCGGTGATTACTTTAAAAAGTACTGCTGGGGTCCTCTAATGCCAACGACAAATCATGAATGCTAACGCGTGGCGTACATGCATGCCATTGCATATATCGTATTTGCTCACCTATCACTAGAACTGGTTGGTCAACTTCCGGATAGTGTTGTGGCTGGTTAACGGTGGTCATGTGCTGGCTAGTAAAGTCTAGTATAGGCTAGTGACTCAGGATTTTGGCTGTTTGTGGCAAATTGGGGTCCGTGTTTCAGGATTGCGTGTTTACCTACATCTGCTCATCACTAGAACTTGCTTATTTTGGATACTTTCAGCTGTTGGCTAAGCAAGTGTTGTTCAAGTGCTCAGTGATTCTTTCGAGGGTGCTTTACGAAGCTATCTGCTCCGATATGAAATTACTTCACTGCAGCATTTGTCGATAAGGAAAAAGAAATAGCGTCAGTGTTTTTCGGAGGCTTACTGAACTCTACTCTTGCGCTTAGACTAAGGTACTCTTCACGACCGGACAACATTCCAATAGTTTTCCTTGAAAGATACTCATCGCCCGTGGAAAGTTATCAGAATAAAACCGATAAAGAGTAAAAATAAGCAGAAGTGTCAGCGTCGCATTGGAAAACAGCCAGCCCGATAGAGACTGCCGCATTTGCCCGATCCACCAAGGGGGGGGGGGGGGGGGGGGGAGTGCTAAGAATGTGATATCGAACTACCGTTCGACTTCTGTTTTACCGGTTCTCTCAAAAGTCTTTGAAGCGGTCATACACACCAATTTCATTGCTTTTCAGGAAAGCACCATACGATTAACAAAGCAGAGTGTCGGTTTCAAACAGGCAAGTCTACGGAATCGGCCCTGTTTTGTAACGAAGAGATACCGAAGAACATGGAAGAGCGAAAGATACAATGTGTATTTTTATTGATTTAAAGAAGCTGATTTGAAGAAGGCCTCTGGCGCAGTAAAACAAGACATCTTTATTTCTAAGCTACATGATTACGGTGTTAGGGGTGTGGCAGATGAAATAATTAAAAGCTACCTCAACAATAGACAACAGTATGTTAAGCTTGGTCACAGTGTACCTCCAATGACAACTGTAAAATAAGCTTTACCGCAAGGTTGTATGCTAGGGCCACCCCTTTTTACAACTTAATTAATGATCTGTGAGGCATCCCACGTTCTCCTAAGTTAATTATTTACGCTGGCGATACCTACGTACTTTTGAAGGTAAATTACTCCTGCAGATTGAAGCCCACATAAATGATTGTTTGCGCAAATTACAAAATGGCTTCATCAAAATAATCTCATACTTAATATAGCTAAGAGCAACTATATTGAATTTCAGCCTATCAAGAAGCTGTACAAAGATGAACTGAACATCATTTTCAAAAACTAGAATATACAGCAGGTTCCGTCACAAAGGTTACTTGGTGTGTGGTTTCAAAAATCTTTATCCTGGAATACACATGTCGACACACTTGTGTCCGAACCGAGTAAAACTGTTGGATGTATACTTAAATTAAACCCACTTGTACTACTCTGGCTTAGGAATAAGATATGTTACGCACTTTTTTCGTTCACATATGAATTATACATGCTTGTATGGGGCACAGCTACTGAAAATACTGCAGGCAAACTAGAAGTACTGCAAAAAAAGTGCTGCTCCGTCTATTTGAAGATTATTATGGCGACCCACTGGAGATGCCCAGCTGTCCACTTTTTACAAAACACGGTATACTCAAGACAAGGCAGGTACACGAATACAGGCTATTATTACACATTTATAACACAAGCTTTACACTGCTGCAGTACGCGAATATACACACAAGTATCCACTGCGTAGACAGCGAATTCATGTTCTTACTACCAGAACTGGGAATGATGGAGCCCTAGTTTCTTACCGCATGGCTCTGTTGCTGAATTGTTTTGCTCAACACATAAACTTCAAACTCCCATTCATGCAGTTCAAACGACATGTCAAAGAGGTACTTGTTAATGCATAAGCGTAAATATATCTCCAAGTCATGTTCCACACCATTATTTCCCATTGAAGTAACATATTCCTGTATGTGTGTATATATGTAAATAATATGCATTAACGTGCCTGTACTATTTTTTAATATTTGGAAATGGTCACGATGTCTGATTTTTTGTATGCACATGTAGCCGGTATTATTTCATTTCCAAGTATTTATGCTTGAGATTATTTTGCTGCTCCATACACTTTCAGCAATAATAGCATATAAGGTAACATTGCTTGCTGGACCGTATATTATTCTTTGTTTCTTTTATTCCGTAGCGTGGCCGCGTCAGACCGAATGGCCTTAGCTTCGCTTCGTTCTTGTGTAAGTGTGCAGAAGTAAATTTCTTCTGTTCTAAATTTTTATGTGCATTAGTGTCACTTAGTACTAGCAGGGGGAGAAATGAAACAGAATCGCAGGGAGGTTAACAAGAGATTTACTACACAGTGTGAAGGGGAACCGCCTTTCCTAAGCTATAAGGTCGGAGTCGCCAGCTGTTTTCTTACTAACAAATATTTTTACTAGGAATAGTCTGCATTCTTTAATTTAGGAGAACGGTTGTAATTCTGCCATGATGGCTTTGAAAGAAAGCACATTCTTCTGTGAAGGTTTTGTTTTGGCGAAGTGGCGGACTGGCGCTAAGTGGTAATCTTTAGTAAAATCGAGAGCGAGTTATAGGAAGGGTATAAATTTAATGTTGCGTCTCTGCTCCTAAGAGAGCGAGACCACCTGCAGATGCCAGTAAGGTCGGTTATGACTGACTTCGTTCTGGCTCTAGGATTCATTGCACGCATAGCCAAGGGAAACGTGGAAGTTCGCACTTGAATGGCAGGATTAACTTGTCAGCATGCGGCTCACAGCAATAGCAAATCTCCTCAGGTTAAAAATGATAGTTATTCCTGTGATAAGCAACAAGAACAAAGTAAAAGATCTGCTGAGGAAACCCCATTGATCGCACGAAGAGTGCCCGGTGAGTGGAGCAGGAATGATGAACCTAATAGTCAAGAGTTTCTTGGAATTTGCACGTATAGTTATTGGTAGTGGCATTTCTATATGGCGAGTGCGTTAACATTGTTTCTCCCTATATTTCTAAAGTGCTCAGCACTGTGCTTCCCCCGGAAGTCCTGAGTCAGTCAGTTGAACTCTCTGCCGTTGATGTTGCGCTTTCCACGATGCGAATTTCTGTTTATTAAGCGAGGTGACTCTCATAGGCCTTGGAGTGAACAATGGAATCACTACTTTTTTTCTACTCCTTACGTGGTAAGTGTCATTGGAAAAAGATAGCGAGTCTACCACTCTTGCTTCCAGCAGTCAAAAAAGACTTTAAAAGGCAATAGTACTCGTTTCTTCCCTTGCGCACACTAAAGAGCGTTACATAATTATTTTTCCGACGGTGAGCTTCCTCAAACCAAATGGGCAGAGATTGTCGGTGCATTCCATTGTTTTATTTGCGTAGATTGCGACAACTCTGATGCTACCGCCAGTTAGAGCAGGCATGTTGATAAAGCGCCGAGGAGAGAACTGTGAATAAAGTGTGTCCTAGTAGCAGGGCGCCATTCGACTTCAGCAAACGACGGAGGCCCAAAGTATGAGCACATGTTTGATAGAGCACAGCGGCGTTTATTTCTATTAAAGAGACTGTATGCCTTCCTCCGTTGCCGTCCTGTTTTTACCGTAAAGAAAGTGGACGATTCGAAATGCCTAAGCTTGGAAAGATTTTGGTGGAAAGTGAGAAGAAATGCCCAGAACAGAATTTTTCGATCTTTTTTGGCTTCTCTCCTAGTTATGTTAGGACGCCGCCAAGACTGCTTAGTGGGTTTCTGCGGGATTTATTCGCTTTCGTTAACATTACCAACGTTACCATAATACTCAGATCAAATAAATTATCCTGTCAAGCGGGTTCCTCCACTTCATGTAAGAGCAGGTCGGAAAACGGAGTCGAAGGAAGTGCTGGTAGCGTGAAGATTCAAAGCACAAAAAACTGAAAATTACTCCCCGTCTCAAAGGAACGGTACCAGATATGACACAGAAACCCGCACTAATTAGTGTTCTTTTTTTCTCTTCACTTTAAATTTGACACATATGGCCGAGGTTTGCGCTACCGGTCATTTTTTTCACGACTTTCAGGCCCAGGTTAAAATTTTTATGCATTGCTAAGGGCTACGAGCATGCTCGTTTTCGTCTATGTAATAGACGATTTTCGCATTTTCAGTAAAACGGCAAGAATTCTCCTGAGCGATGGGCAGTCCTTCTTTGACGGATAAGAAATGTGTATCCAGGGTACATGCGGCCCTATCCTTCACTGAACAACCGTTTAATAAATGTTCGTCTAGCTCATCTGAGTCCATGTGCAAGAACGCCCGAAGGAACCGTATCGTAATTAAGACAATGAATGATTTCTTGTAAATGTATTAGCTTCTACTAGTGCCTGATATGCGCTTGTCTGCGCCTTGGGCATGTAATCCATGTCTGCTTTCACCAACTATAGGAAGGCTGAGCGAGCCGAGAGGCACTTTCCAGGAAAATTATGTAAGCCGGTAGGCAGGGCAGCATCTCATTGAATCCAGCTTGATTCCTGCTGTCCTTTTTCGTTGTCATGGCTTGCTAGACTTGATTTCTAACATCATCATGCGGTTGACTGATAATCGAGAAAATCAGGATATGAGCACGCCGTACTCTCTCTCATCACCGATTTTTCCTGCCTCCCAGAAGTTAAGTACTAACTGGTGAACTTTGATTTCTTTCCGCTAATATTCATGTACCAACCCCGCGCTCAATGTTACCGCCGCCATGGATTATAAGCCTGAACTATACCTGACTGATATCTTTGGCAACATATCTCTACTGCCGTAAACCATTGTTCTTTGATTTTGTCCAACCTTTTCCAGTACTTCGACAGCTATGATCCATGGACGTTTATACCTGACCAGCAACAAACAGAAAAATGGCTGCCCTGGCAAGATAGAGTTGTTCCTTTCCAAGGAACTGTGGCACGGAGCCCAGGCAGGGTTCTCGAAACCGACAGTGGAGACTTGCCCAAACGAGGATTTTGTGCCGCTGTCTTTCTCGAGATAGAGACCCGGGTCGCTTCGAACAGGCGACTACTCTCCCACGCTCCGGCCGCGTCCAGTTGCCTCATCAGGGCTTAAAGTCAAGAGGGGCCCGGCGGGACCCGGCCCTCCCTCCATTCTTTGAGGAGGGGCTCGGCCTCTTCTCAGCATGTCAACTGCAGCACTCCGGCACACACTTGACAGGGCTCGAGTTGATATTTTTCTTTTTCGCTGTAGTGCTTTGTGCGGGCAAAGTCTAACGCTCCAATTTCCTGAATACTGATTTCCTTCGCTGGATTCGGTGGATCTGGTGGGTTCGTGCGACGTTTAATCATGGCCTCGATTTCTTTTTTTATTTCACTTAACAGCTGGTAATGTTAAATTCTATAGCCAATATACAGACGACGCATATATCGCATGCAGTCTTGACAGGCCTATTATACTGCTACAGATGGGCCGCTACATGCCCACTTTACGCACGCTAATTGAAAACATTAAATTTCGTATAAATATATAATAAATAATGAGAGAGTCACAGTAATATTTATTATAACTCATCCATTGGCTATTTAACTTAATAACCAGGAAGACCTTTTTAAATGTATGTCGCCGCCCTACGAGGCCCCAATGTCAATGAAGGGAGAATTTAAGCCCTGTGCCTCATGCGGCACTTTCTGATATCTTCGTGCGGGCTTATAGAGTGGCTCGAGCTATAGACGGCCATACAGCTGCCCCTGTTATGACTGGCCTGCTACAAGAGCCGGCCAGTTGGTAGCGTGGTGGCGAGCGGCGAAAACGACCCGCAGGAACCGGGTCTCAGGGCGACGGGAGACGGGGCAGAGAGAACTTAAAAAGATGTTTATTCTACATATTTACAGGGAGCTCGCTTCCGCGAGGCTCCACTAGCCATAGGGTTTTCTCAGGTCGTTCTCTTCTCTCGGGTCCCGCGCTTTTTGATCCCTGGGTTCTTCTCCCATTGGCTCTTGGGAGAGGAAGGAGGGAGAGGATGGGAGGTGTCCAAAACGTCCTTGACCCGCCTATGGCTGTAGTCACCGATGGTCCCGGGGGACAATGCCGAAGCCGAACACATCACGCAGCCAGCAGCACCGTCATCACACGTGCAGGTGTGGACACATTCCACCTGGTAAAAGTTTGTGGCCCGATGCTGATAACGTCGGCACTCGCCAGCCGAAGCACTTCCAGATGTGCCGGACGGGGTGGCGTCGCCTCTTCGGCCTGATGGTCAAACGTACAGGTGGGGTCTCTACCAGAGGATCACCCCTTCAGCTCAGCAACTGACGTCTTTCTCGGCACCACCGCGGCGCCTCGGCTGAATGCAGATGTTTTCAATCTGCGAGGCCAAACAAGCCGCTGCCAAACAAGCCGCGACCTCAGGCCAAACAAGCCGCGACCTTCCTCTTCAGGCTCGTTTTGCACGCCAAACGGAACAAGCCACGTGCGCCGTTCTCAGCAGAAAGCCTGGTCGTAACACCCTGTAAACAGCATCATTCGACGTGGGCGGCTGTGTTCTGCTCGAGGTTGGATCTGTATACTCCACGCTTTACATGGGGCAGCTGTGACGACTCCATTATAGGCGCCACATGCCACGTTTTTTTTTTTCATATTCGTGCTTGCTAGAGAAAGGCCTCCGAATGCCACTTGCTCTCCGTCGCAGCTGTGCTCGTTCGTGTGATCCCGAGAGCGCAGTTTAAAAAAAAGCTCGCTGTGCAAACGCGCCCTAGAGTGGTTTTGTAAAAAAGTTATTTCTAGTAAGTGCACTCTTGTTTCTTTGTGTCGGCCCCTTTTCTGTAGGAAAGGTCCTTTGCCCGCGTATTTTCTTTAGATGTTGTGCTTTACCAGTGTACTCTCAGTATTAAAGCTCCCCTTCAGCCTCAGAGAGAAGTGTTGATGTTGTGGCCTCTGTAATTGTCACATACTCACGAAGGAGATTAACCATACTGCAGACAATGATATATTGAACGAAAAACTTAAAAGGTCAAGGCTAATTCTCATGTAGACAAGGGCTTAAACATCATCTTTCTCTTGTCTGTGCAGCTGAACAGCGATATTAAGCAGAAATGTGCTAGAAACTTTGGCAGGTAACCGCCCAGTCGCTTATTTGCACATCGTGTTTTTCTTTCTTCTAGGCGCTTTAGAAGGTTGCCAAGATGCAGTCATTTTTTAAACGATAACAGCTGTACTATATATTACAGCGTTCTTTCTGCCATCCTCGTTCGTTCTGTGGTATTTTGTGGAGTCACCATGATTCCCTACCACCTGACTTTGAACATGCGCACCAGCCGGCGTCTCCATTGTCGTGTCTCCGATACCCTCTAGTGCGCTTACTAGTCGCAGGGATCGTTAAGAATGGCTAAATAGGCTTGTTGGTGGCTCATGATGAAGAGCTTTTGATAGCGCAGTAAAAAATGGATAATAAGAAGAGACGAAATAAGGACAGGCACCTGTCCTTGTCTCATCTCTTCTTACTTCCTATGGTTTAGAAGTCGCACCTGTCGTCACTAACCCTGGGGCTGTGGTCCCTGCTACTCGTGAATGAAGCTCACTCTGATCGTATCGACATTTACACGGTCAATACCAGTAAACACAACAGCTCCACTGAAACTGTGATTCGTCCACCGGAGGCCATATCCTTGAAAGCCCAACTCTCGCACACTACCACATCGACTAGACGAGACCTTGCCGCGCTTCAAAGAGCTGTCCACAATATGTTGTACAGCAGCCACCTAACCTCTGGGCCATCTTCTGCAGGTTGCCTTGCGTCGAGGCTAGCACGAGCATCCGGTGCACGAAAGAAGGATTACTTACTGTGAGCGCGATCTATGAACTACTCTTCTTCATCTCTAGGCATCATCATCACTTGTATTTCTTCCTCATCTCTACATATCATCATCACCTGGACGATCCAATCTTCGTCGTCGCAGCTCGTGATCGGCCAGATGAAACGGCCACATTAAATTCTCCAGTCTGGACCTTAGATCGGGCTATTTGCAAATACCCGTGTCAGAGTCCGAGAAGGAGAAAACAGCCTTTGCCACGCGAGATAGGCTGTACGAGTTTAATGTAACGGCTTTGGGACTCTGTAATGCGCCTGCCACTTTCGAGCGTACGATCGATACTGTCCTTCGTGGGTTAAAATGGAGGACATGTCTGTGCTACTTGGACGATATTGTAGTATTTTCGACCACATTTGCCGAACCCCTGGAGCGTCTCGAACAAGTGCTTTCCTGCCTCGCACGCGCGGGCCTACAGCTCTATACGAAGAAATGTACTTTCGCAAGCAAGTCGATCAAAGTGCTGGGGCACTTAGTAAAGACGGCATTCGACCGGACCCTGAGAAACTTTCCGCCGTCCTCGAATTTCCCCGTCCTCGGCGCCAAATGATCTGCGCTCTTTTCTCGAACTGGCTTCCTACTTCCGGCGCTTCATACGCAACTTCGCTACGCTTGCATCTCCGCTCCATCAGCTCCTTTCAAACAATGCACCATTCGTTTGGTCGGACGATTGTGACGATGCGTTCCTGAAACTGAAACACGCTCTAACGTCGGACCCCGTATTGTGCCACTTTGACCAAAGTGCAGCCACTATCCTTCACACTAACGCTAGCACTCATGATCTGGGCGCTATTCTCTTGCAGCGTGAGAAGACTTCGCGTGAACGAGTCGTCGCTTATGTAAGTCGCACGTTGACCGCTGCTGAGAAAAATTATACTATAACCGAACAGGAGTGCCTCGCTGTTTGGGCCGTGCAGAAATTTAGCCCATACCTCTACGACCGCCACTTCACACTCGTTACCCACCATAATGCGCTGTGCTGGCTCTCATCGCTCAAGAACTTGTCGGGTCACCTTGGTCGCTGGGTGATACGTTTGCAAGAGTATGACTTCGACGTAATCTACAGGTTCGGAAAGAACCACGAAGACGCCAACGCCCTTTCTCGCCGCCCTTTGCCGAGCAATAATGACTCAGCATCACCTAGCTGTAGTAACGCGCCCTCCGGACTTTCACGATCGCCCCTGCCCGTCTCAGCGCTCGACTGGCTGCAACCTGACCACCAATCTGCTCTCGTCTCCCACCAACGGGATGACCCGTATTGTGGGACTATTGTATAGTGCATTCAAAATTCTTCTGCACCTCCAAACGCCCGGCTTCGTTGTCAGCTCAAGCAGTTCAAGCTTCAAGATGGGGTCTTGCATCGCTATATCTATCACGTCGATGGCAACAAGTGGGTTCCCGTCATACCACGTACTTTGCAACGCGAGGTACTCGAAGCATTTCATGATGACGCGACGTCAGGTCACCTGGGATTTCATAAGATGTACGACAAAATACGAAGTCGATGCACATGGCCCAGCCTGTCCTCCACTGTTGCCAAGTACGTCACATCATGCTCTCTTTGTCAAAGCCCCAAACGACCTACGACTGCTCCTGCTGGTCTTTTGCAACCTCTTCCCTGCCCCGCCTCGCCTTTCGAAGTCGTTGGAATAGACTTGTATGGTGCACTTCCCAAGACCTCAATTGGCAATCGTTGGATTGTGAGGGCTGTGGACCACCTGGCACACTATGCGGAGACAACATGTCTCCAGTCTGGTACCGCCGCTGAGGTTGCCGATTTCTTTCTGTCTAATATCTTTCTACGACACGGAGCCCCGCGCGTTCTCCTCAGCGACCGTGGCAAGGCTTTCATATCGTCTCTTCTTACGGAAATTCTGCGTGCCACCAACACCGTCCACAAGACCACCTCGTGCTACCATCCGCAGACCAACGGCTTGACAGAGCGTTTTCCTCGTACTCTATCAGACATGATTGCCATGTACATCCGCCCCGACCATACCAACTGGGACGCAATCCGGCCGTTCGTCACATTCGCTTAGAATACGGCTGTACAACATACCACCGGCTTTTCACCATTTTTACTGTATGGCCGCTCGCCAAGTTTACCATTAGACGTGTCGCTACTTACAGCAGCTTCTGCACTCTCAGGGACGCCTTTTTCCGAAGAGTTTTTGTCCCGAGTCGCGGATTGTCGTCATCGGGCTCGCATCACACCAGCATCTTTCAGGAAGTTCGGAAAGAGCGCTACGATTCGACTCACCCCACTGTGACTTTTTCCCCTGGAGATGAAGTTCTTCAATGGACACCTGTGCGCGTTCCCGGCTTGTGCGAAAATTTCGCGAGTCATTTTATTGGACCCTACCTGGTCATTGAAAAGACATCCCCTGTTAATTACCGCGTATCGCCGCTCCGAATCCCTTCCTACCTCCGTCGCCGTGGTACCGAGATTGTTAATGTCGCTCGATTGAAACCGTACACGCACCTGGTTTCATGATAATGCGCGGCCGGGCGGCCGCTTCCACTACGGGTGGGCATTAGTGTGAGCGCGATCTATGAACTACTCTTCTTCATCTCTAGGCATCATCATCACTTGTATTTCTTCCTCATCTGTACATATCATCATCACCTGGACGATCCGATCTTCGTCGTCGCAGCTCGTGATCGGCCAGATTAAACGGTCCCTTATATTACTATCAAACATTTGGTAAGAGCCACTACATTTCATTTCAATGGCGGCGGAGCCATTGCGGGATTGCAGGTAATGACAGCGTACATTAAGCTGCGCGCATGGCTCGTCTGCAAATTCGATGGGTGCCCGTACCAATCTCTACAACAGATGCAGCGCGGCAACTTCATCCCATTGCCCGCCACAGCGCGCTTCTACAGTGGCATTCACCGGACTTCTCCAACTCCCATTTGCATTCCCTAGACCCAGACTTGCGACTTCAATTGCCTTGAGGACTCTTTCATCGCGAAGAAATATTACTGTACCACACGGGGCTGGGCGTGGCATATACCAATGCTTACTCGTTCTTTATAGAAATGGCTGACAGTCCGACATGTGGTTTTTGTGGACAACGAAGACAGAATCGTCTATCTGCTCTGCAAGTGCGCATCCTATGCAACTCAAAGGAGCCAGTTAGGAGTGAAGCTCCGCCCACTTGATTACCGGCCACTCGCTACAGGGAAGATCCTGGGTCCATGGCCTACGCGCTCCTGCATGCTTAAGGCTGCAAAGGCACTGGCTTGCTTCGTGATGCTGACGGCGCTTCACGAACACCTGTGAAAGATGCACATGTGGTAGTGCTCAGGCGCTTTGTGCACGTCTTCTTACTAACTGTCGTGTTAATCTTCTTCTACTCTTCCTGCCTCTGTCTTCTCTAATGTTCCTCTGTCCCCCTCCCCAGGCGTAGGGTAGGTAACCCAGCACGCACTTGGTTAGTCTCCCTGCTCCGCGCGTTGTGGGGATCGGTGTCATGCGAAAAATAACACGAGCAAATTGTCTTTGACGAATTGTTTGGCATTTAGCCAACTATGACAAGTAGGATCAAGGTCTTTGTAGAAAGCGCATAAGTATACACTAATGAGTATGCCTAACCTGGGCAACCAGAATGTCCACAGTGCCTGCAGGTATTTATACAACACACCCCCCTACAGCCCCCGCTCCCCCCAGTAACCACTCACACACTTTAAAAGTTTTGAAGCTAAGTAATAGCGCCATCCATATCCAGCCTAAAGGGCGAGGGGGGAGGGTAATACACCAACAATGAATATTCTGGACAAACCTCTGGCAGCATGGCAACTCAATGGTAGCTAGTCGTACGATATAACGTTGGCACTGACGTTATTCTAATGAACGGATGTGGGCTTTGTCGAAAAAAAAAATGCGCTACACGGTGACGGTGACTTGATGTGCTATCTTAAGCATCGTGCGTTGAAGTACTCATAGAGATCGAGATTAAGATCACACGAAACCATAACGAATAGTAGTAGAACATGCATTGCTATTATAGTGCTCATCACGTATTAGCGTAATTCAATATACACACGTAAAAACGTAATTCAATGTACACAAGTACCATCATGACAATAGCCGGTGCCAATGGTTTTATTTACTTTATGTAACCATGTAGGTGAAGCAGACGTAGCCTGCTGGTAGCGTTCTTGCAAGGCACATCGCGGTCAAGTTTTTTATACCTCCCTACCGCTTCGTAGGTTGCAGTACGCGCCTGTGCGCTTTCTTTTGCCTACATTTCCGACGCGAAAGAGGGCAAACGGCTTTCCATTCTTGTTGTAAGAGCGGAGCTCTTTAAGCCAGCCGTCCGGTGCTAACCACGAAGAAAAAATCTGGGCCCACCCTGAAGGCAGTGCATGGTATGAGGTGCAGAAAACTTCAGACCCGCTGGAAGTTGCGTGTTTCGCACCCGCAGCCGCGGCATTACTAATGTCTACTTCCCGCAGTCACGGCGTTTCATATGTCAACTAAGTTGGTCATTGTTTGACAGAGTTTTTATAAAATTCAGTCATCTGTGGTGCATACCGTTATACCATGGGCCGACCATGACGGCTGTGAACTCAGCGAGACTGCAGCGTCGTTAATCATGACGTACATGACGGATATATTATGTCAGCTATTGTAAAGACAGTCATTCATGTATGTCTTAAGTTAATACTCTGACTCCCAAGTATTAGGCTATATTAGGCGAACGAAATGATCAGTAGGGCTCACAAAGAAATGGTTCTCATTAAAAAAATCCGTTTCATGCACTCTTGTTGAATGATTTCTGGAGTTTTACATCTCAAAACCAAGATATGATTATGAGAGACGCTCATGCACTCCTCGCAATTCGACGCTGTGTATTCACTCACTCAGCACATAGAAACTTTCGCGCGTTCATAGAATGCTTCATCATCAGAACATAATGAACAGTCAAAAACATACCATAAGTTCTCAGAAAGAGCTTCGTTCTTTTGCTTTCTTTTGCTCTGTTTTTACCGCCACACGAAGAGTAATTATCAAACGAAAACAATTCTCCTACATCGTAGATGACTGCTTCGTAGATGTAGTTCTATTAATAGAAGCTTGGCTTTCCATTAAATCTGCTCACAGTGAAATTTAGCACGTGTCAGAATAATTACAAGTTCTTTAGAACACATCGAAGCGGAAGAGCAGATGCTGGTTTACTAATTGCAATATCAACGAATCATTCCCCTCAGATTATTTCTATCATATTCTCCCTAGAAATTGAATGTGCATGCGTGCGTTTCGGACGTCAAGAACTTATTTCTGTGTGTTATCGTGCACCTCAACCTTCTTCGACGTTTTGCGCTCCCTCGCGTTACCCACTTCATAACATTCTCCTACGATACGCGAACTATGCCTTTCTGGTTTTCATCATCATCATCATCATCATCATCATCATCATCATCATCCCATCTGATGTCCACTGCAGGACGAAGGCCTCTCCCAAAGCTTTCCTTGCCTTCCTATCCTGTGCGAGCTGATTCCATTTGATGCCTGCGGATTTCTTAATTTCGCCACCGCATCCTACTCTCTGCTGCCCACGGCTACGCTTCTCCACTGTTGGTATCCATTCCATTCCGTTGTAACTGTCCATCGGTTGTCTAGCCTTCTCATCGCATCACCTGCCCATGTCCATTTTTTCTTCTTAACTTCGATTAATATTATGTTGGCTACCCCTGTCTCTTCCCTGACCCACTCGGTTGTCTTCCTATCTCTTAATGTAACGCCTATCATTTTTCGTTCCATCGCCCACTGCGTGATTCTCAACTTCCTCACTAGCTTCTTTGTAATTCTCCAATTTTCAAACCCATGTGTCACTACTTGCAAAATGCAGTAGTTATATAATTTCCGCTCGAGTAATAACGGTAAGCTTCCGTCTGTGAGTTAGGAATTTCTCCCGCATGTGCGCAATCCCTTGCTTATTCTTCGGTGTAGTTCTTTTACATGAGTGGGTTCACCTGTCAGCAGCTGTCCTAGATATGTGTATTTTTGTACGACTTTTAACGTCTGGTCTACAATAGCGGAGACATGTTTTTTTCCTGGCGTGCCACCTAGAAATAGCTTTATTTTCTGCATGTTCATCTTTAATCCTATCTTCGCGCTAGGTGTCTTTCATTTTCCAGATATTAAATCACAAGCATGTCTTCACTTACTTGCGTCACTTAGACGGTGTCTATTTACCCATGTAGCCGCCTATCTGGGCTCTCCCCTGATCGCCTCGTTCATCTGGTATAACCAAATATTTGCGACGTAGGGTATAAATGTATGTCGAACATGAATGACTAACCTTTACAACCCTGACTTGATAAGCTAGTCACGCACGTTACAATTAACGATGCTGCACTCACACCTAGTTTTCTGCACATCACGCGGAACACTGCCTCTAGGACCGGCCCACACACCCGATGGCTGCTCTAAGGAGCTCCGCTCTTAGAACAAGGAGGCTTCTAATTTTGATAAAGAATAGCATAGCAATAAGTATGTTCTGCTACGATTGGCTGCGTAGACCTGCTCGATGCCGCAGGAATAATTCTACGATGCACCTCGCACGACGACGTTTATCCTAGTCTTAACGTTCGGCTCAATGCCAAACAATCAGGCACAGCCAATTTACGCGCCGACTGCTTCGCGTGACACTGATTGCCACAATATGTGGTACCTGCCGGTTATTTTTTACATGAGGTGACGTTTGAGTAAGTGGCAGTGACGACAGTGGTTGTGAACTGTGATTGGTTTGACACACCAACTGGCAATTTGCATTTGTTTATCTCTGCTAGTCCACGCTGCTGAGCTCACGAAATATAACAACACATGTCTAGGGATGTCCTCAGCCCTCACTGTAGGCGTTAGTCGCGGTGGTTTAAAAAGCATTGAATCGAACAGGTGAAACTCGTTTTTTTTCCGCCAAAAACGGAGATTCTAGCCGAAGAGTCGCAAGGAAACGATTCATGTCCTTTCTTCTTTTATTTTTGTGTCCTGCGGGAAGGCGATCGAGAGCAACAGCAATGTCATTACCTAGTGCTGTGCGGAGCCTCGTTAGGGACATAGCAGAACCATTCCTGACACAGAGAAGGAACTCGGTTTTAAGTGTGATAGTTTAAAAGCAACAGCCTCTCCTGACTAACGCACGCAGTTCGTTGTACCTGTTCTCTAATGCTGAAAACGAAGCAGCGCTGCACGCGTGACAAGCGCATGACTACGCGCCAGTACAGGCAGGCGAATTCGAAGGCAGCGCCACCTGCCGCATCTCGAATGCAGCGAAAAGAAGAACGAATTGCTCTTGCACGCTATAAACGGCTGTATTAAGGGTGAAGCGGGCTCTTTTCTTGGGCATAAATAATAGTTTTTCAGCGGAGTATGTATGCATGCGTGGCTTTGTGCTGTTACGCTTCGAAATTGACCAACACGCTGTTGAATGACGCTAGCGGCGTTTTTTGCACCAGTTTCAGAGCAAAGAAAAAAATAATTCCTCTTTTTGGGAGGTAAAAGCATGCTCCTTTCCAATAATATGACGCACGAGCTTCCCATTAATGTTTACCACTATATAAAAAATTTTGCGGGCGGTAGATAGTCCCCTTGAATCGCTGCCCCGCTCCGGAGCTCTTTTATTGCGATAGCAATTATATGGACACTATCGGCTGGTTTTTGCCGCCCCCGTCATGAACCGTATATGTATAAGGATATATATATATATATATATATATATATATATATATATAAAGTCCCAAAGAAAGATAATTCAAATAAATGCTTCCGACGCGCGCAATCGAACCAGGAACTTTCTCACTCCGCAGCGCCTGGTGCCACAAAGAACAGATCCTTTAGGGAACTAAAAGCGAGCCTTATATACACACCCTTTACCACTGGCAGGACTCAGAGACGGCAGGCGCTTATAGCGTTTCTTCATTACGAGCGAGGTGACGCGAGGAGCGCAACGGGCAGGCGCCTATGCAACAGGAGCGCTGTTCAAACTGAGAGTATCCATTGGGACAGCTTATTCGCGCTCGTTCGGTGTATACCTGTGCGTTCCTTTCGTGCGTGCTTCACTTGATAGTTCGCGCTCATCTTCTGTTTGTTTATTTAGCGGCCTCCCCTAGCTTTGTATGTGTAGCTTCGTGACACTCAAAGTATAAAGCCCTTCGTACCAGCACGCGCTGCCCACGGGGGGCGCTCACTTAGCAAGTGCATGTTTGCTGCAATTAATATTGCTCCAGAAGCTGCGAGCCTCACTTCGTATAGCATTACAGTTTCTTGCTATCGCATTCATTGCTTCGCCCTTGCGGCGAATCTGTGACTTTTTTCGAAGGCCAGTATACATAGGCAGGGAAATACGGGGCTTTGGAGGAGCAATACAACCGCCGGGTTACTTTACCTGCAGGTGCGCCGTATATCAGCTTCGCAAACGCTTTTCAATTTGTTTGCTTCAATGTTATGTCCGCCAAGCAGCTGGTGAGGGTCGCCGAGGATCAGGCTGGCGGATGCAATGCGATGCTTTGAATTTGCACCGAATGCCTGCTTCAGCGGGCAATGAGCGCGCCGATGGATGGCCGAAGGTGCAGCGTCAAGAAACTAGCGTCGCTTGTTTATTGCGGTAACAACGTGATGTTCTCAGAATTGCATGTCGCACAGCTTTCAGGAGAGGCACAGTATACGCACACTGATTTAAATCTAATGTGTACACTGCTAATGTGTACGCACACTGCTTTGAAACTAATCCGGTAAATAAAGCACGCCATCGACACACGCCCATTCATTCCCCTGAACATTAGCCTTCGTCCGTGAAACGAATAGGAGAAGCAAAAGAAGCAAAAGGCGTACCATCATGCTCTCTAGATCGTGCGTGCGTGATGTACCAGCCCACTAAAATCTGTTTAAAATAGGCGTGTCTTAAATATCCGTCAGTGCTTGTCGTTGGGAAAGCAGATCATACTCGCGGCTAAATAGAAATGAGGCTATACGGCGATTTTGCACTGTTCGACCACAGTTCCAAACACACACAGTGCTAATACCCTCAATGAGGTTACTTGTGGCGGTGAGAGTATGTACTCTTTGTCGTTAAAATAATCACGGTATTAGCATAAAAACACTGTTACGTTGTTCCCTATGCCTCAGTAGAACTTGTCTTTGGACGAATTGGTTCATGCTTCAGACGGAAAAAAACGGAGCGCTATAAAACGACAGACGAAAAGGATGGGACACTCAGGACTGGTGCGGAAAGAAAAAAAAAATGAGCGCCAGTCCTTTGTGTAGCCTCCTTATATGTCTGTCGTTTTTAGTGCTCCGTTTTTTTTTTTTTCGTTTCTTCCCTGCGTGTCACGGATACACGTCGCGTGCACAGCGGCAGGTAGCAGTGGGAAAATATCGCGCAGCGACCGCAAAGATGAAGCAGGTATGTATATATGTATGTATGTATATATATATATATATACATATAAGTTTGGTTTCCGGCGCCCTGAATAACATGACGGTTAAAGCTTGCAGTGATGTTTACAGATGGCGCTGTACATTTTGAATATATTCCACTGCATTCGAGTATTCCTAAGCAGTATAAATAAGGGGACATATTTAAACTTTTTTAGCGCGCACGAAAGACACTGACACAGAAAAGAAGGACACACGAGCGCTAACTCTCAACTGTTTTGAGAGTTGCGCTCGTGTGTCCTTCTTTTCTGTGTCAGTGTCTTTCGTGCGCGCTAAAAATGTTTAAATATGGATAACCACCAACTATCCCAGCTATCAGTCTTGCTGCAATAAATAAGGGGCTCTTTTTCATCTGAGCATCAGGAATGTTTTTAAAACGTGTCGTTGATAGCACTATGAGTGACTGGGGAGGAGTTCCGATTTGAAGATTTGACACAAGCCGCGCATATTTTGTTGAAAGGCCACCGTCATGTCTGCTTGTTGTGCACCAGTACCGACATATGCGTAAACGTGAAAGATCACTCTTTTTCAGCAACATGGCTGAATCGCGCGCTCAATTTTCCCGAACGCTCCACTCACTCGCCTCGATTATTCAAATGTTTCGAATACCTCATTCTCCACTCGAATGTGAACATTGAAAATGTAATAGTCGACGTAGATTCGCAACTTTCGAATCTTCGCGCTTTCTTAAATTTACCCTATAGCGTTGGAAGTTGGTGTGATGGTTCTTATATAACGTCATTTGCGCGTCTAGTTTGTGTCGACTACTCTTATAATAATATATGAAGGAGTACATGCGTACAATTATCGCGCAGAAAGCTTTTGTGGCGCTTTTCTCGATCCCGCATAAATACGTGAACCAACAATGCCTACGGTACGCATTTTAGCGAAAGGTAGCATGCATTTCTCTTTGGCCAGATAGATGCTTATGCGTGCGCGTGAGTGCCGACCCTTTAGCTCCTTGAGTACCATGGAAATGTCTGGTAAGCCCAAGTTGCGTTGACAGCACCTCAATTTCCACAAGAGCGCTGATCCTGCTCGTCACACTAGGCCTAACGACAAATAATGCGGCATAGGCAATAATGAAACAGTAATGTCTGATCCTGTAATGAAAGAATAGTTCCAGATTATTGCAAAACATTTCGGAAACGATGGCGAGTGAATAAGATAAAACCTGCTTTCTTGTTTTCTGAGGGCTCGCGGGGGCCTCCAAGCGTATATAGATTATCTATAATAGGCTATTTTTCTCGACCCATCAATTTGCCTCATTGACCCTTCAGCTCAATACACTCAAGAGTCTTCTCTTATCAAATGCCCTTATGGTGACCATGTTAACCTGATCCTCTCCGGATATTGGGGTCCGGCAAATATAATAAGCGGCCAGTTCACAGACAGTCTCGTCAGTAAGAGGCATAACATATAGCATGCCATCGAGTGATGAGATAGCCATGTTTATGCACGACAATCCCTACGACACAGCTCCGGATAGATTTCTGCATACGTACAGTTGCTGTTTTGCATTAGTACACAGAATCTTGAAGCTCGTTAGCCAGATGCTTGATGAGAGGCTGATTGTAAACATTTTGGTCGGGACAGGGATGCACGGTGCGCACTCTATCCGCTGTCTCGCGACGCCACTTCCCGTCTTGTGAACGGGGCTTCATCAGCGGCGACTGGAGGCATAGGCCGCTGCCCGGGCTAATTGCCGTGCCGCTCGCCCTGATACCATCTCGGAGCCCTTTGAAGGGATCAGCTCTCCCCAGTGCGTCTTTGTCGATTCCTCACTCCCTCTTCCTTTCTGCCTAAGAAGGGAGCTTAGCAAGGCGGACACAAAGGAAGAGGTATGGCACGGGCTGTATATATGCCTCCAAATGAGCTGCTATTGAGCGCCGTCTAGCGCATCGAGGGCTCCATATAAAGTCAGCTTGGCTCTGTCTCACAGTTGCTCTGTCATTGAGCCGTATTTGTCTGGAGTATCTCGTATTTAGTAAATATCTAAGTTTTGCGGCATTCCACTCTAATTACACGGTGTGCCACTTTGGATGTGCCCGTGCAGGTATACTCGTTCACCTCTGCTTACCGGCTCCAAAAAGCAGTTCATAGTTGTAGTGTGGTTCCTGTAGGTGTATAGCTCGCACGCACCGATGCATGTATACCATTCCTGCATGTAGGTTCTTGGCGCAGGCCAAGAAACTGGGCAAACTTGCAGTCCCATGCACTGCTTGTATGTGAGATAAGGTAACGACTCTGTTCCACATGCGCTGGTATTATATCGAGTGCCAGCATTGTCACGAAAAAAAGCGCTAACGTACTTTCTTGCATTTTACGGCCTTACACGCCCATAAATTTCAACTTAAAAGCGGCCAGCATACGTCGTTGTACTTACAGTGATCCTGCCAGGGGTACGAGAAATTTGCCACGAGCTGTGCTTTTTTTAAGTAAAGCTTGTAGTGCCTAGTTTGTGCCTACGCGTAGTAGGCGGTATGTTCGCGCTATAACGACAGGCTTACAGAAACGTGGTACCCTTGTGACCCTATGTGAAGTGACGGAAGACACTTATGCATTGGAGTGGGAAAAAATCTGCCGCCGTGCTGGAGTATTGAGCACTGGCCACATCCACCGAAGGCAAGTGCCTTAACCACAACACTACACACTAACGCTTGTGAGATGTGAACATATCTGAACCATAAGTGTGCCTTAGATTTTGTACCACCATGTTTCGGGCTTTCGAAGGACAAAGAAACAGAACCGAGAAAGAGAAAGAGAAGTAGTAGGTGGCTTCGCTTTCCCCCATTTTTTTGGTTGCGGAAGGGCTGCTTCTTATGTTTTCGCCTTCACCCTAAAATAAACTCCTTAGAGTTTTCTCATTCACAGATAATTTATTACAAAGGAAGAAGAAGCACTGAACAAGAAAAAATATCTACTTAAAAGCAACGTGACGGCTTGTCAGCGGAATGGGTCGTTGAAGGCAAGTGCTTCGACTTGTATATAAATGTCCCCTTTCCTCGCCATGGAATCGTAGAAAGCTGAGTGATTGTGGGGTGGAGCATGTATTGATGTAGCTCTGAAAATGACAAAAGGCGCGCAGAAGAGACACAGGAAGTACGATCTGTCAAAGTGAGACTGTGCTCATGCTGGATGTGAACAATACAAGGCGTTTTAAATATAAAGCATTTCTTGGCGAACTTACGCCACATTGACCACACATATCTATCTAGCCACCTACGTCTCCGTGATGTCCTGGTCGCCCCGTTCAAACGGCATATCGAACCATTTTGGACGTATTGCATATACATATCCAGCCTTAGGCTACATTGAATAACTAGTGCTTCTAGCAGCCACTGTTGGAAACTCCCTCGTTTTCAATGGAAAAAGCTCATTTTTTCGGCGATGCAAAATCGTAGGGGTGGAAATTCGAAAATTATTTTGGTAGCCACGTTCTAGGACCTGTAACGCACTAAAATATTGCAGCAGTGCTAACATCCGCGATTGAAATTCTCTTCCCAAGACGCGGAAACATTAAACAATTGGAGCCTATGGAGCCCAGCAGAATCACACCACGTTTTTCAGGACGAAACGGGCCGTCTAAAAAAAACTAGAGTTAAAGTTGCAAATCACCTGGAGATTCATGTACTACGAGGGCATAGCTTTCGTTTCAGCCTGTGAGCATATTCCAGCGTGAAGAAAAGATTCACATTTTCGCTAGAAGGGCGAAGCAATGAATGCGATATTATTGCATGATGGAAGACCTGCAATCGAAGTCATGTTGTTTTTATTTCTTCTGGCACGTGCTTCATACACCGCGACCGCGCTAAGCAGGGTGAAATTTGCGCCGTCGAGTAACTTGGCCCAGCACAGTAGTATTGTGCGAGCGCGTTCTTCCAGCATTAGCAGACGCATTCGTGTGAGCGCTATGTGGCGAGGGCATTCCCGGAGTTGAGACGATATGCGAGGCACTTGGAACAAGGCACGTGATCAAGGCGCTGCTACCACTACTACGTTGTAGAAACGGGATAGAAACGCCATCACCGACTCACGCGATGTAGTTGGCTAGCCGGCGAGGACACCGCGCCTTGTCTGGCGGAATTACGCGTAAGCACGGGCCCCTTCGACGCCAGGCAGCTCACGGATTTCAGCATGCACTGTTACAAGATCCTCGTCTGTAACAAGATCCCTGTCTGCCGCGCCGCCCTACGCGAACAACGCACTAGTTGCGAGCACGGGCCTCCTCGACGGAAGCCAGCTCGAGATTCACGCATGTTGCCAGCTTCAAGCGCAGCGCAAAACTGCTTTTCCGCTAACATTGAGTCCTTTGCGCCATCTAGGGAGGGAAGCCCAAACGAGCCTTCATAGCAGCTTCAAAATATATATAAAACGCGCAACGCTTGCACTGTCGGCAAGCCCGGCAAGCTTGCCCCGTGGCGTTGTTGTTTGAGGCGCTCCCCGGGCGCTAGCTCCGAACCGAACGGCGTAGATGTGAATCCCCGCACTGGCGCGCCATATAATTTCTTTAAAGGCAACTCCGGCGATTTTGCAGTGTCCCCTGTTCTCGACGAAATTTTCAATATATTTCTAGAAGAAAGGCACAAATTTCGACACCACAAAAGCAAGATAAAAGGCAGGACGAGCGCTCCTAAAGAAGTACTTCTATGATATCTTTCAATATATTCTTCTCGGTACTGTATTAATATATGCGAAGCCAGGCAGTTGTTATTTAGTGTTCGTGCAAATGACATTCAATGCGCGAAAATGGCTTTCATATTGTTAGAGGATTCGCCATGTAGCCCACCCTGTGTTTTGGACGCCATTGTCAGCGGCCCTACCTTCCCCTGAAGGCGGGCCGTCGAAAGCAAAATGGCGCTAGCCCAGTGCTGAAATCTTCGCTGTAAAGTTCAGAAACGCTGACTTAGCTCAATACATCATCGCATGACCCCTCCGCTTTCATTGTTCTGGCACCAGTTCTATAATTCTGATGGCGGGGAGGCTGTCACATCAGCGCACAGGCCACGCGCAGCGTCTATACGCTTAGGTTTTGTTTTGAACACACCGTTGAGTCAGTTATATAAAACTATTGGTGCTTTTCTGAAAAGGAAAACTGAACCACCCTGTCTCCTAAGAGACTATCTGTACCATTGGAAAACATCAGTATCAGAACATGGTGAAAAAAGAGCAAGAGGTTCTATTGAAGATTGTTTGTTTCTTATATATATATATTTATATATATATATATATACGTCTACGGGGCATGATGGCGACGGCGAAAACCGCGTTCAAGTGTCGATAAAATTGTTATCGCAATAAAAGACGTTCGAAAATATGATTTCCGACTACACAGTCAAGTCTGCGACCGTATCACCCACTGATCTCAATTAAGGGGAGCTGGATGATGCTTCAGACGCGCGCAAGTGAAGCCGCTGGAAGTCGGTGTCCTTGTCCTGGAAGCGAGCGCCGTGGACAGTCGATTGCTGCTGGTGAGAGAGTGTTTTATCGATTTTTGCAAGAAATGCCATCTTGTTGTGCGGTAAACTGCGCGAGCTGGCCAGAAAAGCCCTCAGGGAAGACATTTGACGCGTAAGTACCCCAAAATTGCATTTATTTTTGCGCATTTTGCGAGCGAATAGCTTTGTTTTTCCCGAGTGAGGCGTGTTAACGCTGTTTGGCCTTAGTCATGCCGGTTTCCGCGCTCGAAGCCACAAATCCTCCAGCTTTGGGTAGTTAACCTCAAAAGAGACAAATGAAAACCAACTCCAAGCAGCAGGCTGTGTAGCCACCATTTTACAGTCTTGTTTCGACCGGTCGGGTGCAGGAACCCGTCTTACGGATCTACAGGTGCCATCATGTTCTACAATACACAAGGGTCGTCTACAGGTGCCATAATCTTCTACAATATACATTTCTCAAACAACAGAGAAAGTAATACGACGGCAAGACCAACTGCATGGTACCAGGCTTCCAAAAAAGGGGAATGTTGCCGATTATTTGAGGGCGTCAATTATGACAGAGCTTTCAGGAGACCTTGAGTAACTGTACATAGCGCTACAGGGGCGCATGGTTGAGTCGGCCGCTGAATCGAACCAC
The DNA here is from genome assembly GCA_013339685.2 of Hyalomma asiaticum. Classification (NCBI taxonomy): domain Eukaryota; kingdom Metazoa; phylum Arthropoda; class Arachnida; order Ixodida; family Ixodidae; genus Hyalomma; species Hyalomma asiaticum. The sequence continues at coordinate 25,252,608 of CM023481.1, forward strand.
TCGGTGCTCCTTGCGAGGTGCGTAATCGCGTCATATATTAAGATTAGAATGCATCACACCGCGAAGACAGTGACAGCAAAAATTACTGGATCTAACATCCGCAAGCAGTTGACTAAACTGATCCTTTTCAGTCACAAGTAAGAAATGCGTGCTCAAGAATCACACATGGCTACGACATAAATAAACACCCTGTTCTGTTGTCGCTGTTATCCGCTTTCATTCGAAAGTGCTTCAACTTACGTACACCTCCTCATCAGTGAAAAGTGAAACGTTTCCTATATAGAGCACTGAAGAGGCTTCTCCTGAGCTATAAGCAAATATAGGGCTCAGGTACCACTTTAGCGGGTGTATAACACCAATTCAATAACTTGCAGTGCCAATTCCAGTTTGGTCAACACTCTCATCATAAGTGGATATACTTTATTCATTCACCACAATATATACCTCAGTGTTTGCGCATCCTAAGTAATTTAGTTTACAGTATATGGTTCTGAGCAAGCCCATTAAATATTAGGGTTGTACACTGCACCGTTAAAATGTACACTACCAGAGTCATCTCAACTGGGATCAGTGAACAATGCCGAGTAATATTTCAAGAGCAGCTCCATACATTCAACGCTTTGTAGAGAACGGAGTGTTTGCAGCTTTCGCTTTTGCGTTAGATTGCTGCTTAATAAATATTCAGTGCGTTGTATATCCCCGAAAATGCAGACGTCTCAGCACAAATGTTTGACGATTTTGCAATGTTTGCCTTGCATTTCCACGTGCGCTCTAGATTTGAGAGGGTGGAATTTCTCAAAGCTGTCAATGGTACACAAATATGAAACGGCATACACTGTCGAGGGAGTGTACGCCATTGCAAACATGTGATGACTGCCTATTTCGTAAAGAAAAAAATATCGCATCGCAACATCATGATAAACGTGAAAGTGACTAGCAGAAAAGTACAATTCAGTCAGTCTAGTGGGAGAATATGTTTGCCTTAAAACTCGCATTCAGCCAAACTTTCTTTGTGTTTGAGGTTGCTTCATGCTATATTTTCTTGCTCTAACATCAGCGATTATGTGAAACCGCAGAAACGTGCGATCACAAGCACAGAGGCAGCGCGAAAACACTTCATTTTCTTGCTGTCTTCCGGGACATACGGGGGAACTTCCGCTAGTTCCAGTTCCACGCGCGCCCGCCGCGAATGAAGGCGGTGCGCCGTCCAGCCTTTTAGGTGCGAAGCACCTTACACTCTAAACCAAAATGGACGAAAAGGGGGCATGCTGTTCGTCCTTTCGGGGACTAAGGGGGCTGCCACAGATTTTGAACCAATCTTGGAGTACCTGCAAGACTAACAGCAGCGATTCAAGTCTTTAGTCCCCTGCAGTTCCCACTTGATGGTTTAATGGTTGCCCTCGGTAGAGGATTGCAGGCAGACTAACTGTTGAACGAATTCCGACCAACCTGAAAAAAGAAAAGTGGAGGCTTCCCACTGCGATCACATTTTCACTCGATCGATCTGCATTTATATCCACATACATACTTTATCAGCATTTAATATGGCATATACAGACTCCCATGAATTCAAAGGAACATCACACACATAGACACGCAAACATACACGCAAGCATATCAAAGTAATGCACCACATAGACCACTCACCTCACGCAACCGTACACAAAAGGTCAGGTGTATATATTCGCACATATTACCTCTCATGGAGTGCCGGTGGTAAGTTCCCGTTCAGCGCAATTACAAAGTAAATATTCCCAGAACAGCTGTGCGGTTAGCGTCGGCTCTTCGATAACCCTGCACCACACAGGGCTATTAAACTAAACCCGCCATATAGTCAGCGCGTTTTTAATTAACGAATCCCGATTAGTACCTAGCACCTTGTTGATTGAAGCGAACGCGCGTTCGCAATGCCGTGCGCGAGCTCTTCAAACACCCCTGAGCACACACAAACACAGCAATGGCAAGCATTCAGCTGCGGCGGCGAAGAAACGCGGTGCATATTTGCCCCTAGCCCTTTTGCGTAGAGCACGGCTGTAGAACAAACGATCACCGGCACTCCCAAAATACCCAATCCTGCGATATTTCTACTGTCGTTTTTCGGCACGTAAATGAAGAGAAAGTCTCATCGTCACTGTCGTGGCTAAGATGTGATGTACTTACTCCACTCACTACGAACGAGACGGCTCGCAGTCACGGTATGCAGCGTAGTCGCAGTGCGCCGGCGGCAGCACGGTGGTTCGGTCTGCCACGTAACGGCGCTCGCCTTCGCGATAGCTGCTTGACAGTGGTCGTCGCTCGAGGCGTAATACACAATCTTCATTACACTTTACTCCACGATGCAGACAGTATTTCCCGGAAAACAAAAGGTACGCTTCATTTCCTTGCGACGGCAATAGCTCACATCGGCCGCCGACTGGCTCGATGCCGACGCCATGCGAAGTCTCTTTTCGCGTACAAATTGCAGCCATTTACTATCTAGGGCACTCGGCAACCAACCGCTGACGATTAAAACTACTTAGTTTTGTTAGCGATGTAAATATTCCTCGTAATTCGGTGCGTTCAAGCCATGTATCCACAGCGTGTAGGCTCGCAGGCTCTCACTGGGGCATGCACACTACACCAGCCAACTCGCCGTAACCCTACGCCTGCCTCCGCAGGCCTGAGACGGCAGCCGAGCGAGTGGCGTCCAAACACATAGCCAGCCCTTCCAGTGACGCGAACCGCGTGACGCTATGCAGCCTCGCAGAGTCGATGCATGATCGTGGGACGCCAATGGTTCGCGCGCTTTGCGTTTTCTACGAGTGAAAGAAGCGTCTAAATTCCTCCTGAACCACTCGAAGAACATGGCGCGGCTAGGCAGCGCGGAAGCATACGATCCAACACAGACGAACGGGCACTTTTTTGTCCCCCCATTGGTATTTTTCGTGGCGGGCTTCTGCACACGACACGCACTCGCGCAAAATTTGGTCCTTTGGGATGAACCGTTGAACCGGTGGTCTAAATGTATGCAGTTAGTCCAATTTTTCCCAATTCTGGTTTAGAGTGTAGGGCCGAACCTTGTCCTCCGTCGCTCGTCTTCACCGTGCTCTGGTTTGCATGGAGTCCGCTAGGGGTGCTGCGGTGCACAGGCGCTATGTAAGTCTTCGTGCGCGCCACTCTAGCGTGCGGGTGTGGGCCCATCCTGGAGGCTGTCCAGTCAGGCGGTGTGCGTGAACGTGTGGGCCGATCCTGGAGGCCGCACGCCCAGTCAGTGTCGTCTGCTCTCTTGAGAGAGAGCGAACGGCGCGCGTTCACTATGGAAACGCTCTTCCTTTCTGCGATGAACGGTTTACCAGCTCGCAAGGAACGAGAACGCGCCCTCGCCAGCGAGAGAGAACGCTGACGCAGGCAGCGTCAGCTAGCGAGTTTGTTCTTTGAAAAAAAATGTGGCTGAACCCTCTGTCAAAGGATTCGGCATAACACAAAAGTGAAATGTCTCTTCGCAAAAGCAGGCAAATGTGCATTGTTACATCGAGGTGAACTTGCCCATTGCTATCTGTGTTTCGCTGGTACGGCACCGTTTTACGTGGATGAACCCACGTTCACACAACGCCTCCATAACACCAAGGACGAACCCATTGTGGTAACTGACATAGTTAACCTAACAACTGGGCACATTCTATAGTCAATGCCACGCGACAAAGGCATCAGGCATAACTACTGGCGCCACATTGACCCGTTAGCGTCGTTGCCGTGCTCTAGCGCCTAACGCAGCAGTTTTCTTGTTCCCATGACGCTCGAAGAGCTGTCGGCGGAGAAACGCCACCCACAAAGAAATGTGACTGCTGCCCTACCACTGCGATATCGGTGCAAGCTGTACGAAAGCGGCTATGCGTGCGGCTCTGCACGCGTTCATCGAGGCCGATTTTGGAACGCGCCTAGAATGGCGCCGCCATCCAGGAGAAATGAAGTGAACCTGCAGTGCTTCAGTTCGCCTCTTCTGGATGCCGGCACCATTCCGGGCAATGTTCCCTTAGATGCGCACGTCCTGAGCCGGACGATAAAAGAAGGCGCATTCGTACAGCATCGAGCATGTGCGGCGTTAGCGCAGTGGTAGACAACCGGGCACCTTTCGTCGTGGCGTGGGGGGCTGTGAGTTCAATTCCCAGCACAACAGAAATTTTTCTGAGTGTTCTTCTTTCGTGTTCTTATGTTTACTTTATTATATCGTATCCGCTACGGCAGTGACGTATGAGGTCGTGGTGAACCCTGGCATTGAACCCTTTGTTGTTAAAAACTGACTGTTCGCGGCGAAAACGTGAAAATTTTATTCTGTCTGTCACGCACTTCAACTGCCCGGGCGATTCAAGTAGGCCATGAACACCAACCACAAAACTAGCACGTGTGAACGGGATCATACACACCAACATGACACAGCGTAAGGGAAACCTCAGGCCTATTTCTGGCAACGTCTATGTACACAACAATGTTAGGCAGCATTCGTCTAATTAAGAATTCATATTAGACTGCTTTTTACACTCTGAAATTAAAACTAAACGCATTATAATAGGTGTCAAAGAGGAGCTACTGCTTTTTGCGCCAGCCAGAAATGGCCAAATAGCCAGTTCCCCGTTCCTCTATCCTGCCCTGTGTTGGCCCGCCAGCCTTCATGCATACTCACCTCGGTGGAGACCCTGTTATTATGCACCCATCACCGTCACGTTGGACGTAAGGATGACCTCCGTGTGTAGAAAGAAAGGGCAGTGCCCGTTCGACAGCGCGCCTAAGCGGGAATGATCTGAAAGTATTTTTTTATTTACTACAACGTAGACCTACGCGCCGCTGTACAGTAAATTGTGTCGTGGCGCCGGCGCTGCCCCAAAGATGGTGCGAGAGCAGGCCGAAGCGGGAAATTTGAAAGGAATTCAGCAATCTTCTATCGCATCCTTGAAGGGAGGAGGGGTCGAGAGTGGAGGGGTAGAGCGTGAGGGACGAGAGTGGGGAGAAGAGATAATGTGACGTATCAGGGGTGGCAGAAGGCTATCGCCTTTCGACGTCATTTGCAAGGAAGGAAGCAAATATATGGGCATTTTTCTCTTTGAGATTTCAATCTACACGACATTGCCGGCGTAAGCTGCGTGCCCTTTTAGGGCTGAAGCAGATTATGGTCGGGGCTATGTCACTCCCTCCCTCCATCCATCTATCCGCCGTGTTGCGTCCACACCAGCACTGCTCATGCACATCCTCCTCCCCCTCCTCTCCTTGTCTCCTCTCCTCCCCTCTCGGCATTCATCCTCTCAGAACGGCGTGCGTTGACTATGGAAACGCTCTTTCTTCGATGAACTCTTTACCAGCTCGCAAGCAACGAGAACGCGTCTTCGCCCGCGAGAGACAACGCTGACGCAGGCGGCGTCTGCTAGCGTCAAAGCGATGCAAACGCGGCACCTAGTCAAACCGATGCAAACGGTGTGTGCACCCCCCGTGCTGCTTTGCATCGCCTCATGGTCCTCTTAAGCGGGAGATGGTGTAATTTCTTAGAAATTCCGATATATATATATATATATATATATATATATATATATATTGATAGTACGCATTTAGCATTGAGCCAGTGAGGCGTTTATTAAAGACAGCAAAGCTGAATCGACCAGCCGTTCAAGCGGAGCAAGCGCGAGCACCAACAACTGTCTTCCTCTTTTGCTGGCTCTCCTATCTACGCCCTGTTTATGTTACAATTACTCCCCCCGCTGAAGAGGAGCCGTCCTGGCGACCTAAGGAACAGGTACAACTGGCGGGTCATAGTGCGGCTTCAGGCGGTCGACATGAACAGTTTCACGGCCCCGACGGCGGCGGTCTGTGGATGGGTCGACAGGCTCAATAATATAGTTGACCGGAGATGCTTGACGTAGGACTTGGTAAGGGCCTTGATACTTGGGCAGTAGCTTCGCGGAAAGGCCAGGAGTGGGCGAGGGAACGCGGAGCCATACCAATGCTCCTGGCGAATATGACCGTGGAGGCAGGTTTTGGTCATGACGGTCCTTCTGTCGCACTTGGTCTTGAGCGGTAAAGGAACGAGCGAGCTGTCAGCAGTCCTCGGCATACGTGGCGACTTCCGACAGAAGCGTGGATTCTGACGCGTCCGGGCGATGCAGAAGAATAGTGTCCATAAATGACGAAGGTTCGCGGCCGTAGAGAAGAAAGAAGGGAGAGAAGCCTGTTGTAGACAGGGTGGCAGTGTTGTAGGCGTACGTGACAAATGGTAATATGCGATCCCAGTTGGTATGGTCAGCGGACACGTACATGGAGAGCATGTCGCCCAGCATACGGTTAAAGCGCTCAGTCATTCCGTTGGTTTGTGGATGGTATGCGCTGGTTGTACGGTGCACAGTGTTGCATTCACGCAAGAGGGCTTCGACGGCTTCAGAGAGGAACGAACGTCCGCGATCGCTGAGTAGCTCACGAGGCGTGCCGTGGCGAAGCACAAGTTTGTGAAGGATGAATAAGCCGACTTCACGTGCTGTGGCCTCTGGCAGCGCGGCAGTTTCAGCATAGCGCGTCAGCTGGTCAATAGCGACAATCACCCAGCGGTTGCCGTCAGGTGTGTATGGAAGGGACCATACAAGTAAATTCCGATACGGTCAAAAGGTCAGGAGGCGCACGGCAGTGGCTGAAGTGGTCCAGTGATGATGTTAGATGGGCTCTTCAGACGTCGGCACTGGGAGCTTGAACGTACGTACTGTCAGACAAAGCGCCAGTAGTAGCGCAGTCGGAGGCGTGCAAATGTTTTGACTGCACCGGCGTGGGCACATTGTGGGTCCGCGTGAAAGGAGGCGCAGATATCGGCCCGTAGATGGCGAGGGATTACCAGCAACCATTTGCGCCCATCAGATAAGTAGTTGCGGCGGTACAGAAGGCCATCACGGATGGTGAGATGGCGAGCTGTGTGCCGCAGTGAACGGGGGGCGGTACGTGGGGACGGATGAGATAGGTACTCAATTATAGGGACTATCCAAGAGTCCTGGCGCTGCTCGGACGGCATGTCAGCGTATGCAAGCGACACCAAATCGTAGCTGGAAGCAGACGCAGCGCCGTACTCATGGGGAAGTGGAGAGCGGGAAAGAGCGTCGGCATCTGAATGTTTACGGCCTAACCTGTAGACGACACGGATGTCATAGTCTTGGAGACGTAATGCCCAACGGGCTAAGCGGCCAGATGGATCTTTCAGCGACGTTAACCAGCACAGGGCGTGGTGACGAGTCACGACGTCAAACGGACGGCGATATACATAAGGTCGGCATTTTGTGATCGCCCAAACAATGGCCAGACACTCTTTTTCCTTGACCGAATAATTTGCTTCAGCTCTGGTGAGAGTTCGGCTGGCGTACAAGACTACATACTCGTCGAAACCAGACGTGCGTTGAGCAAGAACAGCGCCCAGGTCAACTCCACTAACATCCGCGTGGATTTCAGTAGAAGCATCGGGGTCGAAGTGACGGAGAATCGGCGGGGATTTCAGAAGGTCACGCAGCATTATGAATGCGTCATCGCAAGCGGAAGACCACGCCGATATGCTTTGGCTGTCAGCGAGTAACTTTGTCAGAGGCGCTATTATCGATGCAAAATTGCGGACGAACCGGCGAAAATGGGAACATAGTCCTATAAAACTCCGGAGTTCCTTGAGTGTTGACGGCTTAGGAAACTCTGCGACGGCGCGAAGCTTTGCAGGGTCGGGCAGAACACCGTCCTTGCTGACAACGTGCCCTAAGATGGTAAGCTTCCGGGTTGCAAAATGACACTTTTTCAAATTCAACTGCAGCCCAGCATTTGTAAGGCAATCCAAGACGGCTGCGAGGCGCACGAGATGGGTGTTGATATCTTTTGAAAAAACTACGACGTCGTCCAGATAGCAGAGACACGTGTGTCATTTGAGACCTCGAAGTAGGTTGTCCATAAGACGCTCGAACGTAGCGGGGGCGTTGCAAAGGCCAAAAGGCATCACGTTGAACTCGTACAAGCCGTCAGGAGTCACGAACGGAGTTTTGGGGCGGCCAGCTTCATCGATAGGCAGCTGCCAGTACCCCGATCGAAGATCCAACGAAGAAAAGAACTCTGCGCCTTGCAAGCAGTCGAGTGCGTCGTCGATTCTTGGGAGCGGGTAAACAACTTTTCGAGTAATCTTGTTGAGGCGCCTATAATGAACACAAAATCTGATGCTACCGTCCTTTTTCACGAGTACGACCGGAGAGGCCAAAGGGCTGTGTGAGGGAACGCCGCGACTAAGCATATCGTGCACCTGGGCGTCTATAACTTGGCGTTCAGCATGGGAGACCCGATATGGACGCTGGCGCAGGGGCGCATGGGTGCCGGTGTCAATACGATGAACGGTTGCAGATGTCCGGCCCAAGGTGGTTTGATTGTGGTCGAAATAATTCCGATAGTGGTTGAGGAGTTTCAAGAGTTCCATCCGGTGTGCACAAGACAACGCCGAATCAATTGACGGAAGAAAGACGTCTACGGACGATGAATTCGACGTAGTAGCGGGATTAATGCTGGCGACCGCGAGACTTCCGGTGTGGTCGGGCACTTCACTGTCGCAAACAGAATCAGTGTCCTCAAGTCGGCCTATACAATCACCACGGAATAGAGTGGCTGGGGACGAAAGCGGGTTCGTGACATAAATGTTTCCGCAAGAGTTTTCAATCATCAGAACGGCATAGGGGAGAAGAAAGTTTTTGCGTGAGGTAAATGCTTCGAATGGGGTGAACATGGCGCTAGAGAAGGGAGCATAGTCGCAAGTGATCGGCACAAGAACACAATACAAATGCGGGACGTCACTGTCGGCTGCGACGACCACACCAGAAAGAGAGGAATCGCTAGAGCCAACGTCAGAGGTCGCTGATAATTCTAGTTGTGCACGCACACAATCAACAACGGCTTGATGTGTAGCAAGGAAGTCCCAACCCGATATAACGTCGTGCGAGCAGCGTGATAAGACGACGAATTCTACAACATACAAAATGTCCTGAATGATTAGCCGAGCCGTGCACGCCATAGAAGGTTTTATGTGATGCGCGGTTGCTGTTCGCAGGGAGACGTCGGAAAGCGGAATCGTAATTTTCTTTAATTTGCGGCACATTTCTTCACTCAACACAGACACATCGGCTCCAGTATCCACTAAAGCTTGCACGGCAACACCTTCAATGAATACCATTATTTCGTTAGCAGGCAGAGATCGAGGGCTTGTAGATTTCGACGGCGGCGCAGTTCTTGCCTCCGGAACTGCGGCGGTTAGTTTTGCGTTTGGACGGGTGGGGAACGACGAACCATCGGCGAAATGGCACGTCGTCGTGGAGAAAGCGACCGTCGTGTGTTGAAGGTTCGGCGAGTAAGCGAAGTCTGTAGTTGTGTGGGAGGGAAGCGGCGGTGCTGACTCAGTACGGACGTAGCTGCAGGCTTCGTTAACGGTAGCTGGACGAGGGACGCACCGGTAGCATAAACGCTCGACATGGCCGGGGAGGTGATAGTATTAGCAGATTGGCTTATTGTCGGGTGGGCGCCAAGGATTACTAGGCGAGACTGCGGGAAGGCGATACGGGGGCACGTGCGGTGCTGGCGGAGCGCGCGGTGCGTAGATGACGTTTGTCTGATGAGCAGCATCCACGACGTCAGCGTAGCGCAAGGGTGTGGATACAGGGGTGGCTGGTGCGGTGGAGGCAGCGCCTCAGATACTTGCTCTTCGATGGTTTGTCGCAAAGAAGAGGCGAGCCCGTGAGTATTGTTTGGGATAAAGGAAGCAAGAGACAACTGTCGCGCCACTTCCTCCCGTATAAACTGCTGTATCTGATGCGTTAAGAGACCAGAATACGCAGATATGGCACCGAAGGTCAAAGCAGGCGTGGCGGTCGAGTTTAAAGCGGGACGTCGAGTTGCAATGCGCTGCTTCCGCAGCTCGTCATAGCTCTGGCAGTGCTGAATGACATCGGCAACTGTTTGAGGGTTTTTGGCCACTAGCATGTGGAAGGCATCGTCCTCGATGCCTTTCATTATATATGCTTGACTTTGTCAGCTTCGGTAATTACAGGATTGAAGCGGCGGCACAGGCTTACGACGTCCTCAATATAGGATGTGAAGCAATCACCAGACAGTTGGGCGCGATCACGTAAGTGCTGTTCTGCGCCGAGCTTGTGAACTAGGTCGGCCGAAGACGTCAACAAACGTGGTTTTGAAAGCGGGCCAGTTGGAAATCTGAGCCTCATGCTTGTTAAACCAGAGCTCTGCTACTCCTCGTAGGTAAACCTGGACGCGGTCAAGTTTGTCTCTATCGTCCCACTTTTCGACGCTTACTCGTTCATACGAAGCGGGCCAGTCCTCGACGTCTTGCTCGTCAGTGCCGTTGAAGAGGACGGGGTCGCGCTCCCTTGGAACACCGGAACAGCGGATAGCTTGAGGGGGGGGGGGCAGCATTCTGCTGCGCAACGTCATCGGTCATTGCTGAAGGTGAAGGTAGAGTCCGGTTACGGAGTTCCAGGATGGAAAAGAGAGCCAGCCCTCTCCACCACTTGATAGTACGCGTTTAGCGTTGAGCCAGTGAGGCGTTTATTGAAGACAGCAAAGCTGAATCGACCAGCCGGTCAAGCGGAGCAAGCGCGAGCACCAACAACTGTCCTCGTCTTCGTCTTTTGCTGGCTCTCCTATCTGCGCCCTATTTACATATATATATATATATATATATATATATATATATATATATATATACGGAACAGGACGGCGACAGTGAAAGACCTTTCTTCTGACCATATATTTCCTGTCGCCACGAAAGTATTGGCCCTTCGATGTATACCCAGAGTCTAACTGGTAACTTGGTGTACACAGCGCGAAATAAACCCGGACAAAAAGCAACCCGCAGACGCAACGTAAAAAAATCACAGCTTCGTTATAAGGGCCAGGCAATGAATGCTGTGGCAATGCATAATATGACATATGAAGTAAGACTAGCAGCTTTAGGAGCAGTCTCAATTGTTGTGAACCATGGCTTATTAAGTAAGCATGCAGGTAAGCATGAAGTAAGTATGCAGGTAAGCATGTCACAGTCGGACGGCAGAGACATCCGGACGAAACGCGACCGAACAGGACAATGTAAACAGCCTACCGCTCCAAACACTTCAAAATGCTATCATTGTTGTTTTGGGGGGTTTTACGTCCCAAACCAGTTCTGATTATGAGAGACGCCGGAGTGGAGGGCTCGGGAAATTTCGGCCACCTGGGGTTCTTTAACGTGCACTGACATCGCACAGCACACGGGCCTCAACATTTCGCCTCCATCTAAACGCAGCAACCGCGGCCGGGATTCGATCCCGCGACCCTCGGATCAGCAGCCGAGTACCTTAGCCACTACACCACCTTGGCGGGGCAAAAAACTGCTATCATTCGACTGATAAAATCTGGGTGCTTCTTCTAACTTTTGCCACCCTTTACAAATAATCCACGCGCGTTGCGGGGAAGGACCAAGGTAAGCATTGCTCAGGGTCGTCTAGATTTCCTTCGAATACCCTTAAAATGGCCTTAGGAGGGTGATGAATGATAATTATTAGCGAACATTAAAACGGCTATTATGTGTGACGCCGTAGTGAAGGGCTCTGGAAATTTAGTCCAACTGTGCTTTTGTGCACGCACTGACGTCACACAGTACACGGGCCTCACCATTTCACCTCCATCGAAATGAAGGCGCGGCGATCGGCATTGGATCCCGCAGCCGAGTGCCATAGCCACTAGACCACCGTGGCGGGGCTGCATACATCATCAGTGGTTCATTCTATGCACACCTGAGGGTGCTAATCGCGCTGCGCAGGAGCAGAGGTCACGGGGCACTTTTTCAAGTCCGACCACTTTCGTAGGATCCCGGAGAAATGAAAACCATTGCATTATTATCAAAGAAACACGTCATTTGGACACTGAGTATCATTTTTTACAACTTCGACATTAAATATATAGTCGATTAATGTGAACTGATAATGCCTAATATAATAACATTGTTTATCCACCTGAGGTCATTTAAAAGATAGCCCGAGGGGGTTAAGATGAGAGTGAATAATACTTCGTCGAATCTCCGTAACGCACGCATGAGTTGTTTTGAAAGGCAGCGCAAGCTGTATCTGAAACACCATGTATACGGTAATGGTTTGAAGATCTACGATCACGCAGGCATTTCGGCAGGAAAAAAAGTTAATGTAAAGATATATTCGCCTACGCTTGCATATCTCCGATAAAACGGGGCTGTCTTTCTTTTCTTTTTCCATGTGTAAACTGAATCTTCCTATGAATCGGGAAATGACTGCAGCCACCTTATCATCACGGCTCGCCGGTCTGAACTTTGTCGCCCCCAATGACGAGCGGCAGCGAAGCAAGTTCAGTCGTGAGATTTGGAGTTTTGGAGATTTTCCTTTTTGAAGAATATAGTCTATCTAGGGCTATCTGAATGTGAAAAACTTTTTGCCAGTCTGCCTGCCTGTCTGTCTGTGAGTCTGTCACTCGACTCAACCCGGCCGAAGCCAACCGGGTGTTCAAAACCAACCGCGCTACTAGCAATGGTGGATGACATCACACACGTTAACATTATCTCAGGACTATTTGAGGCAAAATGTGCGTACAAAACCTTAATCCGCAGCGTTCTCGTAATGAAGGTTACGCCTACACACTGGACTGTTTTTACGTTGAAATCAACACGTGAGAAATGGTGCTGAAGAGGTGCTGCACGTTAAAGATTGATTTGTGGGTTTTTACGTCCCAAAACCAGCTCTGATTATGAGAGACGCCGTAGTGGAGATCTCCGGAAATTTCGACCACCTGGGGTTCTTTAACGTGCACTGACATCGCACAGTACACGGGCCTCAACATTTCGCCTCCATCGAAATGCAGCCGCCGCGGCCGGGATTCGATCCCGCGACCCTCGGATCAGCAGCCGAGTACCGTAGCCACTAGACCACCGTGGCGGGGCGCTGCACGTTAAAGACAACCAGACAGCAGCCGCGGCTCTGTAGCTGGCTTTAGGGCAACAGTAATAAAAGGCCGAAGAGATAGCGCCATAGTAGGGAGAAGGCGGCAAAATTGTATCGAATTCAGCAAAACTTCCATGGCCTCCCTCGGAGGAGTATTGAAGGCACGAGGGGTTGGAAGGGGAGAAAAGAGGGTTTTACGTACCACGGGCGGCAGAAGACTATCGTCTTTCGACGTCATTTGCAGCGGACAAACAGATACGCGGATGTTTTTTTTTCTCGTATTGTGCTTTAGGATCTTGCTGTGGCGTATGTCTCGCTTTCGCGCGATATTCGAGGTGGAATCGGAACTGAACGACTATGTCCACGAAAGCTGGATCTCTCTACGGGCAACATTAATGGCTGCTCTGTTGCATCACTGACATAATTAACTAGTCAAGTACTTCACAATTAGCGGTAGTGGGAAAACGCGTAGTTCTCTGCACCTCACACAGCGCACTACCGCCAGAATCGGCCCACCCATCGGAAGACCGCCTTAATGAGCCCCACTCTTGAAACAAGGAAGGAACACTGTTTGTTCCCCCTCGCGATTGAAATGTGGACACAGCAACCACACAGACACGCATGCAACTTACCAAGCGGTTGGGTGGTACCAAACACGGGCCTTCGAGGTCCCAGGCAAGCACGCTACAACTAG
>CM023481.1:25271275-25385620 GCA_013339685.2 Hyalomma asiaticum
CCTTTCGTATGTAGCACGTGCACGTTATCAAGTGATACAGATAATTCAGAGCCGGCGTCGAACGCCCGTGATGTCTGCGAAGCCGCTCCTTTTCTGCAAATGAAGCTGCAAAACGGATGCCGAAACCTGAATAGCCTGTCTTTTGTGGAAGACGACCCGAAATTTTCCAAGTAAGTTGTGGACAACTCATGTAGCGTCAATTGTGTGGTTTTGTTAACATCGGTGGTGGTAGCATTTATCATCCCTGGTTTACAGCAGTTACGTCAATCATTTCAGCTACCACAAGCAGCCGCTGACAGTCGTGAACATTAATCTCCGGGATGGGGGAGATGTGGCGTCAACGTGGATGCACTGACGTTAATAGGTTACCATGTCGTCCAGTAACAGTACACAGAGTGGTAATGCTATTTCTGAACGTTTGGGAACCCTGTAGACGTACTTCTGAAAAGTTACATTTGATTGTGTTGTTCTAAACAGTTGCTTTCTAAGAGGGAGTAGCCAAATTTTTAATGGTTTTGGTAGTAGAGTCCTCGACTGTTACTTTTATTATGGTTTGACAATTAGTCCTTGCAACCTCAACCCTGAGAAAAGAAAAACGAAAGAACAAAATAAGAAAATAAAGCATGCCTTGTAGAATGAGGATGTGGAGAAGCCTCACCAAGGTATGCAACGCTGGAGGATGTGAAGTAAAGGAGCATCAGAAAACTAGAAAGAAAGCAATTGTACTAATAGTATATGCGAACTGCCACCTCACCTTACGCTGCTGAAAAGCTGATTCTACGCGCACTCTGGATCTGTAAATGAGGCAGTATATTCGATAATCCAACGAAACTGACGCTTCAGTGTACTTTGTAGAAGCCGGCGAAATGAGAACTGTTGCGAGGTGGAGCAAATCGCTGTTTTTTTTCGCAGACTACGCTGGCAAGCATCTTCTTCGACACACTACGAGAAGTGACTTTTCCACGAAGGCTCCTCTTTGGCTGTTTTGTATGAATGGTCGTATTTTTCGCCTGTATTCTTTTTTTGAGGGAATGGTTTAAAAACGTGCATTAGAAGAGCACAGAGCAGTGCTATACGGCTTTACATAATGCAGCCACAGGGAGTCGTTATGACTTGTGCAAATTTTTCACACCTCGCGCATGGTGCTGTAGCGCCCATACGCTCCGGAAAATCGACTTAATTTACGTTACGCAGAAAAATGAACTCATGCGTGCGCGAAGCACGCACTCGTGTACGAAAAGGTTACCATACAAAAGAAACAGGTAAAGGCTTAAGAAATACATGTCAAGCTCATGCCTGCGAAAAAATAAAATAAAAACCGTTAACTATACATAGCTGTTGGCTATATATAGTTCACTCGAAGGATTAGAAAAAACACAAAGGGAATGATAAATTGGCCTTAGGGCTGTGTAGAAGCACGCTGAAATTGCAAGACGTGATGACTAATTTTGCGTGCAGGCACGAAAAGTTGTGAAATATCTGCAGGCGAGAAACAAACAAAAACGTGGCTCAGTATATTGTGAAGAGGCTGTACAGGAGGGACAGCCGGAAAGTAAGATTAGTGATGAAAAATTATGTGATATGAAAGCTAAAGCGGCTTTAGGCGGCTTCAGAAATAACAACGTAAGGGATATTGCAGTGAACACAGCGTTTTTTTAGAAAGGGCTTTAATACATACGCCGAGTAATATAACGCTCTTTTCTGGGTGCATGTCGTGGGGGATAGCGGACCAGTATTCTACACGTGAAGCAGCCTAATAAACTTATTTACGCGTGTTTCTTTCGATATTGTTCAACGAAAACTGCCGCCTATGATGCACCGGGGAGCAAGGATCAAGGAATGCGTTTGTAGTGACGTAGACGTCAACTGCGCTTAAACGAGAAAAACGACATGCCTACGAAACTACAAATGAGGTGCCGTTGGACACACACATTTGAACAGCCATGATGCGAAATTGTTGCCTCAGGAGGCTGTTTCCAGCGATACCTTGAAACGGTGGTCTCGTAACCACGCCGCTATTTGTCGGCGCAAAAGGCCTGCTTACACTGAATCGACACAATACCGATTTCACAGCTACGCAAGTAGTGACACTTCGACCAAAAGATTTTTGTGCCGTCGTTTCTCATCCAATGAACACCAATGCAATTTATGTCTGTGTAGGCTGAAACTGAACCTAGAACAGCCAGACGTAGTCGCAAGGAGCGCTGGTAAAGGAGAGGACAGAGCTCTCAACATTAAGATGGCACAACTCGTAGCGACGACCGCATGCTCTACGAAACCACGCAATACAGTGCAAAAAGTACTACCTGAACGATGCCTCAGCGCAGCCTCCGGTTCCAAGGTTTTCGACAGGTGCATCAGCTTGTTGATACTTTTTTCCAATAAAGTGTAACTCTAGCATCGGTCTCTCGAAACAAAGATAACTTAAATGACAGGGCCACTCGTGACCCTGGCAACACTATATACCACATCGGAGTGTACGTAGGCTGCACAAGCGTTCGTGGCTGAGCATTTCCCGCTCAATTTTCGTGGTTAGGAATGAAATTAGAAGGAACACATTATCCGTAAATTCCCTCCAGTTTCAGTCGGGAAAGCTGAACCCGAATAATATATTTAATCCATTGGAGCGCATCGCTTCGGGGCGACGGTTCATGTAACATGCAGACAAAGGTATCAGCGTAAGACTCCAGCTCCAGCAAATGCCAAAGCCAATGTCCAAGGGATACGTCTGACGTTTTGCAAGCTTATCCAGGTGACGCCAGCGATATATACTGAGTGGTTTTTCATAACCAAAATTTCGCACATCTACGCTCGCCGTGGGAAGCAGGAGCTTAGACACTAAAGGAATCGAGTAGCAGAGAACGGAATAAGCTCAATGCGGTGACCTGCATAGAAAACCTGGAAGGGTGAAAAGTATGAGTGAGATTACGCTTTCGATTGACGGACCGACAGCTGACGGTAGCGACGCAGCATCTGCGCTGGAAGTGAAACTCCCGGACGTAACCTTTGAGAATTGAAATATAGCCCCGTTATTTATTCACTTGAAGGGAGAACTATACGCCGTATTGTGTTTAAGCTTTCTGGCACAGAGGCAGATCATCTTGCATCGAGAAATGGATACCTATACACGCGTCTTCTGTGCCGGCCAAAAAGACACAAAGACAGCTGAATTTTGTAGGATACAGGAGTTCTATTTTTCGTGAACTCGATATCGGGCACAGCAACGCTCCGAAGATATTTGGTAGACTTGACAACGCCTGTCACAGCTGCCGTCAAAAGATATGGTGTAGTTGCTCAATGCCGCTCTAAGCTGGCTTGAAAATATATTCAACGCGCGCACACGCAGTACATGTATGTATAGTTGTGTGCATGCGTGGGCGTGCGTTCGTGCGGAGAGGTCGGCCAACTCGCACCATGAGCCATGGCTGCACTCCTACTCGCACAGACCTGCCTGTGCGTACGATTGGGCGAGTGTTCGGTGAGTTTGAACTGAGGTTAGTTTGGCTAGCAAACGTTTCACAAGTTGGAGTGAGCTTTACGCCAATATACTTTTTGGAGGAAGTCTAAGCGAGGTTCCTTCATTTTGCTCTCTTATGGACTACTCACCCAGACGTTGTTCGCTGTATTCATTCATCTCCGCGCCGCATCTAAACGTCACCCGCAAGCCCGACGCGTGCGCGCCAGATTCCCGTGTATTATCAGTACCAGAACTCGACGCCATTGAGCGTCAACTTCCATTAGCCCTGCGCTGCCCGTTTGTCTACCCGCAAACACTCTGATTTTCTTCTGGGAACGACAATGAAAGTCTGAAAAGAAGGAGAACGCTGTAACGTAGGGCTCCGGCAACACTTAGGTAAGTACATCGCCCCGTAACATTTTTCTGACATCGAAACGTGACTGGCGCGTGATTCTTTGAACCCGGCACGATTGTTTTCCTACTTCGCTTAATGTCTTTCTACTTTGCAGCATGTTAGAGTCATGTATGAACTGCAAGGGACGAAAGGCTCTTGTACGAGTGCAGATCTCCGGGCGTGTACACAATGTGAGCCTTCTCAATTGAGTCTCGACGTCAAGGTCAGACGTGTCTCACCTAGATGTGGAGAATCAGTCACTCTGTTCGGCAAGGAACCTTATTAAAATGTCCTGCGAATGGCGGGAACAGTGGTGGATCATGCACGCGGGATCGACGCTGGTAAAGATAGTCGGTTTCGTTTTCTTGTGCTGCGCGCACGCAACCGCTTCAGCCGCACCTTCTTTACATTTGCATGAAATGGGCCCCAGCTGTTAACTATTTCACTCCTAAATTTTCTTCCCCATGACTTGCTACTGATCAACACCGTTGCATTGGGTCATCTGCCGATTATGTTGCTAATGCACGCTTCGGAAACTTTTAGAATGAGTTGCACTGGTGGCATTTGGGGGATCTGATTGTGCAAATGTTATGTGTTCAGCACAACCATCACGAAGGACGAGGTCGGTCGGTCGGTCGGTCAGTCAAGGAACCTTATTAACATGTCCTGCGACTGCGGGCAGGGGATCCTGGGCACTGGTCTGCTCAAAGTTGATCTGCAAGGGAAGATCTGATGAGCAGTTTCCCAGGGTGCATAAAAGCGATTGCTAAAGTCTGCATCCCCATTATTGCTTATAGTCCTTCGATACTCCCAGAGAGCAGCTCTGTTATCACAATCTGTCATGCATTTGTGTGGGTAAATGCTTGACATCACCGGATTCAGAGAAGTTGTGGCTTGTAACTGCGGCGAGTTGACACTGCATTTTGGTTTGCTTTTGGTGAGGTGGAGGGAAAACGCACCTCTTCAATTGTGATGTCATTAGATGTGGTTATAGGATCTTTCCATTCCCACTCCGCTCCGTCTTATTTCTGGGGAGACATCAAGGTAGCGGCCCTGCCGTCTGCCGTGACTCGGCCAGTAATCCCTTTAGACACGTCACTTGCCAGTCTTGTAACTCCTGCTGCCTCCAGGCGAAATAGAGGTGTGAGACGGTGCCCACAGTAAGAAAACTTTGCTTACTTTGCTTTTTTTTCTCTCGGCCATCAGGACTCGTACAGGCTCCCGGGCCGATGCGGCCGTTAGCGAAATTCCTTACAGTCACCTGTGAGTCATTGACTATTAAGTCCGCTTCAGTCGGTCATAGTGCTAACGCAATACCTATCTCCTCTGTGGTCTTGATTTTTGTTGTGCATGCATAACGCATATTCTGCAGTTCTTTTGTGATTTACCACAGGAGTTGTGAAGCCTCGCTTGTACTTGTACCGAGCAGCGTCTACAAAGACTGCGTATTTACTATCCCCAAATTTCCTTTGCATGGCCGCCCCTCTCCTCTTTCAGCTACCTTTATGGTAATGGTATATTCACACGTCCGGTTGTTTTGGTTTGTTGAATGGGAACACTCACTTTCGTGTGACACGCGCGCTTGTTCTTTGCGTCCATTATTACTTTTTGTTACGCGTACCGCAGTCCCCGCCCCGCCACGGTGGTCTAGTGGATATGGTGCTCGGGTGCTGATCCGAGGGTCACGGGACCGAATCCCGGCCCCAGCGGCTGCATTTCGATGGAGGCGAAATGTTGAGGCCCGTGTGCTGTGAGATGTCAGTGCACGTTAAAGAACCCCAGGTGGTCGACATTTCCGGAGACCTCCACTATGGCGTATCTCATAATCGGAGCTGGTTTTGGGGCGTTAAACCCCACAAAACAACAACCGCAGCCCCCGTTTATCTTGGATGTCGCGTCGGGAACCGTGTCGACCGTTCTTGAAATTTGTATGCCTGACGCGCACATTGGAGTGTCTTCAAGGATCTCAAAGATAATGCGAGAACGCGTTATGAGGCTTGCATAAAAGCCGACGCATTTCGCCGCTTGTCGGTTTTTTTTTTGTCGACCGTAGACCAACGGCTGTTCCTGCCGCTATCGATTTGCGGCGTGATTTACTTCGTTTTCTGGGCACAGGATCGCCAAGAAAACAGTTAGCCTGATATCGTATTGAGTTCTGATGCTTCCATATCGTCACGACCACGTGACAATATGGCGTGCATGTTCTTTGGTAAGGGGAGAATGGTATGGTTCGTATCCCCGATATTATTCCTTCTTCTTGAAGATGGTATCCAATACTAGTATTTCTAGTGTATACGTCTCAGTGCCTCGGCCTGAGAAAGCTGTTCGTACTACACTATCCTGTGTGCCTCAGGGAGTTCAATTGGTTGATGCGGGCCAAACTGTAAAAGCCTATCTCGACTAGTACTGATCGACAGTCCTATGGCTTGCTTATAAATTTTCCTGATTAGGCATTATAATTTATTATTCTCTGTAGCGTTCAATCTGCATAGTTATCTTCACCTCTCTCGCATTAAAAATTCGCGAACATAATTGTATCTAGCTAATCCTAGCTCCTTCCTAGTCCTAGCTCCTTCAAGGCTTCTCGATATTGTTACATGGCCTACACTGTCAAATGCTTTCTCCAAACCTAGGGCGAGAATCGCTCTAGTGAACACATCTGGGATGTCTATGGTTTGGTGCTGAAATCAGAATCACATTCTGTGCAGATTGACTCCTCCTAAATTCCAGCATCGCGGAGATTAGCAGGTCTCTGTCCTCTAGTTAGTTGGTTTGCCTGGCTAGAGCCGCATGCGCCATAAGCTTTCCATTGTAAGAAGTAAAATACATAAGTGTCTTATTCTGAAGGTCTAAGCGCTTGCCAGGTTCAGGTACGCAGATGACGTGTGCCTTCTTCCATTGCTGTGATATATGGCCGGCTTTCCAGCTTTCATTAATTTTGCATCAATTTTGTTACAAAGTCGTTGTCCAGGTCCATTAGTGTATCAGAAACCTGGAGAGAGACAAAATCTATTGAACATGAGAGAGCTAGAACTTTGGTATTCCCCTGAACACCATGCTTCCACTGTATGGGGGTTGGTAAACATAAAAATGAAAGAGCTCTTGCAGCCGTTCAAGGGTGGCGAGGACATTGCACTTCTTTGTTATTCCGTCGTGTTCGGGTGCTGATGTGGTATTGAGTTTGTGCAAGGCCGTCCTTACTCTACGTCACTAATTACTTATTCAACTTCATCGATGGTCAATATTGTATAGTCTGGTTGTATAATCGACCTCGCCTGAGAGATATTTTTCTGTCACCTCCCACAGAAATTCTTGTTCTGGACCTCCATAGGCATAAATTACCTTGATAATATTTTGTTTGTACGCCGCCTTAGGTCCATGTGGGTTCAACGGACACATCAGAACGTTCCATGTATGTCCTACTCCTAAATGAACGTATGGCTTCGGTAGTAGCGGGAGATGTGTGCTGCGCGGAGACAGTGAAGGCAAATAGGCTTGTCGTCAGCAGTTCGCCATTCAGCTGCGTTCCTAAACCGGGGAGGGGCGAGGGTTGATACGGGACGGGATGGGGTCGCAAAGTTGGGGAGGACATCGGAGCGTGGTGGCAAAGACACCGCATGAATGCCCATATTGTTAATCTCCTCGCGAACGACGGCTTGTACTAGCGAAACCGGAACTACAGGTTCCGAGAAGGTCTTGACTTGAGCAGTACTAGGACAGGCGGCCTGTATCTCACGCCGTACAATGCGTGTAACGTTGTCATAGTTAGCGGACACGTGAGAAACACCCTCACAAGACGACGTCGCTGCGGTGTTGGGCAAGCGGGCGAACTGATGGACGATTCGTCGGCTTTTGGCCTGTTCCAAACGACGGCATTCTTTCATGACGTCGTCAACAGTGGTGACATTGGTGAAGACAAGCCGATTGAATGCATCGTCAGCGATGCCTTTCAGAATGTGAGCTACCTTATCTGCGTCCGACATGTTGACGTCGGCCTTGTGACATAGAGCCAAGATGTCTAGAATGTAGGCGATGTAAGGTTCAGTAGACGTTTGGACCCGCGCAGACAGTTCCTTTTTAGCAGCCAGCTGCCGACCATATGGGTTCCCAAGCACGTCGTGCAGTTTCTGCTTGAAGCTGTCCCAGCTTGTGATATCGGCTTCGTGAGTTCCGAACCACGCTCGCGGTGGTCCGTCGAGGAAGAACAGTACATTTTCAAGCTGGGAGTGGGATCCCACCTGTTAGTGGCGCTTACACCTTCGTACCGAGTGAGCTAGTCCTCCACGTCTGCGCCTTCGCGGCCCGAGAACACGCCGGGATCTCGTGGTGTGGTAACAGTGAGGTACGTTATCGCAGACGGATTGGCAGGTGGTGGCGCCGGTTCGTCGGAAGCCATCGTGGGAGCTTCAACAAAGCGGCCGCTGCGACGCTCCGTGGTGAGGTCAGGGATCCCACACCTCCACCACGATGTTGCGCACAAACAAAGCTATATACACTTGTATTTACAGGCTCCATCATAACCGTGCACAGCAAGAACAGCCAGCGTTCGGTTATCACTTCGTCGTCTTCTTCTTTCGACCAACCATGAAAGACACTCGCGTATGTGCCGTAGCAACATTGCCACATGTTTTCTCCCATTGCTGCTTACATAGCTGTTGTGCGTGCTGCTCCATGTCCCTGTTTAGCCTCCTTATGAGTACGCCATTGTGTCGCTCACTCTCCCATCCCTTTTTTTTATTCTTTAGCTTCTCACATGTGCAGAAGCCTACTGTCTACGAATACTAACTGAGCTGCATGTCAAACTATTTTTCAAGCCATGGTTAGGTCCATTTTTTAACTTATCGCTCCAGTCGTCGATGTTTGAAATTTCCCCTTTGTTCCGCGTATATCCAATGAGTCGCGAGCGTCATCGGTAGAGCTGCAAGCTACTGTCGTCGCATCCCGGGTGCTTTCGCATCTTATGGGGTGGTGCTATTTTCTGTGAAATGTATCTGTTTTTCTGACATTCACTTCCTCGACGGAAGTACATCAGTGATTTCTTGGAGCACCCCGGCGTAAAACGCTTTCGTTCTATTAACGAAAGGGGAATGGACAAGGGCTTGCTTTATTGTTGGATACAGCCTCACGGAGCATAGAAGCGTAATCTTGTGGAGAGCAGAGTTCGGCACGGTGAGAGTTGGCGGAACGCGTCGCACGCTCGCAAATGATGACATATCACGTCCTCCAGCGCGGCGCATGTGCACAGCTGGTCAATTTGTGCGCGTGCGCTCGCTTCTAGGGAACGCGCTCACCTCTACAGCGGATCATCGCTCGTGCGTATGCGTTGTGAGGCCCACGCTCTCCGATAAAGCTTCATTCCGTCGGCCCTCTTTCCCGGCAGTACAAAGGAACAGTGACATGACACTTGCTTAGCGACGGCGAATAGCAGGACCCCCGAGGAAGCAGCCGTTCGACTGGAACGACGTTAAGCGTGAACGGGTGTGAACACCACATAAAAATTACACCATCTCTCACTAAAGGGGACCATGAGGCGATGCGAAGCAGCACGGGGGGTGCACGCCGCGTTTGACGCTAGCAGACGCTGCCTGCGTCAGCGTTGTCTCTCACGGTCGAGGGCACGTTCTCGTTCCTTGCGAGCTGGTAAAGCATTCATCGAAGAAAGAGCGCTTCCATAGTCAACGCGCGCTTTTCGGAGAGGAGGTGGGTGGAGAAGGTCATGTGGAGAGAGGGAGTGGAGAGCTGTGTGGAGAGGGTTTTGCGCGTGCGCAATTGGGGTGGTCACGCCGCACACCACCACCGGATTGAACTCCGCCATAAGATGCTTCGCATCTAAAACATGAGGCGCGCGCAGGCTTCGCCGAGCTAAAAAATTAAGCGTGACTTTGTTATCGGAAGAGCCAAAGCCTAGAGAACCTTGGGGAAGCCCAGTGAAAAGTTAGATCATGCAAATGTGGCTTCCCCCGGCTTTGCTGTAATCTGGCGTTTAATTTTGTTCTTACTTCTAACGAGGGTCATGAATTTTCAGGAAACGGCTCTGGCTAGTAACTTATCTACCTTTGGGTGGACTAGGCTACGTGGTAATTCATAGGCCTTTGCCTAAAAAACGCAACTTTTCACTAAGGGGTTTGCCGTCTCATTGCCCTCCTTGCTGCAGGGAAGCCAAAGAAGTGCTTTGATTGTGGACCAGCCTTCATTGCTCGCAAGCTCAAGCACCTCATAAAATGGCCTAATGTCCGTCAAGAGTTCCCATTCTCCGTGCACCATCAACGCAGTGGTTATGAATAAACGCATGATGAAGGCATCGCTACATGACTAAGGTGGGAAAATGGAGGAACAACCGCTGCTGTCCAGGGTCAAACACCTTTCGGGTTTTCCTGGAAGGTATAAGAATTCCACATGAAGTAAGCGGATATCGACCGTCATATCTAAAGCTTATAGTACTCTCTAACACAATTTTCTTAGATACCACTTGACAACCTGTAGAAATAAGGAAGCATGCTGTTAGACACTGTAGTCCTGTCATGAGAACAATAAATTTATCTATACGTCACAATATCTTCCATTTAGTAAAGTAGTGTTCTAACAAAGAGCCTAACACACAAATAATGCCTAGATTTGGCAAAGAAAGCCTCTAAAGATGCTTCGTACGTTGTGTGTGTCCAGGGAACCTTGAGAATAATCGAAGTGTGGCCCCGTTAAGCAACACTACGGACAGTGTGCGTATCAGCAAACTCCTCCCCATGAAGCTAACTTTCTCTCGAGGCAGGTGGAAGCATGTGGCGCCTTGCCAACGAGCTTGCGTTCCGACTCGTGCCTTGGCGACTTCGTCGTATATATACACATTAAAATTGCATTAAACACTGTGACTTGTACTGCAGTCAACTGAACTGCGTCAGTTACCCGGGAAGGATCCACCTCAGTGTTTATTAGTTCTGCTCACAAATGGCGGACGAAATTGTTGTCATTTAAACTGTGATATACACTTCAACTTAACTGGGATGAACTTAATCCCGTTGTTCTTACTGTGAATGCACGTGCTAAGCAAAAGGTCGTTCTCTGTGGAACCAAGTATATAAATAAATAAATACATAAATAACCAAAAAAATAATGGATGACGCTGTAAAAATGTTATGCGCGTAATTCACAAATGCATAATCGCAAACGCTCTCGAAAATTCAGATATTTAAATAGATTTTTCTCTACTCATTATAGACGTTCTGCCCTCAGTGTTGCTGCTTTAGCTACGATTTAAATAAACCTTGATCAGATGTAACGAAGAGCCTATCACGGCAAACCTCTACTCGCTAGCTATGCGTCACATTTAAAATATGTTTCCATTAAAGGTGGTCTAATTGCGGTGAATATAAATAAATCAGTATGAATTAAGAACTTCTGTTTGTCAACCAGCCATCCTTGAAACGGACATTGTTTCATGCATTTATTCTCCCGTATTTCTTCGAAGCCCTCCTGCATGCTTCAAAAGCAATTCCGCCTACCTTCTTATAAATAAAACATTCATCCGTATCTACAGAAACAACCGCGCAGGCGACCTAGCGAGTGATCCCTTATTTCACGTTTCCTTCAGCAGCATCGAACGGGCTGGCGACGAGCTACACTACTTTAAGAACAAATTGTTCCAGCTTGAGATCAATTGATTTAAAAACAGACGCCTGCATTTTAACGCCTTGTTCTTTTCCTTTTGACCGCTATAGAGAATTTCGAAGCACACATTTTATTCTAAGCAGCCGTCCTACGTGTATACCGGCAATAAAACAATGGCGAAATACATGGCAACCCATTGCCACCTTCTGAACTTTGTATGGTAAAAGAAAGAAGACAGCATTTAATTAGAGAAAAGGAGGAGATGTCGGCCTGGAGAGTGAGTCTCTGGCCTGCTACTGCTCATCGTATGCATAATTACGATGATGAGTAGGCATCGTATGCTAAATTACGCATGTATTTTCCACACGATGCCAAAACCTGCACGTGCCGTATTTGAGTGCTCGACTGAAATGAAGGCAATGATTTTGTGTCATGCTTTGGCGAATTCTTCCTATAAACGCCTGAGTGAAAACGGCGGCGAAGTTCTATGAATGCTTCAGCAGCAAGGAACGTCAGAACATGCCCGTATTGGTAAAATGTAGTAAAGGGGTTTCTGCACTCTCATACTCTCCGCGATGTCGTGCAGCAAGAGTCTGTGTAAACCGGATTTCGAAGTACGCAGCGTGATACGCCCTATACTTCTAGCTCTCCGCTTATCAACCGGCCTTGCGTTTCAATGTAGGACTCAAGTATCAAATTTTGCAACAATCAACGCTCTTCCACTGGCCTGGAGCACGTCGCCACTGCCTCTTCCACTGGATCAATACATTACTGAATTGCCTTTCGGTGCGACCGAAGCATTCCAGCGCTTCATCAAGTCTTTACGGACGTCCCCTTCATGTTCGCTTCTGCTCCCAGTGGGAGTGCCCATGTTCTTCAAGATCGGTTCGCTGCGCGAAAGAAACATCTGAACGCTCTGCAGCTCTACTGCATAAAGATCGTAATGAAATTAATATAAATAGTACTACTTGAAGAAGCCGCGAAACTTCGGCTTTCGAATCAATGAAATTATTCCAAATGAGACGCCCTTACTTTGGACTAATATATAGAGAAAAACAAGGTATGAGTTCTGTGCGGCCTAATCTTCGAAGACATTTACCAGTTTATATATATTTTTCGAAAAAGAAATCCGGCCGATCCCAAACGCTTTGGGAGCGGCTGTCAGGCGAAGCTGTCAGCAAGAAAATGGCAAATGCCAAAGTATTTGGCATTCAATGGTGCTACGGTTACGACAAAGATCACTGTGCAAATGTAATAGTTGTGCGCATAATATGGACTTACCAACGCCATGGAAATTTGGGTCATATGGTGCCTCATGATGAACTACTGCTCACGTCAGCAGCACGCGGTGACTGAAGGGTAGCTGGTGGCATGGTGCGACGTCGGCATTCAAGTTATCACAAAGACAGCTGCTTTCTGCAAGACTAATGCACACTATGGTGTGCTGACGTGCATATTGCAAGCGTAGTCCGTTGTAGTATTCCTACGGGATCGAGTAGTGTTTGTCAAAAGCATGTTGAGAGATAGCAGTACGTATGCAACATTGGTTATATCGCTATCAGAGCGGTTACAAACTCAATAACCGCATAGAAAAGCCCCATCACCTCCACTCGTGAAGCGGAACGTATATTTACTATATGCAACACGTGTGAAGAGCAGCGCTGGACGAGTGGTAGCACGCTTGCCTGGCACCTCGTTGGCCTGGATTCGATTCCCACCAGCCTACCTTGGCGCTGTCTGCTTTAGGTGATCACAGCGCGTTTTTGTGTGACCGTTTACTCCCGATGTGCACATTTCTGTATATCACGCGCACTGTGGGAATCGGTGTCATGCAAAGCAGTCAGCGAGGAAATTGCCGATGGCGAGTCGTTCGGCATTCAGCGAAGTGCTACGACTAGGATGAACGCCTTGTGCAAAATGCATGAAGAGGTGCATGCTCAACGGGGCTAACCAGAAAGTTGGACAGCACCATGGCGACTGAACTGGCAGCGAATTGTAGGACGAACACTGAGACTCGCGTTATTGCATAGCACAGATGATCCGTTTTGCCAAAGGGAAATGGAGGTTACGGTGGGGGGACGTACGTGTCGTTCGTTAAAGTATTCTTACAGGATTGAGCAAAGCTGCAAACAAGCGTGCAGAGTTCTAGTAGAACATACGATCCTTATTGCATTGCTCGAAATGTGTTTCACGCATGTTAGAAGCACGAGTGATGTCACACAAGCGCGATCATCACAACTGCTCGTGCATAAGGTTTATTTGTTATATTTACCGTATGGGACAAGTCATCGTAGCAGACATAGTAGTGTGCTTGCTTGGTACCTCAAGGTTCCGAGTTCGATACCCGCCCACAGATTGGTAGGTTGCCTTTGGAGATTAATGCGCGTTCAGGTGTGTCTGTGTGCTATGTCTACATTTCAATCACATGCTGCCGTAGACGTTATGCCTTTGTTGTTATTAGGTGTGTTCTAATGATATCCAAATCTTCGTTGTCCCGAGGTTGAGATGGGCTGTGCAACATTCGAACACCTGTGGCGTATGCCCGAATACCAGGGGCCAAGCACTACGGCCATGTGGCACACGTAAACGCAGTATCGTTAGTCATGACGTATATGACGAGTGTACGTCATGTCATCATGCAATCTTTGGCAAATCTCGGGTGAACTAGAGGACCAGGACAGCACCGAGACGTAGGCAGATAGATAGATAG
Source organism: Hyalomma asiaticum (assembly GCA_013339685.2). Classification (NCBI taxonomy): domain Eukaryota; kingdom Metazoa; phylum Arthropoda; class Arachnida; order Ixodida; family Ixodidae; genus Hyalomma; species Hyalomma asiaticum. The sequence continues at coordinate 25,285,439 of CM023481.1, forward strand.
ATAGATAGATAGATAGATAGATAGATAGATAGATAGATAGATAGATAGATAGATGCGGTCAAAGTTGCTCAATTCGCCAAGAAATGCTCCCCATTTAAATTGTAGGTTTGTTCTTTAACACATACAAAGTGGCTGGCCATTGAAATTTCATTAAGTGTTTTGGGTACTCCTTGATTGACATTGGGTACGACGTTAACATTCAACCGCCTGTGGCTGTGGCGTACACCCGCTCATACTGGGTCGAGTATTAAAGGTATGAACCACATGTCACCGTATTATCGTTAACAGCGACGTTCTTGACAGATCTCGAACGTCAGCAATGTTTAGATCAGTCATTCAGATGCGTCATACATTCATACCCTGCAATTCCAATTTCGTAGCATACCGAGAGAACGGGACGACCAGAAGAGCTCAAAAACATAGGCGAATAGATAGATAGGGAGAAAGATGGGACCAAATTTCCTCAACTTTGCCAAGTTGAGGAAATTGTCCCATCTGATGAATCCCTACAAAGGACCTATGAATTCCTACAAAATGAATTCCTACAAAGGACCTACCATTGTACAAACACAGTGTTATTGGACGGCTGGCCTACAGGATTAATTAATTCGCGGTGTTTCACGTCCCAAACCACGATATGATTATGAGAGGCGTCGTAGTAGACAGCTCCGGAAATTTCTACAACCTGGGTTCTTTAACGTCAACTGACATCGCTCAGTAGACGGGTCTCAACATTTCGCCGATGGCCTAGAGGACGCCTCATTTTTAGCGAGGCATGGTTATCTAATGTAAGCTTTAGAGTGCGGGGAAGCTCTAGTGGGGCCGCGACTCCTGAAAATTTTTCCGCAAGTATTGGAGTCCAAATGAAGCATGCCAATAGTAGAAAGCTAGCAATATTACAAAATCCAAAAGCGCGTGGAGCACGTCGCATTTGGAATGCAGCTAATCATAATGCTTAAATAGAATGCGAGAGCTGGCGGCGTACACAGGAAGATAACTACTTTTTTTTTTTTCATTTACCCTAGCTACAATACGGCGACAACCCTATTTGCCTTGTTGCAATTGCGTATGCTACTCTGTGCTGTGCACTTTTTACAGCGTAAGCTGTTATGAGATCACAACAAGAGTCGTTTTTGCGCCGTAGTTGTCCGCCGCCGTCTCCGGTTTCCTTGACCACTATCGCGCAAACAACCTGGACCGAGGACTATTCCAACTCGTCCTCTGCGTGGATTCGAACCCACACTCTCTGCTTGGCAGTCGCGCACTCTACCACTGAGCCACGCCTGTGCTTGAAAAAGTCTTCCCTAAAGGACCTAAACAGGTATAACATCTGCCGTCGCGGAAAATGGATTGCATAACAAGTTCGAGGAATCATTTAAAAGAACACAGAGTTGCATGCTTTGCAGCTCTGAACCCATTACAAAGCCATCATCAACATCATCTTTATGAAACACTCTTCTTCAACTTTTCCGTCATCATCATTACGAAGCGCTGCCCCTTGAAGCAGTTTTGTCGTATCGTATCATGCATCACGCAGCAGCCCTGACAGCAACCTGACTTGGCTCTTCGATATACCTGATGGCGCCTCCTCGTAAGGTGCTGACCTCTGCTGAAGAAGCGAATCACAGAGCTATGCGCGCGGCTGCAGCAAGACAACGTCGGGCACAACAGACAGCTGTGCAGAGAGAAGCCCAAACCACAGCTCGCCGTCGACGCCAGGCCGAGAGTTCGGTTCGTTCTCGGGAAAAGGACGCCAAGAGACTCTCTAAGGTGTGCAGTTATACAGATTTGCACATTACAATACCGCAGTAATTATAGCGTACTGGGTGCTTCCCTATTTGGCGAAATTATAACAGTTATGGCGCAGGGGATACCTATAACCTCTACTTTCGCTAGTTTCCTCAAGCGTTTAAAATGGCCTCTAAGGAGGTCGCTCCTCCAGGTTACGCTGCCACTGTCCTGCTGTTCCGCGCAGGCCTGGGTCTTTTTTCTCAATGGTAAGTTTCGCTTGTAAATTGGGGTTTGTCTACCACTTGCAATCCTTCCCCTCATATGTAACGGCGAATTAAGGGTATTTTCGAATAAACTGACTGTAATAATGATTCGCTGCCTTACACAGCAGGTAGAAGTGAGAGAAGACCTGAGAAAATTAAAGGTCAAGTGTAAGACAGGCGGGTTATCCAGGTTACATTTTGTTTGCTATCTTATGTTGGTGAGGAAATAATCTGGGCGAAACATGAAGGAGGGGGTGGAGGAGTGTCAGTATGAGTGGCGAACGTGTGCATATAGCATTCACCGCAAAATTACAGGTGCTTGCGTAGCTTTGTTCCATTGATAATGTGCAGCAGTGCTTTTGTTGTCTGCAGCGCGTATGATGGTCGCAGTCATGCGTAGGATCTGCTTTTTCCACGAACGGTATATCCTACAGGCTTCTACAGTTTTCGTGTTGGCAAAATGGACCATGCCTCGTTCCCCCTTTTTGTTATGACGAGGCAGGTGAACACATTCTTCTATACTCTCCTTATTTAAGGACTTGCTGAACACTTACTAAACACGTACTGAATATAAATTCACGTGAAAGTCAAAGAACTAACAGCGACAGCAACACATTGAACAGCGATACAATCTTTCTAGTCTCAAGTGTCATCTGTAGTGCAGTAAAGCTTGATGTACAAGTTAAATTGCCAAGCCTGGCTCGCTACGGTGGTCTACTGGTTATGGCACTCGGCTGCTGATCTGAACGTGGCGGGATCAAATCCCGGCCGCGGCGGCTGCATTTCGATGGAGGCGAAATGTTGGGGCCCGTGTGCTGTGCGATGTCAGTGCACGTTAAAGAACCACAGGTGGTCCAAATTTTCGGAGACCTCCACTACGGCGTCTCTCATCACCAGAGCTGGTTTTGGGACGTTAAACCCCACAAAATCAACCAGTAACTTGCCAAGCCTAGCGTAGTGCGCGAGCACGCAAGCACAAACAAATCTCACTCGACTACCACAAACACTCGCTTCACGACACTGCCGTGATCGACAGCACCAACAGCACTGAGCAAACGAGCTAGCTGCTTTGCTTCTCGCTGCTGTGAGGTGCCCCAGCTGGAACGTTGGGCGCATCTAGATAAGCAGGCCTCGGCGAAAGCACGTGCACGAACCAATCAGCCTTCGTAGTTCGCTCAGCCTTCAGATCTCTTTCCGAAAACTATAGTGCTTATTTAGCGCAAAAAACAATACACAGGAAGGAAGGACAGGACAAAGCGCTACTCTCAACTTATATCGTTTATTGCGTCACCCCACTCTTTATACCACCCAGATATTGGAAGGACATGCCTAGTGACACCAAGCGCGGCAACCACCACAACTTCATCATCCGAGCACACTCATGATAGCGCTTCCAAAAAAGAAAATTCATTGCTAAACAAGGTCAAGGAAGGCACACTAATACACTGGGAACCCAAGGACTTTGTGTAAAACGCTTCTGATAGTTCTCGGGCGGTGGTGTCACCGCTCTTCTTTAAAATACTAGTCTGTCTAAACAAGGCTTGACACTTACACTTTTTGCAATGTTGAGCTAAATGGGAGCCTGTACCGGTTGGCAGGGATCGCTCATGTTCTTTGAGGCGCTCATTCACACAGCGGCCTGACTGACCTACATACACTTTGCCACAAGAGAGTGGAATCTTGTAGACCACACCTACGCTGCAAACTACAAAGTTGAAATGTTTCTTTTCACATTGCGGCTTATTATTTCCTTTACCGGTACGCGAGCACAGCATTGACAGTTTCCGGGGGGCAGAAAACACTACTGGAATTTGGTACCTGGCAGCCACATTCTTAAGATTGTGAGCCACTTTGTGGCAATATGGCACGACTACAGGCCTCTTCTTCTGTGTGTCATTGTTACACATCTGGCGCTTGCCTTTCAACTTTTGAAGCAACACCTCGGAGACCGACGTCACTACCGCACTTGGGTATCGCGCATCCTGCAGTCGTTTTAGCTGCGCGTTAAAGCTCTCGTTCGCAGTGTCATGGCACGACTTGATTAAAGATGATTCTAAGCACATCATGGCAATGGCGCGTTTCACAATTCTAGAGTGCGCAGACTCGTAAGGCAAGAGACCCTTACGCGCACGTGGCGAGTACATCCAAAAGACGTGACCTGTTTGTGAGGACAATTGTAAATCAAGAAACTGCAATTTACCGTCCCTTGTGAGCTCATGTGTGAAAGTTAAACCCTTGCCATTGTCAGTGAATATAGTTAGAATATCTGCTACAGCGACAGAGCCTTCGTGGTTAAATTGTTTTTTCACAACAAGAAAATCGTCAATGTATCTAAAAATCTGCACGAGGTCACTGTCTAAAACACTCTTAAGAGCGCGGTCAACGAAAGATAAAAAATATCACAAAGAGCAGGCGCCACACACGAACCAATACACACACCCTTTTTTTGAATAAAAAGCTTATTTTCGAAGGAGATAAAAGTTGCACTAAGGTAAAACTCAAGAAGGGACAAGAATTTTTCTGAGGACATCCCAGTAGCATTGCGAAAATCCAACTCGCCATTTTTCTCGATGCACGTCATCACACAATGAAATAGCTCATCGTGCGGTATCGAATAATATAAATCTTCGACGTCGACAGAAAAAAAGTTGACTACTGAATGGTTGTCTCTGAGAAAGGAAACAACATCAGAAGAATCTTTTATGCCAAAAGGATCATCAAAGGTTAGCATATCCAACTGTTTCTGCAAAAAACGGCTAACTAAGATCTGCCAACTATTATTTTCACTTACAATTGTGCGGAATGGCACATCAGGTTTGTGAGTCTTAGCAGTGAAAAAAACTTCAAGAGCGAGCACCTTACATTGTTTCACTCCTTTTGCAAGTTTGGTGAGGCCTATATTGTCCAACAAGGAAACGGCTTTGCTTTTTACCTTGAGAGCTTTCACAGTCGACGGAATGAAGTTCTTGTTGACTGCCCGGATGGCTTTTTCTTTGAACACTGCTGCCGGAGCAACTACAAAATTCCCCTCCTTGTCACTTAGTAGCAAACGAAGTTCATTGTCCTTGAAGAACGATACCGTTTTCTTGATCAGAGCCGACGAAGTTGGGGAGTTCTTGGTGACAGTCCTACGCAAGCTGTCCACTCCATCTAGGAGGCACCGTTCTTGGTCTTCCAGTACTGCTTTCCTTGAGATGCGCCTGTTCAAGGCCAGCTGCTCATGAGCAGGGATGCTTGGTTCCGTGCTAAACTTCGGTCCTTTCTTCAACAAATGCGCTACTCCATCAGGAAGCCTAACATCACCGAGAACTTGATATCCACCGGCGTCGGCTTGCGCTGCGTCCTTCCTATGCAGAGACCTGGACCGAAGACGCAGCAGAAGCTGCATCCACCAGAATTCAGTAGTCTGAGCTGCTAGATGCTTGTAGCACCCAAAATTCTTCTCGGCAACGGTAAAAGTGTCCCGCGAGTAGCATATAGCCCTCATCCAATTGTACAGAAGACGTACCTGCCGCCAAATTTCAGAGCGGAGAATCCGACACAGGCGCCGTACATGACCAACGGAAGGCCTGACACTACCGAAGAGAAGAGCCACTTCTTGTGGGAAGAGTCCTTTCTTTAAGCAGAAAGAAAGCATCCTAGCACGGCACACAGCAAACGCTATGTGACTGACCAGAACGGTAGGATCTGGAGTTGATGCCGACACACAAAACATGTGTGTATGTAGGTCAGTCAGGCCGCTGTGGCTATAGTGTATGTAGGTCAGTCAGGCCGCTGTGTCAATGAGCGCCTCAAAGAACCTGAGCGATCCCTGCCAACCGGTACAGGCTCCCATTTAGCTCAGCATTGCAAGAAGTGTAAGTGTCAAGCCCTGTTTAGACAGACTAGTATTTTAAAGAAGAGCGGTGACACCACCGCCCGAGAATCATCAGAAGCGTTTTACATAAAGTCCTTGGGTTCCCAGTGTATTGGTGTGCCTTCCTTGACCTTGTTTAGCAATGAATTTTCTTTTTTGGAAGCGCTATCATGAGTGTGCTCGGATGATGAAGTTGTGGTGGTTGCCGCGCTTGGTGTCACTACGCATGTCCTTCCAGTATCTGGGTGGTATAAAGAGTGGGGTGACGCAATAAACGATATCAGTTGAGAGTAGCGCTTTGTCCTGTCCTTCCTTCCTGTGTATTGTTTTTTTGCGCTAAATAAGCACTATGGATTCACATCAACTAGCCCGGCAACGCATTGTGTCGATCCGAAAACTATGCAAGGTAGGGCACGTGCGCCAACTTCGACAAGGGAGTTACACTACCGCTGCAACCCGCCGGTGTCACTAGAGGAGCAGATGTACGCTCAGCTCTAGTGTTATGTAAACCCTATTCCCGTTCTCCCTCCGCCCAGTACCCGCTAAGTTCCCTCCATGCTTGGTTTGGGTACATTCCCCTGAATAACGCCTTCTCCCTGCCTACCGTACCACCATCTGATGCCCACGATAACGGGGAATTAGCTGCTCTGCTTCGATCCGGGAATGTGCGACCGGAAAGACAGGGCGCGATGTGATTTATTGCATTTGTGTTTATACGGAGTACCACAGAGACGCCGACCGGAATTTTCATTTGGAGTGCCCCTATATTAGTCACAACGAAGTATTATGGAGATCGTGTTCATATTGTTGGTGTTCAGCGGCTGTAGGTGGCTATCGTATTGCAATCATTAAATTTTCGCTGTTTAGAAAGAAAAATTACAGACTGTTTGAAATTGCAAACTTGCATTTGAAGATACTTGAACCAGTTAGCCTTCGAAAGCTAACGTACCCCGTGAAACCAAACGCAGCTCAGTTCACGCTGCAGCGATGATTCGTCATGAAAGCCGGGACATTCGGTAAGAAACGAACCTAACTATTAGCGCAACACGTACTAGGTTTTTCTTTTCTGCAAAGGCTCATGAAGCTACAATTTTACTGAGCGTAAAGAGCTCAAGCTCATATTTTCCATCACGATATTTACTGCCACGCTGGCTGATTTCATTATATAGTTTCACAAAGATACAGAACGCTAGATTTCTTACAAGTAGTGCAGAACAAATAGAACAGCTCTAATTAGCTCTAAAGGGTAACTTTTGATGGAAAATTACTGATTACAACTCTAGTTCCCGTAATCCTCGAATACGATCTTTTTTGTAATGCTTTAATACGTTGCACTATATACAGCAATGTTTTGAATTAGACAACCAGAATAGACATGCAAACTCCTACAGAAAATATGAATATAATTTGGCGTGACATTCTAGCTTACCTTTGAAAGCCTTGCTTAAGCGCTCTAGAATAGTTGCGATGATCAGGAAAAATTATATTCCGGGGTCCGCGCGATTTTCTATAAAACGTCTAACATGACCACAATGACTAAAGTAGTAGTCACACATAGCAGTGTATTGTGATACGTGATCAGAATCTTTGTCGATCTACGTTTCCTAAATGGCTTTATTTTGAAATAATCGCGTATGCAGTATTGGTAGCTTAACATGTCTATAGTAACGTTATCTTATTACACGGGTCATCATTGTCGAAAACATGTACACTAAAATGAAACAAGAAATCCGTGAAAGGAAGCACAGTGAACTGCATTATATGCGAAACATTCGGAGAACTTCATGCGATGCAGTCAGAGAACGCGCCGTCGTCTCGAACCCAATTTCGGGCAGTGAGACTCCTGCCTGCACGATTGCGAAAGGTTCCCCACAAACAGGCCACATTAAGCCCAGACCGTGTCCTTCCCTCTTCTCGTATTGCCTATTACAGGCGGCCTCTTCTGGTGACTCCCGGGGAGACATGCTTCCGTTTCGGTAGCGTTGGAGCTAAAGCACGTCAGAAAGCAGTGCTCTGCATACAGAACTGCACCTCTGTCACCAACGAAAACTCCCGCGCGCTCATATGCTGCCATGAAGGGAGCCTTTCTGCGCAGAGCTGATTCCGTGCTTCCATATTGTCTGTTTTGTATGATTTATTTCTACTTTTCGTGTGCCTTTCTGAATCAAGCTCTCCCTCGACTTTTTGTGAGTGTTGCAGTTTCATCTAAGAAAATAGCAGTGGGACCTTCAAGTCGCGATAACTTAGAAAAAGTCTTCGCTGTTTTCTGTGAAACAAGGGTCGTTGTACATGTAACTTTCAAGTAGCAACTCGGCGTCGGAATTTTGACTGCTTAGGCTGTAAATGTAGCCAGTGTCGGTAGCAGTAGTGACAAAAATAGTTTTTAACGTAAGCGATACGGATACATCAGGCACGTAGCCAGGATTTTTTTTGGGGTGGGCCCAAAAACATCATCATCACATCATCACCATCATCATCATTTATTCACCCTTAAAGGCCCTTTTCAGTTTATTACATAACAAAGGGGGGGGGGGTGGACAAAAGCATCAATAAGAGCATGGTCATTACTATACAATGCTTAAAGAAACTTGCCTGTGAATAGAGATGGCGCTTAATTATTAGACGAGAAAAAGAGCAGAGTGCAATGCAGCCCAAAATGCGAGTAATCCGAGATGGAAAGGATGTTTTTTGACACTACAGTAAAGCTAGTGCGTGGTGCACGAGAAAGAATACTTTCTAACCAAGTAATCTGGACGAAAAGAGCCGAAGAAAGTCATTGACGGAAAGAGGAGCGACGAAACAAAATAAAGGCAATGTAAAGGAATCATGCGCCCACTTACGGATGTGCAGGAAATAAAAAAAAATATTTGTCGGACGCTTTCTGCACTCTATTTCTCACACTTTTTCTCAACTACAAGCATGCGAGAAGAACGTGAGGCAATTTATGGCAGCCATTCTTACAAGAAAAAGCAGACACATTCGCGAAAACAATTTTATTGAACCACATAAAAAACCAAAACACGGATGCTTTCATGGCACAAAAGATGCAGCACGGTAACACTCGTTTTAGAAGCAATATTTAAGAATGACATTGCGAGTGGTTTTACAATATAGTAAAAGTCAATGCAAAAGAAAAGGAACGACCATGCAGCTTGGCCGAAAAGACTGGTTCACCCTGCTAATGTCATGCGTCGCGGTTTCCCTATAAACACAGTGATAACTTTTGCATCCGGTGAACTGACATAAGAGCCAGGCCCATTAAGCCGCTCTTCAGCTGCTCGGTTCCTCAAATACGTTTTTACTCTTTTCATTGTCGAGAAGTTGCGTTCTGCAGCAGCTGTACTCACTGGGATTGTCGCCAATATCTTGAGTGTGTGAACGTTCGGCAAGAGGGCTTTGTTGCATTCAGGTAAAGCGCCCGTCGCAGAGCGGGGAAGTTCCTCATCTTGCATGGCTTGCCATTTAGTTTTCCAGATTTTCATCTCACCTTTTAGCGTAACGGTATGCGCGTTGTCATATCTCTGAGGTAAAAATCGAAGGCCGGCTGAACAGATTCGAATTTGCCCTAGCAGGCGTGCTTTGGCAAAACAAATTGCTAACTTTGCAGTGTTTCCGATGGTTTGCAAAGCGCCGTTTCAGGGAAACTTTCAGGTCACCAATCTGTGGAATGAACGTGGCTCACAGTACTCTTCCGCAGCACTACAAGCGACCCTGGTTACCTTGTTTGTTTACCCTTTTTACTCCTTCCGCCACGTGGGCGCCTGCCCCCATGAACTGGCGGCGGAAAAAGGGTGGTGCGGTTCGTAGAGGTGCCAGCGGGATTGAACGGGTTAATGGGTCGTCGAAGCCGACGCTTTCCATACAAAAGTCCCCTTTTCCAAGCTCTTTCCATTAGCTTCCGCCCTCCGGTCGTGGAAAAACTCTGCGTCTGCGGCAAAGCAAAGCCGTACGCGTGCGTGTTCCCACGCGCCGCAGCTATCAGTTAAACAAAGCACTTGAATACTCCCTAAGTTGCCGCCACTACGCGATTGTAAAAATGACGCCCGCGTTATACCGCCTGCTAGCTCTGTAGCAACAAGGACACCGCTCCTCTCGTTAAGAAAGACATTTCCTCAGGGAATCCACCGGTGGAGTCAACGCTATCCTTTTCTGTATGTCCTGTCATTCTTCGCACTGTTCCTTGAAGCAATCCAACTACCGAGCGCCCTGACCGTAGATGACAATCCTCGTTTCGCGCAATATAGCCATGGTCGCTTTTGCCCAGAAAACCCGACACAACCAACCAACCACCTTGCTAAACATAACTGATGCGACGAAGAGAAGTCGCACGAAGTACGGGCAGATAACGTCGTTTTCTCTGGTTTCAAAGCCGTATGGCAACATTTTGTTCGTTGTGGTGATATCGTTTCCAACAAGCTTGTCTTACATATATTCGCGACTCCATCTAAATGCTCGCCACCTAGCGGACGCTCCTGGAACCAGCTGATCCAAGGTTGACCACGAAACGCGGCATGGTATCGCATTGCCGCGGGCTGTAAAACAGCTCGATAGTTCCTTAATCGACGCCACGCCGCCTCGAAGCAGCCCGAAAAAGAAAGAATCCTCATCAAAAGACTTTTGTTGCGTGCCTCAGTGCTTGTCATCTCGATGCAAAGACAGCAACACGTGGTTTCATCGGTTCCCCAAAGAAGCAGACGACGCTTCGCGCAGGGCAACATGGATTAGGAACTTGCGCATCAGCAAGAAGGTGACGGGAACTATGCTGGTTTTGTCCAGACACTTCACTCGTGACGATTTCTTCCTCCCCGGTGAGGACACAGGTTGTGTGTGCGCGCATTTATGATCATGCGCGCTTTTCGAAAAGCCGGAGTGTAGTTTCGTTTAGGCAAGCGCGCGAACAAAATAGCGACATCGTTTATACGTGTATATCTGGTGACGTTTTTTGAGCATGCCTATGCTCAACTCGAACCGCGGTAACATTATTGCTTACGTACTTTTGCTCGCATGCATTGTAGTAAGTAGACATAAAGCGAGCCCTTGCCTTCGTTCGCCGCCTTCGTCCCATGCGCGCGCTGCGCCTCGTAATTTGTTTGGTGGTTATGGAGGTAATTTGTGATCGTTTAACGTAGCGCGTTTGCATTTCGAGTTCGTCTGGTGTCAATTCAGGATTTATTGCGCTCGTTCCAACTTTTCAGCCCTCGACCTGTTCACCGCGCCTCTAAGTTTGCCTTCCGGCACCGCGCATATAGAGCTGCACTCTTTTAACACGTTTATAAGTGACGCATTTGTACTCAATGGAGCAACACCGCGCACAAGTGCTTGCATCTTTCGGAGAGGCCTGCTACGCAGGAACACGTACCTGCCTTCTTCAACTTCAGGCTCGCTGGAAAGGATCTTTACCCTTACCAAAATCTGATGCGGGTCTCCGAACAAGTGCGACGTTTGAACGCGCAGCGCAATTATTTCCGCTGTTTCGCCGCTCAAATCTTTTAGAGCGATTAATATCAGATGTTCGGCAGCAAAAACCATTTCGCATTCGACGAAGCATCGTGATTCGAACCCGCAATCAAGAAACTTTAGCAAAGCGCTAAGCGGAAGCGCGGCCGTGACCCTGGATATAGAAGCGATCTTTGTTTTTCTCAGCAATGTTGCCAGATGAACCACTTTTTCTGGAGTTGCGAATTAAAATATCCCGCTTTGCAAAGCTTTCTGACTTTTTCCGCAATCACAAAGCAGAAACTGTTTCCGATAATTGGTTTCAGTTGGTATGACCGCTGTTCCAGGAAGATTGATACGGTGGTCGCTCTCTTGGGAATGTTCGGCTATCGGGTTGCGAACTGTTGCACAATTGCAGAGGTCATTGCTGTGTTGTCGAAATGTTTCTTTGCAGTTTTTCGTTTCGTCGATGTAGCTCGCATTGCATTTTGTATACAGTGCCTTGGGCTCTCACCTTTGGTGAACGGCCTTTGGCAATATGTAGAGAACATGTGTTCGTAGGTTTGTGAGTCACTCTGATGCCTTCTTTTCTGAGAATACGGCCGATGCTTTCGCTAACGCCTCAGACATATGGGGGAGAGTGGTGTTTCTGTTGTGGTGTTGATTCAGGAGCCGGACGCTGAATTCTCGGCAAGCGTAGCCATGCTTTTGGAATTGCAATGCTTTTGGAATAAAGGCTCTTGGGTAGCTGTTTTTAGCGAGTTCCTTGACTATCGTTTGTTTTTCATTTGCTTAAATGCGCACGGCGATACTTGTACTTCTGCCTCTATACCCCTGCATTAATGGCTGACTTGACAAATTTCGGAGGGGGGGGGGGGGGGGCGGGCCTCCCTGGGCCTCCCCTTGACTACGTGCCTGGGATACATCGCTAATTCAGTTATCACGGTAAGCAGGTTACATATGAATATTTAGCAAATATCTCTAAAGATTCTGCCTTTAATTAACTTTTCCGGAAAGGAAAGTGAAGAAGTGGGCACCAAAAAAAAGACCAGAATTGGAGTTAAAACCTCACATGTGCTATTCACAGCTTGACGATAAGCATCCAGGCTGTTACAGTAAATACATCAGTTAACGAATGACGAGTACACCAGGAAACCCCGCTTTGGTGATGACTTTGTGTTCAGTAATACCTTTGGTGTTAGCGCAACAAATAATTGGAGAACTGAAAAAAAGTAAAAGTTGCCTATTAGTTTTAAGACGAATATACATTTCACAAATGTTCGATAGCCTGGCTGGAGGACATGTGTTTATAATCGGCAGTAGGTGTACGGAATGTGTGCGCAGATGATCTGAATTGGTCAGTTAGGGACAGGGAACTCTCATAACTAGAAAAAATTACTCAAGAATGAGAATGGGTTGGAGTACATTCCTCAAGATTATGAAATCAAGGCTACGAAGCAGCTTATGATGCTATCGTTATAGGGGGGGGGGGGGGGAGACACCAACTTTCAAGTCTATAATGAGCCCACTCTACAGGCTTCACCTGTATACAAGGGCAATTACCATGAATTGTTGGAGCAACCCTTCGGAATATATATTCGCTCTCTCTAGAAAAAAATCTATGAATGCCCGTCCTTTCTATCAAGACACATCAAAAAAGCGACTGACAGCCACGTCCCTGTGTAGGAAGTCCAAGGAAAGTTTTATTGAATGCATACCGTATTAGACTGTGTTAATATGAGTGGAGAACCATCGCACCGACTGGACGAATATTATACTGTCTTGGACCTGCGAATTTCTCGCGATCAGAAGAACACAAAGGGGACACAAAATAAAGCGAGAACACGGAGCCCCGACCACGACCTTTGGGGGCTCCCACACCATCACTTGTGTGTCGGAATAAGTGCATCACGTGTGTGCGAGAGCTGATGACGTAGCACAGTGGGCGTCCCTAGACAGGGATCGCCGTTCAAATCGGCACCCACGAAGTAGAACGGGAAGTCGTTCATATAAGTAATGCGATATTAAATTATTCACCCAGCATATGGGAGTATAAGAGCGTGCGTCGTGCTTCCTCTGTCAATAAAAAAACGTTCAAAACAAACAACGCACAAGCGAGAAATTTGTTGCCTCAACCCCTTAAAGAGAAAGGTCTAGAGTCCTTACATTCCACCGCGACTAATGTATGCAACCGCAACTTCGTGGTTAAAAAATCTCGACAATGAGTTAAGGGAAAAACGATGGATCAAACCAAATATGCTAGGTGTAACATCAAAAGAAAGGAAGGCAGTAGTGTAGTCGAAAGAGAACACTACAGTATCAAATATTTTAGTTGAGGCTACATAAAAGACGAGACAGCTAGCGGATTGCACATGTTAGAAGAGTGAAACAGGTTATATTATGATGCCTTGGCCGAAACTTGTGTATCGACAACAACCAGACACTCTTGTTCCGTGATGGTACAGTTCTTTTCGACAGAGGAGAGAACACGGCTGGCGTACGCGACGACTCTCTCTTGCGAAGAGTTGTCGCGTTGCAGTGGAAAAGCACCGACAGCGTTGTCGTCCGTGAGTAAGAGAGTCGGTGCGGCTTCGTCAAAATGGCAAAGCACAGGATCAGATGTAAGCGCTTCCTTCAAACACGCAAATTCCGATTTCCATTCTTCAGACCATATAAAGGTCGGGCCAGAAGAGAGTATAGCCTGTGTAATGAAACTCGATTGATGTAAAATGGCGTATGAAACGGGGGAAATAAGAGACTAGGCCTAGAAAGATGTCGTGCACGTAGCAGAGGCAGGTCTTCCGCTTCAGGCCTCGCAGCACGGTGTCGATCATGCGCTCAAAAGTTGCAGGCGCATTGCAAAATCCGGAAGGCGTTATGTTAAACTCGTAAAGGCCATGTGGCGTCGCCAATGCCGACTTTTTTCTTTTTTCTTTATCGTCCTCGCGCATGGGAATCTGCGAGTAGCGAAAGTGCAAATCGAGGCCCGAAAAGTATTTTGCGCCTTGGAGGAAACCAAGCGCGTCGTCAATGCGCGGAATGGGTATACGTCCTTTCAAGTGATCTTATTAAGTGCCCGGAGTCGACGCGAAAGCACACGGAACCGTCTTTATTTCGGACGAAAACAACAGGAGAGGGACAAAGAACTGGGCGGAAAGCGAATTATTTTGCGTTCCAAAATGTCGGCTACGCTGTCTTCGATTATCTAGCGCTCGGCTATAGAGATACACGCTACGGGCAGCACCACACGATAGTTGGTCATCTGTTATAATGCGGTGATCGGCGGTGGCAGTTCGGCGCTGTGTTGATGAATAGACATCCAACTTGCTTTTTCAACAAATTAAGTAACTGTTCCATCTGTGCACGTGTAAGGCCAGTGCTGATGACCGCTGTAAGGGCGGTGACAGAAGAGTCAAGAGTAGGATCCTCGGGAGAGACTGGCTGAACAGGCAAGACGTGTACAGGCTCCATATCGGTAGGGAGCTGCTACTGTTGTATAATCCAAAAGTATAGGAATTCCCTAGTGTTTCGTTGGTGGCAGGAATCAGGGCAGATTCATCGAGGAACCGAACTGTTAACACCTGATGAAAGTGCTACGCTTTTACTGTTGCATAGCATTTTCAGGAAGACGTCGCCATGGTCGACGACAATGGAATTGAGGCTGACAATTTGTTTTTGCGCTGGGGTTAGTTCCGTGTCTTTCGCAGAAATGATGCGAAACGGCGTGTGGAGTTCTTCACCAATGAACTAGTAGGTTTCAGTGATGTGCACTGCACGTTCTCTGTCACAAAAAAGTGCTCACTTGGTCGAAGAACCCGGCGTCAAGTTAGTAGCAGTGCAATAAAAAAAGAAACAATGAAAACCGACGCGTGTGGAAGAGGCGCCCAAGGTCACGCAACAACTGCCCGGAGTCTCGAAGGAGCGAGAATGCCGTGGCGACAGTGAGTCATTGTGATGAGTGAATTGCTCGTACTTAAACGTGCGCGCCATAAAAGGAGTAGAGGAAGACGAACACGAAGTTGGCATGAGCGCTAGAAAAAACAGAACCAAGAAAAAGAAAGAACCAATCGCAGAAGACCACGGATACGATTTGAAGCAATGGAAAGACGGCACGAAGGGGCAAGACGACCAATAATCAATGCCCACGAAGTACATGGGGAATAAAAAGCGCCAAGCGCACTAGCGAGGGAGGGAGACCAGCGGAGAAGACCGGCCGCGCTACGGGGCTCTCGGGTTCCGGACCTGAGCCACGGTGCCCGCCTGAGGCCTGCGCGATCTGCAGGCGTACCACCTGATCAAGACCGAGTCTCTGCAACGTGCTGCTACGGCAAGACGTTCCAGTGCCTGTGGATAGGCTTGAGCTGTCGAGCTTTGGGCGCGAGCTTATGCGTGGCTGTCCGGCCGGGACGCGCCTTCGACGCCGGCGACCCGTCTTTTTCCGTCAGCCTCGAGAGACTGCTCGAGCTACTATCGGATCTCGTGATTCTAGACACGGAAGGCTGCGACGTTCCTCAGCTGTTGCCACTCTCCATGCCAACGCCTGCCTACCAACGCTGACTTTGGTGAGAAAAACGCTCGCCCCATCTCTTCGCTCCGTGATCGGATTTAATTAGGAACTGGCTCTTTAATTAGGACCTCATTTATCTTGAGCTGTGCTACCTACCATTATCTAGCCTCTCAGTCGTGAATGCATGTGACGTCTGTTTCAGTGTGCGCTTGTTGTGTGTTTTTGCGTATAATAAATGTGCTGTGCCAACGACCTCGTCATTCTTTGAGTGACTTGAGGTGATGCCTCGGACACCTTCAAAGATATAAGTACCTGCGCGTTGGTGGAAAATGCGACCTACCCCGTGCCAGTTATCTTACCAAGGCGGGCGAGCACGTGAGTCAGACGGAGAGAGAAGAGGCGCAGAGTGCGTACCTATGCTCATCGCCACAGGTGAGGGACCAAGAGGCGCTGCCGATACGGCGAAGGGTCTGGAAAAATCAAGGTTGTTCCCTCAGTATTCTGCGTTCTTGTACCACGCGGCCCGCATCAAAACTTCGAGAATAACTGCCGAAGGCAACATAAAGAGTCGACCACGGGCCATCAGTAGGAGTCGTAGTCC
The DNA here is from genome assembly GCA_013339685.2 of Hyalomma asiaticum. Taxonomy (NCBI): domain Eukaryota; kingdom Metazoa; phylum Arthropoda; class Arachnida; order Ixodida; family Ixodidae; genus Hyalomma; species Hyalomma asiaticum. The sequence continues at coordinate 25,301,833 of CM023481.1, forward strand.
TATGTGACTCAGCAAGAAGAAAGAAGACGTGAAACGACGCTGCTCCGCGAACCTGCCAACGAGCCCATCCTGCAAGCTTCATGTTGAGAAGGCACCTCGTGTGATTTTGGTGAATAGGACTGTTTTGTGTTTTATTCGTTGTTACATTGTATGAGCTTCTACATTTGTTGTTGGCCTCTTGTAATGTCGTAACGCATCTGTGTTTGTATTCTGAAAAGCCAGCTTTGTGAAATTTTTTGTGCAGCTGCCTGTTTGTGAGTATACGTATGTTTTATTTGATCACCCTTGGCTCTGACTAGGTCTTTGAGCTACTGCTGGCACTTTACTAGTGCGCCGAAGGGGACCAAAACCTAATTGTCCAAGCTTTCGTGGCATCATTTCCCGGGACAAATACGTCGGTCCTTGGGATCTTTACCGGCGATTGCATCCCGTTCCTCACGGCTCGGGATCGGTGACACTGTGCACAACAAAGAGAGGGAGACGCAAAAGACAGAAAATCGCATTAGAAAATTAGGTGGTGAGAGCACTGGCATAACACGGCGAATTCTATGTGATGATGGATATCATTGATGAGTACGCGAGCTCTATACGTGCCGAAGGCCGGATATGGCTCCCTTGGGCTGCAACCAGCGTAGAACCAATGTAAGACGTCATAATTCTCTTGAGATGGGAACGCAGAATGAGCATGAAGAATAGGAAATGTTGCACCAGTGTACACCAAACCATCGACGCGCAGCTCTTCTACAATTACAGAAATCATGTTGGCGGGGTGCGTCGGAGGAACTTGAGTTCAGTACATGCATGCAGTTTTTCCCCCGAAAACTGCATCGTCTAGTTTTCCGAACGGACTGTTTGAAGTGAGTGCCAGGCCGTAGTGGCGACGAGCAGAGGCCGAAGGACGAAGCTGAATGGCGTCCGGCCGAACGGCATGTATCTCGAGCTAGATGCGATGCGAGGCGATGGCCCTCGGCTGCTGATGGGAAACCGCGCGATCGAATCCCGGCCGTGGCGTCTTTATTTCGATGGAGGCAAACTGTTGAGGCTTCCATATTGTGCGATGTCCGAGCACCTTAAGGAACCTCAGGTGGCGGAAATTTCTGGAGCCCTCCACTATTGCGTCTCCCACAATCATATTGCTATAAGCGACGAAGCGTTTCAGTGATATTTAATAAGGAAGTAAATCGTGGGTTTAGGACGTCGAACACCATAAATAAATCGAATCATATAATATCTCCTTAACATCAACGTTATGATCGTCGTCACCGCAGTGTATATGCGTCTGGCCGGTTCTGAGAGAGACGATCCTGTTATGCCTGCATTTCTTCAAAACATTCGTTTCTCCTTGGTACCACCCTCCTCAGTTCAGCCCCGGAGGAGCAACTACACGTCTTCCGGCGTGCCGAGGATGCCTCCAGGAGACAAGGGCAGCGGGGTCAATCCCTTAAAATCTTGCCATTTTCCCTCCCCTCCTCCTACTTCCCACCTTTCTGTTTTTCCCGGCCGTGCTTCCCCTCTCTTAGTGCCTGTTCCGTCGAACTAGGTAACCATAGGTTACAGTATGTCTTTCCCATTATGTGGCCAGGCTGGCTGCAACAAAATCTAGAAAACGGGGATAATTAGTCATGGAGGCTCCTGGGAACATTTCAGCAAAATATTATTGCACTGAACGCATAAGGGAATCCAAATTTCGTTTCAAACCAAGCCTGAAAGTGCCCTGTTTTCTTGCGAAACATGCCGTCACCAGCGCCACTCACTAAGTCGCTAAAGGCCGGAATATCATTCGCTGATTTCATGATCGCGAAAAGTCCATCTGCTGTGGTGTTTTTGCGAAATAAGCAATCAACGAAAATGGGCGTATCTCTCTTAGAGAACAAGGAACAAAAGTCAAGCGATGCAGTCGGTGCCTCCGTGACGTAGTGTTACTGATAGAGCGGGCGCTTTGCAGCTGTGTATAAAACCAAATTGCGAATTGCCTGGCGCGTGCAGTCGAGGAACGTTGGGCTTACATGTTCGCAGGGATGATTCGCAGTTTTCTGACTAGGCTCAGAATGTGTTAGAGGGGCCCTTTAATCTCCAAGTTTTTGCCCGAAAGTTCGAGATGGCATAATGCAATGGATCGTACGCTGTCCTTATTGAGGATAGTCGTAATTGTCCGCCATTAGCTGCGATTTGGCAAATAAGTTCTACAAAATTCCGCAAAGCGGAGTGACCTTTATGAAAGGGATAATGGGCATTCGCCCGTCTGCAGCAGAGAGCCACACAGAATTCCTTCAGTATTTCTCAACAATGAAAGCTGCTTAGTTGAGCAGCAATTCGACCTCGCCCGGCGACCGAACCACGGACCAAATCCTGACCCTGTCCGGGGTGGTTGCTCGCCGTTTGAGCCAACCAGGAGGCTAATGACAGCGCAAGGGCGAATTGATGAGCAACAATTTTATCTTTCATAAATGCTACTCCGGCTTTCTGATAGCCGCAGAACTCATTTGTAATATTCATACCCATGTGCTTATTTCGGTCAATCTGCTCACCCCCGTACTGTCATTTGTTCGCCTCCTGGTTAGCTCATTTGGCAGAGTGACCGCCCCCAAACGAATTTCTCTTAAATGACTCGGTTCTTGTATTGGTAATTGTCCTAGGTGTGCGTGCTCGTTTACGGAATCCCGATGTCCTAGTTGCCAGTCGTAAAGTACACCTTTAGCCTTTTCTAAAATTACTCTTCCAAACATTCAGTGGAGAAACTGTAACATCGGAGAGACCATAATACTAGCCTCATCCCCTTCTCGGTCGGGATTTTGTTGCTTTTCTTGTGAGGGTGAGTAGGGTAGCGGTTCAAACCTTTAGGAAGCTGGTGAAACATTTCGGTATGTCTCGAGTATTTGCTGACAGGCATTGCTCGCCCTTACAATCCCTGTACCAGAATGAATTATTCGTAAACGAAGAAGTTTTTATTTCTGAGAAATGCATATTGATTTTCTTGTTCCCTTTTGCTACGAAGAGATGGATGGTTATTTTTACCTATTATGAGCTGGGACTGCCTATCGTATACGCAACGAGTCACCCTTGCAATCGATGAATTTCTCTCATTTGACTGGGTTCTTGTATGGGATATTGTCCTAGGAGGCATACTCTTGTACAGACTGGATGCTCTAGTTGCCTATCGCAAAGTGCATTTTTTTCACGGGACGACCAAGCATTGTCCTTATGTTCGGCACGTTGATCTATGAACGTGCTTTAGCACTTTATTTTTATAGTTATTCAATCTATTTCTTTTTGCAATTCGTCTCCGTCATTTAGGAAAAGTACAATGTTGTCAGCAAGTGCATGTTGCTAAATGCCTCGTCAACTTGCGCTTTGCTGACAACATCGTACACTTATACATGACGGAGATGAATTGCAAAAGTAAAAAAAAAAGACAATGTTGACAGCAAAGCGAAAGTTGCTGGGGTACCGTAAGCGACTTGCGCAAAGCGCAACTTGATGACTACTTTCCCAATCTACACTTGCCTAAAATAACTCTTCGAAACATGTGCTAACTAACATTTGAGAGACTGTAATTCTAGCCTCATCCTCTCCTCGGTAGGGATCTTGCTACTTATCTTGTAGAGGTGAGTAGGGTGGCTGCGGAATCTTCTTGGAGGATGGCGAAATAATTTTCGTGTGTTTCCGGTATTCGTAAGCAGCGTAATGCCTCGAGAACTGCTCGTATTTCTACAGGGTGGAAAAGCTTTCATTAATCTACGAAGCGCATACGTAGAGATTTATAAAATTCGGCAGATTTCTCAAGTAACTGACTGATCACATGATGGCGACCCATCGTAGCAGTTATCTGAAGCCGCCTTGCGCTCCTGGTTGATGCAAGAGACGTGTGTCTCCTATCGAATTCTCCGTCATTATGTTAAACAGGCATGAGGCTCTCCCTGGTTGCACCTTTAACAGTGGCCCTACGAACTGCAGCAGATTTTCTCGGCAATATCTTTGCAAAGCCATGAGAAATTCTGTGAAACCCTTAAGAATCGTGACCACGAGCAACGGAATGCTCCGTCGAGAAGCAGTAGGGAAAGTCCTCTAGAAGTGTCGCGCTGCGGGTGGAAAAGTGCTCATCATACTTGGTACGCGCAGTCAGCCAGAGGGAGGTGAGTAATAAAGGGTAGTAAGAATGTGTAAAGTTCTGCTGAAGCTCCCGATGCAAGACGAGTGCTTTACTGTGTGTGTAGAACTTTATTGAAATCCCGCAGATTTCTGGCCTGGGCTCCCACCTAGGAGCAAGCGGAGAGACCGTGTCTCCCAGCAGCTTCCTAGGCCTGCTGGATCGCCCAGAGTTGTTGGTCCAGGCTTGAACTGAGCATCGCGGCATGCCAACGCGCACGAAGGTCTTCATTGGAGGCCGCGACCCCAGTGTTACTGATTGTTGCTGGACATGCCCATAGGATATGATCTAGCGTAGCTCTGCTGTTACAATACTCGCAGAGATCGGTGGTATATAATTCGGGATGTATGTGGTTCATTATGACGGGGTTCGTGTAAGTTCGTGTTTGGAGCTGCCGCCATTGAACGGACTGGGCCCGAGTAAGCTTGTGGTGAGGTGGTGGGTACTCCCGCCGTTGCAGTCGGTAATGTTGAGTAATCTCGCAGAATTTAGTGAGCCGATCGTCCCATTCCCACACCGCCGCGGAGGAGTCCGTTCGGGTGGTTGCTGCTTCGAACGCGGCTCGGAACGTGAGACCTCGAGCCACGTTGTGCACCACCTCGTTTGGATTGAGCTCCGGCTTACCTAGGGGGGTGTGGGCTGGGAACCAGAGGATCTGTACGCATTTGTCTGTCTCGCGAATTTCGCCTTTAGTTAAGATCCGCAATGCCTCCGGGGAGATTCTGCCGTTCGCATAGTTTCGCACGGCCGTTTGCGAGTCGCTTATAATGTAGTAGGCGTTGGTATGGGCTATTGCCAGCGCAATAGCCACTTCCTCCGCCGTTGCTGCGTGCCTTGTGGCGAGTGAGAGTGCTTTACTCCAATCAATCACATTTACGTGGTTAGCAATAACACCAAATGAACTTTGCTCTACTTGAGACCTTTGGAAGCGTGAGTATATCCGATACTCGGGGAGCGTTCCAGACCGGTTGTTCAATTCGCAACGCCAGAGTATAGCTGATATATCTGTAAATTCTCTCCAATTTAGCTTATCTTTTCCGGTCGAAATGATTCTGTTACATGACGTCCTGCCGCTTTCTGGCGTGGTCAACTTTTGTTGCTATGCATTGTGCGTGCTGACGCCTTGAACGTCATCGTCCACGTCTCAGTTTAGCATTTACGTTTTGATAAGGCGAGAAACAACTTTGTGTCGAGAGAGAGAGAAAGCACACTGTGCCTACTCTCGTGGTTGCAAGATGCACATTCGTGAGACAAGATGCACGCACCTCGTTGGTGTTTGGGTGCGTGGACCAAAGTGCGCCTCTGTCAACACGATTCACGTTCCTCAGCATGGGCACAAATTATGTCTGTATATGTGAAAAGATGCATCGTTCTGTCTTCATGTAACGCCCTCGTAAGAATACGGTGCGAGATTTCTTCGGGGGTCTCAGAATAATACCCGCCCCTATTATCTTCATTATCTGCTTCACAGCCATGCTACACGCGGTTCTAGCTGTGATCGTAATGGGATATCCCGGAGTACCTATTATACCGGATCTCCTTTCCCTCGACTTTATCCAGCGCTCGACGACGCTTACTCGAGTCAGGCTGCCACTCACTTTCCTCTATAGGCGGGTCTTGCAAGAAAATTATGCGTACTTAGAATACAAACGCCCATTTAATGACCTGCGACGTGCTCGACACTACGGCACATGAACAAATGCGTGAATAAAACGTTTTAACCGAAGCAGCGCTTTCATTACACGTATTCTCTGCTGCATGGTATTCGGACACGAGAGCTGTCGGTAAAACAATTGATATCAGTCGGCTTCCGCATATAAGAACATCAGGCATATTTTGGAGAAATAATTATTTATTACTTTGAATAGAGATCAAAATATTCAATACCATGCAACATATTTATATTAGTAGAGTCACCGTGTATCCCTCTGGCACACATTCATGCTCCTAGAGCAGCACTTCAATCCCTTATGACAGCCTCTTTGGCTTCCTTGTGGCCAGCTTTAACGGCTTTAGCTGAAGAGAGAGATTTTAGTTGAATAAACAAAAGTCTTAACTATGTACTATGCGCCATGTGGTATGTGCTACTATGGTCAATGCTTGTATAAACAACATTGAACACGGTCATGTGGCCTGAAGGTACCTCCATCGTTGCAGTGTATAGCTCACACACCGACTCAATTCTCAAGCGTGCTAGCCACGCGTAAATCGGGCGAACCCTCCAATTTTCGAAAGATACCTCACGAACAATAATAAAAAAAGAAAGGTATGAAAGCAGTAAAGCTCCATTTCCCTCGATTCTCTCCAACCACAACAAAGAGGAGAGATGCTGCGGATCATTTTTCCCAAGTTTTGCCAATCATATTTTTTTTCACTTCCATTTCTAGGACGGCGTCGGTGTTGGAGCATTATCTGTGCTTCCAAAGAAACCGCTTGCAACTGTGAGCATTTCGGTGATGCCGATCTTTGTTGCTTCGTGTTGTGCACCACGCTCAACATATTTTTCTCTAGTATTCCCCATCTGCCTACGGACAACACCGCGCGCGCATCAATGCGACGAGGAAGGATATACACGAGGAAATTGGCGTCAGCTGTGACAAGTGCCAGCACGGCTGTGCAAGAGAAAGTGTTTTCTGCATATTGACAGGGTACAAAACGCATCGTATGTTCACGAGCACGGCTGGAAATCCCTGATGTTTCATCACCTCATACAACTTTAATGCGAACTTTGTACGACGGGCTGACAACAACAAAACGTGCTGAGACGCTTCAAGAGAAGAGAAATCTGCAATAGCTCTTCGCAAGTTAAAACGAACTCGATCACCGAAATTCCTTCGTGGCTGACCTGGGGGATAAAGTGTTTGGACGAAGGAAAAAAGCAGAAAAATCCAGAAAGGAGAGGATATTGAGCTTTGGAGGTTTGAACAGGAAATGAAAGAATCATCCGGCGTGTTCTTTTCCTTTGAGTTCAGAATTACATTTTGCGTTTGCGTATCCTCTGTGGATTCCCCATCGCTGTTGACTGTAAACAAACGTCTCCACATACGCATCGTGCCTTCATAGGATGATGTTGCTGCTGAGAACATGAAGCGAAAATATTCTCCCCTTCGCGAGTGGGCTTCATACGTCCCATTCCTTCTTGACTGCACCAGTCTTGCAGCCTCAACGCCGAGACTACGCGGTCGCGTAATCCTTTAAAAGCTTTCTGAGCAAACATACTTCCTCTTGACGGAGACGTAGTAATACGGAATACCTACAGCAAACCGGAATCAGGTGCGCGAAGCATGTGTCTGCGCACGTGTGCGCAAGCATGGGGCTGAATCGGGCAATTTTGGAGACGTCCTGGGGATGTGCAGGCAAGTTAAGTGCACTGCAGGCTACAATGAAGTTGTGCTTGAAAAAGGTTATGGAAATTGGAAGTGCCCTGTCTATATATATATATATATATATATATATATATATATATATATGTGTGTGTGTGTGTGTGTGTGTGTGTGTGTGTGTGTGTGTTTAGCGTCCCCTAAAGAACAAAAGGAGCCTGTAAGCAGTGAAGAGACGTCTAGGCATGCGCAAAAATCAGACGTATGCATTACGAGACAGGCAAGCCAATATGATCACGAATAGAGCTGCGATAGTTGCAATAGCCAAGGCGTTTTACAGAGAACTGTACAGCAGCCGCGATAATCAGGATAGTGAACGCGGAAGTAATTCAGAAGAGCGTGACATTCCACCAGTACTGACAGAGGATGTAATGAAAGCTTTGAAAGAGATGCAAGTGGGGAAGGCACCCGACGAGGATCAGATAACAGCAGATCTCTTAAAGGATTGTGGGTAGATGATACTAGAAAAACTGGCAAGCCTGTATAGGCAATGCCTAATGACTGCGAGCATACTGGAGTCGTGGCAGAATACGAACATCATCCTAATCCACAAGAAAGGCAACGCAAGGGACTTTAAAAATTACAGGCCTATTAGCTTAGTGCCAGTCGTCTACAAGGTACTTACCAAGGTAATCGCTAAGAGAACTGGTGCCACCTTAGATTTCAAGGTAATCGCTAACAGAATTGGTGCGACCTTAGATTTCACCCAACCGAAAGAAAAATCAGGGTTTCGTAAAGGCTACTCAACATAGACCACATTCACACTATCAATCAGGGGATAGAGAATTGCGCGGATAATAACGAGCCCCTATATATAGCCGTCACAGATTACAAGAAAGCATTTGACTCGGTCGATACCTCAGCAGTCATGCAGGCATTGCGGAATGGGGGCGTAGATGATCCACTACGTAAAACTACTGGAACTACAACGGTTCCACAGCCACCACAGTCTTCCATAAGGAGAGCAGGAAAATACCTATAAGGAAGGGCGTAAGAGAAGGGGACACAATTTCCACAATCTCATTGATCTCATGTTGACAAGAGGATTTAGAACACTGGATTGGAAACAGGTGCGGGTAAGTGTTAATGGAGAATAGATCAGTAACCTCAGATTTGCTATAGATATGGCCTTGCTAAGTAATTCGGGAGATGAATTACAAAGCGTCGTTGCTGACATAAACAGGCAAAGTATAACAGTGGGCCTGAAAATTAATATGCAGAAAACTAAAGTAATGTTCAATAGCGTTGGGCGAGCACAGCGATTTGACATAGCTGGCGAGGCATTGGAAGTAGTAAGTAAATACGTCTACTTAGGGGCCGGGTAGTGACCCCTGATTCGAATCATGTGGCTGAGATAATTAGGGGGATAAGAATGGGGTGGAGTGCATATGGCAAGCATTGTCAGAAAATGAATGGTAGCTTCCCAATGTTTCTGAAGAGGAAAATGTATAACAGGTGCATCTGACCAGTACTCACCTCCGGGGTAGAAACTTGGAGGCTAACTAAGAGAGTTCAGCTCAAAATTGAGGACGACGCACCGACCTAATGAACGGAAAATGGTACGTGTAACCTTAAGGGACAAGAACAGAGCGGAGTGGTTTAGGGAAAAAACGCGTGTTAGGGGCATATTAATAGAAATTAAGAAGAAATGGGCGTGGGTGGCCATGTAATGCGAAGACAAGGCAACCGTCGATAATTAAGGGTAACAGAGTGGATTCCCAGAGAAGGCAAGCGTGGCAGCGGGCGGCGGAAGTTTAGGTGGGCAGATAAGATCAGGAAGTTTACGGGGATAAATTGGGCTAGGTTAGCACAGGACAGGGACATTTGGAAATCTCTGGGATAGGCCTTCGCCCTGCAGTGGGCGTAGACAGTCAGGCTTACTATGATATATATATATATATATATATATATATATATATATATATATATATATATATATATATATATATATATATATGTGTGTGTGTGTGTGTGTGTGTGTGTGTGGCGAGAGGAATGGGGGTCAAGGGCTCGCTTCATTTTTTAGAAACAGGTTAACGAAACAACAAACATTGAAGCCTAGGAAAGCATAGGGGAAGTTATTCCAATTCGTAATTATGACATTGTAATTTTGGGGCAAGTAGAAAGGAATTCAAGTGGACAAAAAGAGAAACCTGCCTTCGGTGGGAACCGAAGCCACGACCTTCGGATATCGCGTCCGATGCTCTACCGCTGAGCTTCGAAGGCGGTTGTCCCTCCGTCCACTTTATTGGGTTTTTAGGTATATGGAGTCCTGGGAGTGTTAGGCAGTGCCACTCGTAGCCATGGCGGCGAGTGTTGCACACTCTTACTGCCAGGAGGCGTCACGTAGAACTTGATCTTATTTAGAGGTGGCTGCTGCCCAATAAACACTCATATGCTACCTAAGGCACCAAGTCTGCAGCAACGAGGCCAAGCTATGAAATAGCGAGAGGGAAGGGAAGGGGGCCTCGTTGCGGCAGACTTGGTGCCTGAGGTAGCATATGAGGGTTTATGGGGCAGCAGCCACCTCTAAATATGACCAGTGGCACTGCCTAACACTCCCAGGATTCCATAAATACCCAATAAAGTGGACGGAGGGACGACCGCCTTCGTAGCTCAGCCGTAGAGCATCGGACGCGATATCCGAAGGTCGTGGGTTTGGTTCCCACCGAAGCAGGTTTGTCTTTTCGTCCACTTTAATTGCTTTCTCTTTACCCCAAAATTGCAATATCGTAATTACGAATTGGAATAACTTACCCTATGCTTTCCTAGGCTTCAATGTTTGTTGTTTCATTAACTTGTTTCTAATATATATATATATATATATATATATATATATATATATATCTACGTTCAATCCCTTGCTCTAGTTTTGTAGTATGCTTTTGGTTAGGACGCAGACCAAACATGTCATGCTGAGGCTCTCTCGCTTTCAATAACAAGACTGCGTGATTTCTGCGTGTTCATCCGGTCATTCAGCCACTATTAGCTATGATTTAATCATACCTGTAATACTATTTACTTACTAGACTAATATCACGTCGACGGCCCTTTTTATGTGTCAATCAACCATATTGATATGTTGCATAGAGGCGTAATTATGTAAATTTATTCAATGAATTGAACAAGTAAAAACAGTGTATAAGAACTTAGAGTGAGGATACCACGAGTGTTGCATATAGTTAACGGCCAATCCAGGGTGATTCATTGACCGCATTGACGTCAGGCATTAGTCGATGATGCACTAAGGTGAGGTAGGTCCCGTAAATGAGTCCGTGCACACGAACTGTGCGCACACTGGGCCGCGCTGGTTTCAGTCTGTTTACCTTCCGCTTCTACACGTCCTCACTGGGCTGTGAAAGACCAACAGCGAAAAAAAGTAGCGACCCATAGACCGCCGCGTTTGGCGTTCTAGAGGCACGAAAAGCTGTGGGGAGCGGTCTGCACAATCGCACCGGCAAATAGCGAAGGTTTCTATTAAGCCAGTGTTTGCTACACGAGGCGGTGATGTAGTTAGGGCGTTTTTTTTTTTTTCGATTCAGCTTTCTTTATATGAAGTTGAATTTTTGTTGAATCAGCATTGAAAACCGCGTATTTCTTGTAAGAAATGTGGCGCTTATTTAACTCGATGTCCCGCAGAGACAAGTGAAGAAATAGCCAGACGCTAAAGTGCCCTTGGCTGTGAGGCCAGTCATTGGAAGGAAAGCCAAGAAAAATTATATATTTTCCTGTTTTTTTTTCCTTATGTGTCTTCTTGCGCTAACTCTCACGAATAAGATTTCGTGCGTAAGCTCATCCACCCGTCCGATACGACAAATCCTGGAATGCTCCTCTTGACCGTGTCTTCCGGCGCATTCGTCACCCGCCGTCCAGTTACAGATCGTCCGCAATTCGTCTTCGTGTAATGGATAGCCGCCAAGATTCGCCGTAAATCTTGATAGAGCACCATGCTCGTTCGCCCTCTCGATGTTTATTGTTGCTTGGCCATTCACCTAGTATGCCTTGGACAGAATGCGTTGTTTCCTGCTTTTCTGACGGGCATTCTTATTTAGCCCGCTGTGCCCCACCAATGTGGTCTAACGACTATGGGCCTCGGCTGCAGATCCTACGGTCGTGAGGTCGACCCCAGGTCGCGGCGTCTGCATTGCGATGGAGGCGAAATGATGAGGACCGCGTACTGTGGGATGTCAGTGCACGTTACTGAAGCGCAGGTGGTCGAAATTTCCGAGGCACACCACTACGGCGTCTCTCATAGTCATATCATGACTTTGGCACGCAAAAGCTCAGCAAGCAGGCAATTGTTTCTCTCACTGTGCGCGGCAATAACCATAAATACATCGTTCTCATGTCTTGCCGTTTGAATTTAAATTAACAAGAGCCTAAGAACTGAACAAGCGAATGTTTGTTTTGATGAATAAACGTAACTTTAAATCCCCTTTGCATGGCTTTACTTAATCTGGAGTTTTGCGTCCTGACTGACTTGAGAGACACCGATAAGACTTGAGCGGCGCCGTAATTGAGGGCTGTGGAAATTTCGATTGCCTCGGATTCTTTACCGTGCACTGACATAGCACAGTACATGTGCCTCGACATCTCGCATCCATCTAAATGCAGCCGCCGCGGCCGGCTTCGACCCCGCGCCCTTCGGATGAGCAGCCACGTGTCAGAGGCCACTAGACTACTGTCGCGGGACTTGTTGCTGGGTAAGATGGTTGGAATCATGAGAACACACTTAAGCGCATCATGAAAAACGTAGACAAAGACGTTTTGACGACCAAATGGCGAGGCTAAATGCAACCGGCTCTCTCAGCTCGGTCGTACGCGCGGTCTCGGATATCCTTCTTCAGAAGGTGAAGGACACTAAGAAAATAATGCCGAGCTCCGTCCACCCAAAAAAAAGATGCAAGTCCGCAGTGGTACCTTACGTCCACAAGCTTTCTCACAAGCTGAAGATGGTCGCAAATATGTCCCGTGTTCCTGTTGGTTTCTCAACGCCAGGTTAGGTGGCTGGACTGTGTCCGCGAATTCACCACGCCGAAAGCAAGTCTCGATGGGAGAAAAAACACACCACAGCGTAAGCGAACTGCGCGAAGGGCGTTGTGTACGGAGTGCCGCTGTCGTGTGGCAACACCTACGTGGACCAAGCGGTCATATCTGTCAATAACCGAGCATGGTACAACGAATTATCAGTAATAATTAAAGTGTTCCGCATTTACCTGCGCTCTGCATGAGTGCGGATGTGAGACACGACTTGCGGCGATCAAGATAATTAGGCAAAATCGGTGGTGCATTGTCAATAGGGCTCTTGGAGGCATATCATATATAAAGAGAAAGCCACAAGTGTTAGTGTTACATCTGGTTTTCTTGAAAATGAAACGCCGCTGTTCAAAGCGGTGCTGTAATTCGCCTTTTATGACACTGGTGCACGCGTTCACATATGTCGCGATTCTCGGCTCTGCACTAAGAATAAAGTCAGTAGAAGTTTAGCGCTATCGACGAAGCAGTTTCTTCCTCTTGATTCCTTAGAGGTAAGTTTTTTTACGCGTTGCTCTTCAATGTGCTGTCATCACCTTGATGGGTCAAATTACATGCGTGAGATTTTACTGTGTTACAAAATGGTTCCCAGAAGAACATGCTGTTATCAATGGCCAATTAGCTTACAACCTGTCAGACGCCTGGGAGCTCGAAAATACGCAAGCACCCCAGCCAGGGTCATAAGGCTCGTCAAGTGATGCAGTGCAGCCCGTGGTGCAATGCTGCATACCAGAGCAGTCTTGTATACGGCTCAAGGTCACTCTAATTTAGGTCGTCGTCTCTACTAAATGCCACTGGAAACGACAAGACCTCTCGACGTGCCTTTAGCGATGGACGCGGAGAGAGAGGGCTTGGGATTCTTAAGCAACTTGCGAACGATGGTTGATTAATTGATTAATTTCTACGGTCAGCATTACGCGCGTATACGCTGTGGTAATTGAACAGAGGAGATAGCGCTCACTTTAAGACACATAGGAATATTGCGTAACTAAAGATATAACACGAGCAGCGGCCTCGGCACTCTGGAACGCTGCTGACACCGACCGACCGCTCAAGCAGCGTGAACATTGCGCACTTCGCGCCGTCGAGAAACTTCTCCCAGCACACAGCGTCATCAAGCAAGCGCGTACCTTCCGACACTCGCAGGCGCATTCGCGCGAGCGCTACGAGGCGAGAGCGTTTCTGGCGTTGCGGTGATATGCGAGGCACCTGTAACGAAGCACGTGATCAAGGCGCTGCTAAGCAGTAGAAACATGGTAGATACACTGTCGCCGACTCACGCGGTGTAGTCAGCTAGCCAGCGACAGCACCATGCCCTCTTCCGCTGAACTACGTGAAAGCACGAACCTCTACGGCGGAAGGGAGCTCCAATACCCGCGTCTCTAACAAGATCTACGTCTGCCGCTCCGACGGACGCGACCAAAGCCACGAAAGCACTACTTGCAAACACGGGACTCATCAGCGGAAGTCAGCTCACGTTAGTGGCATGTTGCCGGCTTCAAGGGCAGCGCATAAATACTGCTCCTTTCGCGTTAACAACCTTACGCCATCTCGTGACGGAGGCCCAAACGAGCCTCCGTGGGAACTCGAAGTGATATATATATGAAATGGATGCAGCTAGCACCGTAGCATAGTTGTCTGAGAGTCTGAGACGCTAGCTTGGTAACCGAGCGGACTTGACTTACTCCCCGCTCGGGAGCGCCGTAAAACATTCTTTAAGGTTGCTTTTTCTCAGAGATTTCAATTTATATATATATATATATATATATATATATATATATATATATATATATATATATATATATATATATATATATATTGCTACGGTATCAGGCAGGCAATTAAGGTATGAGCCAGGCAAGGGTAGCAATTACATACAAATGACAAACCGTATACGATTTTGACAATTCCGGTTAAAAAAAAAAAGTCAATTGTAAAGACAGTCTACTCTTCTCGTGAGTACTGCAAAACATACTTAAGTTATTCTTCGGTACATGTCTTGGTGACTCATCTGTCAGGTTTGAATGGTTAACATGCACAATTCCACTACTTAAATTCCCTCTAAAACATCCTTTTTTTCTCTCTCTCTATCGGTTCCTTCCAATAATTTAAAATCAAAACGTAATCACCTCTTGGCCAATCCCCCCTGGTGGGTAAGTGCCGTAATTCTTCAGGAACATCATCATCATCATCATCGTCTAGCGGTTGGACGCCATCTTTCCTCGGCTGTACCAGCTACCTAGCGCTCGGCGCTCTCCTGTAAATAAAGCTTCGCTCGACCTTTCAACCGTAACAGCTTTGTGGTGGAGGTGCTGGGTACGCTGACCACGAAGACGGAGCTGCTACCGGGGATCCTACGACGAAGCCGACGCCTCGCTCAACTGCCGCCGCTGCAGATGTCTCAAAACGACAACGACCCGTCACCCCTGTCCTCTCCGGCGCGGTCTACTGGCATCTGGAGGCACACGATGGAGCCACGCTCTTTTTCGGGTAAATCTGGTGAGGACGTAGAGCAGTGGCTCACACATTACAAGCGTGTGAGCAAGTACAATGGATGGAACCTGTCTGCTCAGTTGGAGAACGTCGTTCTTTTTCTCACGGATACCGCGCTTCTGTAGTTCGAGAACCATGAGGATACACTAACGACGTGGGACCGCTTTGTTGCCAACACCACAGAATGCTTCGGAGATTCCACCGCGAAGAGCAAACGGGCGGAGCAGACGTTGCTTCAACGCGCGCAAGTCCCATGTGAGACCTGTACGACCTATATAGAGGCGGTCTTGAAGCTGTGTAGGACGGTGAACCATCTTATGTCTGAAGAAGATAAAGTTGGGCACCTTCTCAAAGGGATTGCTGAAGACGTCTATAGCTACCTCATTGGAAAAGAGAGTCTTAGCTCAGTCGACGACCTCATCAGGCAGTGGCGAACGTTTGAAACTTTGAAGCTGCGCCGTATCACGCCAAAGTTCGGAAGGTTACCTAACGTTACCACTGTTGCAAGCGTTGACGACAGCTCCGGCTATCAGTTCGACCTTGCGACCACTATACGGCAGATAGTCCGCGAATAACTCGAGCGACACACTAAAGGAGCAGCGGGTGTCGAACAGCTTGGTCGTCCCAACCAATCCCATGAACCTGCGTCCGCTGTATCCGCGCTGTCTGTCATGCCAGAAGCTCTAAGCTATCCTGCCGATCAGCGGCCGCAGCATCGATCTAATTTTCCCGACGAAGTGACGCACGACGAGCGCTCTTACGGACCCGCCACCACGCGCCGGCAATGTGAAATTCGTGCTCACTACTATACGCAACAACCCACGTTTGGCCGCGAGGCCTACAACCCAAGTCGCACATCGCCGGTTTGTTATAGATGTGGTGCGACGGGTCACATCTCCCGATTTTGTCGCAGACGCCGACAGTCAAGATACGGTGCACCACCAGATTGGGCTAATTTCGATCGCGACGTCTATGACAACCACTGGCAAACTGACTTTGGCGCTGCCCGAACCACAGGCTCAGCACACAGAAATGCTTTCGGACAACATAACAGGAGTGCCTCACCAGCTTCAGATCGCTGCCTGACGCCACCAGCCCGTCGACAACGCCGTTCACCGTCACCACGGCGACGCCTTATGTCACCACCACCGTCGGGAAACTAGCCGACGCGGCCAATGGAGGTGCGGTCGCCGGACAGCCTGGATCTCTGCGAAATATTCCTCTTGTGATGGTGAAAAACAAAGTCCATGTCTTCGTCGATAGTATACCTACAACTGCGTTAGTTGATACTGGTGCTACCGTATCCGTCATGAGTGCGACGTTCAAAGAGAGGTTGGGGCGGGAACTTATGTTCCCGTGGAATGGTGGTATGACCTTTCGTGGTGTCAGTGGAGAGTGCCTTATTCCTCTCGGTATTTGTGTTGCAAGTGTTTTGTTCTGCGGGGAAGATTTTAAAACAGAATTTTTAGTATTACCGCGTTGCACTCATGATGTCATTCTCGGTATTGACTTCCTTAAGGATTGTGGCGCTTCTCTCAATTGTGGTACGGGTGAAATAAGTCTGGATAGTGCACTTCTTGCCACCCTCGCAGACACATCTCCGAAAGAGGAACAGTACTTCGTTGTTTCCGATGATCTACTGCTACCGCCTTGTTCACTCTCGCGTGTCCGTGTCAAAGTCATTACTGCCGACCATTCTTCATTCGATGCACAAGTTTTACCGCTACCTTCGAGCTGCGCCAAGAAGGATGTCCTCATTCCGCGTTCTGTCGTGAGTGTAGTGCAGGGTGCCACGAATCTGTGGGCTTTCAATTGTTCATCTGCCCCTGTTGTTCTCCCGCGCAATATGAAACTCGCCACTTTTGAGGAAATTACTTACAGTTCCATTATGGCTTTCAGCGAAGAGGCGCAGTGTCGAATCTACAACGCCAACCCATCTGTGTCTGAAGAGCACGTCCTACGAATGATAAACAAGTCTCTTCCCTCAGATGAGCGCCAAGCTCTTGCGCGAGTTCTTCTGGCGCATGTGTCTGTGTTCGATTTCGTACAAGGCGACAAGCAGGCTTCACTTCCTCGTTCTCGTGCTCACCACCGCATTGACACCGGCTCGGCACACCCCATTCGACAAAAGCCTTACCGTGTGTCTTCAGCAGAGAGAACCGTTATCGCTGAACAGGTCAAGGACATGCTGCAGAAAGGCGTCATACAGGAGTCCTCAAGTCCGTGGGCAGCACCGGTGATCCTAATGAAGAAAAAGGATGGATCATGGCGGTTCTGTGTCGATTACAGAAAACTAAACGCTGTCACCAAAAAGGATGTGTATCCGCTTCCTCGGATCGATGATGTTATCGACTGCCTCCATTCTGCCGCTTATTTCACCTCACTGGATTTGAGATCAAGTTATTGGCAGATACCATTGCACCCAGAAGACAAAGAGAAAACAGCCTTCGTGACACCTGATGGTCTCTATGAGTTCAACGTCATGCCCTTTCGTCTTTGTAATGCGCCGGCGACGTTTGAACGATTTATGGACACCATCCTCCGTGGAATGAAATGGGAAATTTGCTTATGCTATCTGGATGATGTGATTTTTCGAAGCACTTTGGGTGAACATAACCGACGTCTTAGCCTCGTCCTTGATTCTGTCGAGAAAGCCGGTCTGGCACTGAACTCCACGAAATGTCGCTTTGGAGAGACTGAAACGTTGGTACTTGGACACCTAGTCGACAGAAATGGTGTGAGGTCCGATCCACGGAAGATTGAAGCAGTAAGTTCCTTCGAACCACCGAAGTCACTGCGGGAGCTGCGGAGTTTCTTGGGTTTATGCTCGTACTTTCGTCGCTTCGTAACAAGATTCGCCGATGTGGTGTACCCCCTGACCTGCCTTCTCCATAAGGATGTTCCTTTCAACTGGACGTCGGCTTGCGACGAGGCGTTCTGCCAACTAAAGTTTCAACTGACATCGGGACCTATATTACGCCACTTCGATGCTTCCTCGCCTACAGAAGTGCACGCTGATGCCAGTGGAATTGGCATCGGAGCTGTGCTAGTACAGCGTCATCACGGATCTGAGCACGTTGTGGCTTATGCCAGTCGATCTCTGAGTAAGGCGGAACGCAATTACACCGTCACGGAACAAGAATGCTTGGCAGCAGTTTTCGCGGTTCACAAGTTTCGGTCCTACGTCTACGGGGGCCCGTTCACTATAGTTACGGACCATCACGCTCTATGCTGGTTGGTGAACCTCCGTGATCCGAGTGGTCGACTGGCACGTTGGGCTCTCCGACTTCAGGAGTACGACTTTGTCATCTCTTACAAGTCCGGTCGTCGCCACGCAGATGCCGACTGCCTTTCCCGCCTTCCTCTACCGACTACGGAGTGTGACGAAGACAACTTCGATGACTGTTTTGCGTCTATTTCGGCCACATTCCCGGACGCCACGAGATTTAGGAATGAAAAAGCCAGTGATGTTAGCCTGGAGCCCCTTTTTACTGCTGCGCTGCGTCCTCATTTTGTGTACGAGATGGCCTCCTTTACAAAACGAATTATTCCGGTAAAGGCGCACGCTTTCTCCTGGTGGTTCCGCAGAATCTGCGACCAGACGTGCTGAATGCCATGCACGATGACGCAACCTCTGGCCATCTAGGCTTCATAAGAACACTTAACCGAACACAGGAGCGTTTTTACTGGCCCAAAATGCGCGACACTATCAAGCAGTACGTCAGCGGTTGCGATAAATGCCAACGCCATAAGCGTCCTACGACTTCTCCGCCGGGTCTTCTCCAGCCTCTGCCACCACCTTGTCTGCCGTTTGAACAAGTAGGCATTGATCTCTTGGGGCCATTTCCACGATCTTCTAACGACAATCGGTGGGTTATCGTATGTGTAGACCACCTGACCCGTTATGCAGAAACTGCGGCCATACCATCTTCAACAGCTACATGCGTTGCCACATTCTTGCTGCGGTTTGTTATCCTCAGGCACGGCTCCCCCCGTGGAATAATTAGTGATCGTGGTCGTCAATTTGTTGCGGATGCCGTTGAAGAATTACTTCGTCTCTGCAGCTCGAAATTCCGGCATTCAACACCTTACCATCCTCAAACCAACGGCCTTGTAGAGCGTACAAACAGGACTCTTACCAACATGCTGGCAATGTATGTCTCGTCCGACCACAAAGACTGGGATGACGTGCTCCCATTCATCACATACGCGTATAATACCGCAAGGCATGAGACGACGGATTACAGTCCTTTTTATCTGCTGTACGCACGTTTACCGCTAAGGAGTATTGATACAATACTGCCGTTTGGCTTCCACAGTGAGTACTCGGTTGCCAAGACGCTGTGCCTTCCAGAAGAAGCACGCCGGATCGCTCGACTTCGTACCGTGGCCTCACAGCACCGTTCTAAGGAGCGCTATGACAGCCGACACCAGCCTGTCTTGTACAGCAAAGGGGACTTGGTATGGGTGTGGACCCCACAGCGTAAACGTGGATTATGCCAGAAGTTTTTGCCCCAGTATACTGGACCTTTCGTGATTGTGGATCGGTTGAGCGACTTAACGTACGTGGTGGCCCGTTTAACGTCAGCTGGTCGTCGTTCCAGCCGAACGCAGGTTACACACATCGCGCGTCTCAAGCGGTTTCATCCTGCTGTTTTCCGGTGATTTGGACTTGCCCCGCGGGTTTCCTCTGTGAGCCGGGGAGTGCTACGGTATCAGGCAGGCAATTAAGGTATGAGCCAGGCAAGGGTAGAAGATGACGAGGACGGTATCTTGTCTAGCGGTTGGACGCCATCTTGCCTCGGCTGTACCAGCTACCTAGCGCTGTCGATGCAATAAACCGTCGTTCTCTAAGTGGCGCACTCGGAATTGGCAACATGGGAAAACCCTGCAAGCCGGAGACCAGCCTTCCGCATTTAGGCCGGTCTCCAGCTGAAACGCTAAACGCTGAGTAAACGTGTTTCCATTGTGTGTTCCCATTCTACATGGCACTTTGGAAATCAATGATGAGTTGTGATGTTTTCTAAAGAATTTAATCCCGTTAAAAATTCTTGTGCGAATGCTCAATTTCTGCCTCAATTGCTTAAACCTCTCAGTGTAGCTTTTCTTTCTCCCTATGCGAATCCTAAGCTTCGCATCGGGTGAGACCAAAAACTCGTACATATAATAATACTATAATCCCTCAAAAAATGTTTACCACACGCTTAGAAAAGCGCGTACACAAAGGAAGAAAAGGCGAAGGTACAGTAGCGTCGTTGGCATAAGGCGACATCGTTCTGTATTGACCAGTGGCCGCCTGCGTGCACCTGATGTCGCACCTATGAGAGGAATAAACATTCTAGTATGATCCAGTCCCCCTTCTACAGACTTAAATTGAGACAGGCATCCTCTCTGTTCGCGAGCGCAACAAAACGAAGCCACTCGCGAGACAACGAAAATTTCCTGCCGCATTCCCGCGACGATGTGCGAGCGATAGCCGATGCCTGGACTACACGCCTCTGAACGGCAACCGAAGGTAACAAAGTTTTCGGAGTTTTAGGGCCCAAAAACCGCGATATGATTATCAGAGTTGCCGTAGAAGAAGGCTGCGGATATTTCGACCAGCGGGGGCCCTCTAACGCGCACTGATATCGCGTAGTACCCAGCCTCTAGCGCTTCACATCCCTTGAAATATGGCTGGGATTCGATCCCGAGACCTTAGGGTCAAAAGTCAAGTGTCATAGGCTCTAGACCACAGCACCAAGGGGCAACCGAAGGCAAACAAGATCAAGATCAATATTCTTACACCCCTCGCATGGTCACGGCACTTGCTGGCCAAAAATAAGTCTTTTTGAACATACACACGGTGACTTTAATACAAGACATTGAGCCTTCATGGATCAGTAGCAAAGTGGTACTCTACCGGCAATGCATCAAGCTCCAGTAACGGCGAGACAGAAGTTAAGAAGTGGCTTTTTTCCCGCTTGTAAGTAGCGAAGAGCTTTGAGGTGCCGTCGACGCATGCCATTAGTCGGCGTTGCTTTCAGCAGCGATCTTCTTCCTAAAGGCATTCCCCGCAGTCGCTTGATGCTGCTGTGAGGAAATGCCAGATAAAGTTGCGCGTTTATGTACGCGTTTTTCTTATATTTCGCGCGTTCACTATAGTATTTGAGGCAAGCGCGTTCGTTGACGGTGGGACCCTTTCTGCGCAGGCTGACTCCTCTCCAAGATCGACAAAATGATGGCGGCTAATGCGGGCTGCGTGCGAGAGGAGGCCAAGTAGAAGAGTTAGTTGTCGCCACTTAAAGGTACACTAATGCTAACACCGAACTCATTAATACTGACAAATTATTGTCCGCTATCTTTATTGCGACTAATTTCGTCATCCTGTGCTCAACATTAGAAGAGAAAGTCAAGGTCAAAGTTTCATCTTTCAATTCATTGGCGAAACATCGAGAAGGTGACATCACGAATCCCATTTCATTTTTTTTTTCATGTTCTGTCGTGTTGGTCCAATCATATCCATTGATACGCGCGATGTTAAGGCTCTGGACTCCTTATAATTCAATACGTATATCTTTCGCTCATAAGTAATTAAAAAAGCCTTTGTAGGCGCCGTCAAAGATTACGACTCCATGCGCATTAGTTCGGCAACGTCCGAGCAGGCGCATCCACTTGTATTTTCTTCTTGCGCCTACGAAGTATATTCTCCGCGCGAGTTGGTAGTGTTAATAGGTGAGGTAACAATAGCAGTAAACCTGTTGTTCACTTTAGTGTCTCTGTAAGAGAAGCGAGCAAAATCTAACGTCCTCAGACTGCACTACTCGCCAACTTACCAATATGCTCTCACCCAATATTTTGCCGCAACGGCATATTTACCTTTACTCTTTCTTTCATTGCACCATTGACTCTATTGCCTCCATTAAGGTGCCTCTTCGAAAGAATTCTTTTATTATTAGTTACCTAATGCTATACTGTATCCACCAAGCATGGAATTCTTTTTCGCAGACAGACAGACAGACAGAAAACTTTATGTCCTCAGGAACGCTGCCGCAGTGTGTAATAAATGAAAAAAATTATGTTGGGTAACTACGCAAACTCACCGGGAGCCAGAAAACAACTCGGGCGTAATAACGCTCCTCAGTCACTCACAAATTGGGATAAGCTTTTTCGCATGTTTGCCGACGAGGTAGATAACCTGATTATTAGCGTTATCTTTTGCCCAGTGTAACTACCTTTCTACTAAGAAGTGCCAGCAATCTACAGTGCTATTTCTGTGACCCATATTCACGAAAGCAACTTGCGACAAAACAGTTTATAAGCGAAAACTTCAGCCAATGCTGATGCTGGACGCATCATTAGAGAAGCCCGTTGACCAAAGTCAAGAAAGCACTAACTAAAGAGAAGTTTCGTCAGTTGGGTCCTTGCTTTATTCGTGTTTTTCTTATATTTGACCAAGCGTGTACTGCTTGCGAAAAAATGCCGATGTGCGAAAACTATGTATGTTTCTCAACCACGCATTTTACAAGTTTGCAACGCCTATTTTTTTATACCATATACTTAACAATGGCAACGCGAGCATAACACTATATAGGACTGCCCTGTAGGCATTCCCCCTCTCTCCTTCTCTTTACTTTTATTTCCCTTTTCCCATCCCCCAGTGTAGGGTAGCAAACCGGACTCATGACTGGTTAACGTCCCCGCCTTCCCTTCCTTATTTCTCACTCTCACTCTACGTTGCTAGTGTATGCTATCAACTTGATTCCTTTCAGCTCTCTTTTTAAACCTCTTCTTCTTTTTCTTTTTCTTCCTTTCTTTCATTATTGCACCCTCATGCCTCTCCACTGGTCGGTGTAGCGAACCGAAGGTACCTCCTGGTAATTTTCGATAATTCCTATTAGTTCCCTTTTATTCCCTTTGTCTGTCTCGCTCATACTGAAGGCAAACCTATCAGTGACGTCAATTCCTCACTTTTAATGTTTCATGACGTTTGCAAATACATTCGACAAATATAACCAACGCCGTGTTTCTGATTCCAGTGCATCGTGTACCGTGCAGGCCAGCCTCAAATCATGGCCAGCCGCAACTAAGCGCCTGCCCCCCCCCCCCTTTCTCTCACTGCTGTCGCCCGACATTTGACACCGAACAGAGGCCATAGGCACCACCCGCTGCGCTATGACGCTACTGCCGTTGCTGGCTGCCAGAGAGACCTCCGTGAGCGGTCGCAGAGTTAAGTCGTCCGTGGACTGCACTCCACGCAAGTGTTTCTTCAACCAGTAATATAATCCGTAAGTTCTAGGAGGGTGAAGCGCAAACCAGATAACAAGCGAGCGAACCGAATGACCTGCGGTTTCTCCTGTGGTTTGCGCTTCATGCTTCTAGTATGCAAAACCAAACTGGCCCAAAGTTATACCATTCTGAACTCCGCACGTTCCTTACCGTTTGCAACGCCTATTTTTTATACCATATACATAACAATGGCAACGCGAGCACAACACTTCCTTTGCAAGCATAGACAATGAAGCGATACAATCGCTAGCGGGATCAAGGCGCAACGTGTGTTCTTTCAAACAGTACCGCATGCGTCACTTGATTCTGTGAAAGGGACCACGTCTGTAGAGTGAAGATATATTGGCCCATTTTCTCGTTGTTTGGGTAGTATAGGAGGCTCGCCGAGGTAATTCCAATAAAGTCAGGGGGCACTGAAGTTCAGTCAGCCTAGAAAATATGTCTAGGAAGGTGTCCTATATTAGTTAACAGAACACAGTGATATCGTAAACACGAAAGAAAATTTGTAAAATGCCTGGTTGAGAAACATACATAGTATTCGCACATCGGCATTTTTTCGCAAGCAGTACAGGCTTGGTCAGTCTGAACAAAATAATTAGAAATTCAAGTGAACAAAACCTTTGATAAAGTACACCGGTACACCATATTTTATGCACGTACGCGCAGTCACAGGGAGCGTGAGTACTGCAGCAGCAAATAAAGTGTATATTATTAGCTCAGCAGCTATCAATGAACCTTCTACACCTGCCCTTATTAACCACGACAAATTGAGACCAATCAAATGATCAGTGAAGTAACTTGTAACCAACTTCTAAATGGTCTCTATGCTATGAATTTCTAGGAAGGACACGAGTAGTAGACATTCGTGAGGCAAGTTTCACTCATTCAGCAGGCCGATATATTTCCCTACACCAGGAAAATAGAAAAGGAATACTGAAAGGTATCGGGGACAGAGAAATACGGGGGAGTGAGTCTCACCGTCACAGTTGGTCATTTTTGCGCGCAATGCGATATCACTAGTAATCTACATCTACTCATTTAGGCCTGTTGTTTTTGAAAACTCCCGCAATGGCTTCGTAGCCCTCAGCTGCGATGACTTCTGAGGATGACATTGGCTTACAGCATAAGGTGTGCAACCAAATAGCGGGTGACACTGCTCTTAATGAGGAGGGTGGAAATTCGCGCAAATGAGAATTTTTATCTTTTTTTACACTTGGTTTTCGGTCCATTAACACTTGTGGGCTTCTCGCCATTATTTGTTTTTACTGCATGGAATACAGTCACCATAATATAGCGAGGACAACTCCATAGTATTTGTTGCAGAGCTCCTCGCAACCACAGGCATCACAAGTTTCGATTAGACATTGCAAGGTCCTATCGATCGGTTACAGCGACCTCTCTTTGGCAGAGTCCAGCTGGCATACGAAAAGTTAGCAAGGTGATCCGGTTGTGTTGCCTATTGTTTTTGCTCTTTTTCATATTACAGAGAGCATTCACGACATCTTGTTCGTACAATCGAAGTTTGCTAGCAGCAATCAGACCTCGATAGTGACATTGACTCTTCATTATCAGCTTGAACAACTAAACAAGGTACATTATCAGCGTATTCGTCGCCTATGACCTTGGCCGTCGACTTGGCAGCCGCTGAAAGGGCACGCGGTGTCCTTTCTTGTGTGAAGTATACAGGAAGTCTTATGGCTCGCGCCACAGCACTTAGAGAAGATATTTCAGAGATCCCTTTGAGCGGCTGGTAATCAGGAAAAGCTGGGTAACGCTATGAAAAAAGCCAAAGACGGAGCAGAAAATAAAAAAATTTCCATAGAACGCAGAAAGACAGATAACGCGAAAGAAACACCGCTCCATAGAGCAGTAATTTTTGCTCTTCTCCAAATTCTATCGACACAACCCAACGACTCTCCCGAAATACTACCACAGTTCTGCAACTAACCAGAGTACTGCGTTCAGGTTCCGATAAATTCCAGTCGCCTACGTAACAATCGCAGTCTCTTCCCTTGAGAAATATCTTCCGCTTCGCAATGTTTTCTTCTGTCTACTATTTCTCTTTCATATTGAATTATCTTTTAAAGATGGCCAGGTTCAAAACACCGCCTGCCTTCATTTTTTAACACCCTTTTCGACTGCCTTGTGCCTATATTAAACAAAAGCAGTTGTTCAGAATCACGATACACTAGTAAGAGGCGTAGAAGTAAAGAGAACGCACAGTGAACTCTGGAAGTTTCCGTTCATAAATAATCGAAGGCTTCAGCTGCAACGCTCTCAGCATCTATGCAGGCTGGGTTTTAGAATGTTAGTGAGAAAAATAGTAGGGAACAAGTAAGATGCAGCTACCTTCCGCAACCCGGTAGTTTTTCGGCGTTAAAAGAGCGCTTTCAAATGTAAGCATGGAGCAAGTGTGGCTGTTTAAAGGAGGCGGGGTATATGATCGAAGTTAGGCACATCTTCAAAGCTGTTTCCTTCCGAGGCGAAACGCTCGCTCCTGTGCCTGGCAGGTAGATTGTTGATGGGAACAAATAGCGCAGAAGTAAAAAAAAAACTTCACCGTACAGTTAACGACTACAGCTATCCGCACTTTTCCCTGAATCTCGTGGGTCGATGCTAAAAGTATCGAATATTTCAAAGGGGACGCCTCCACTTCATACAGGCAGCCTGTCTCCATGTTTTTTTTTTTCAAAAACTAACAGCTTTCCACTACTATGTATTCTATACCCTACCAGAAAATATATAGCGGAGATAATAGGCTTGGGAGCTTCGACTTATGTAGTTCGTGTAGTAATTTAAGTTTAGACGTGTGCCACAAGTAAGTAATGCTATCCTGGGCAGGTTTCAGTTGTCGTTTACTTGCGAGCCGCGTCATGTTTATCTGAAGATATATTTCTGTAAAAACGGTGTTTTTTTTTCATTTTAGCAGAGGCTACATATAAAAAACTTCGCGTAAAAGATTGCCGCATCGCACCCCTTGGCACGTACAGAATTCAACGACAGATGCCCTGTCGAGTCTGAGATCTATGCATGCGTTTTTTTTTTCTTTGCTGTTTCGTGCCCTTTTAAGACGCACTCATCTCAGTATCAGCGCTCATCTCTGAAGCAGCACTGTCACCCGAGGGCGAGATGGATGGCTAGCCTCATTGACGTTCACATATTCAGAAGGGGACCTCGTTTGCAGGCCCTATAATATCAAGCATGAGATGCCTGAAGTATGGTATCCACGATTACGAAAAAGTTACAAGTCAAAGAAGTTGCTTTGGAGAAGATATTGGCCGGAACAACGTATGCTGCAACGAATTCATGAGACACAATAACAAAAAAATCCACAGCATATCCACGGAGTGAATGATGATTAGTGGGCGAAGCTCGGGAGGTTCATCGTAGATCGTGCCGAGTTCCGGATTAATTTAGTTAACGCGCACGCTACGAATCCTTATGGTTCAACTACGCGCAAGTGAAATCTCCCACCGACACTACATTGCAAGTCAAGATCCAGTGCCTATATATATATATATATATATGGGTGGCCGCTGAACGGTTCTCCAGCGCGATCGGTCGGTATTTTTCAATCAAGAAACTCGCTAGAAGACGCTGCCTACGTCAAGCTTGTCTCTCGCGGGTGACGGCGCGTTCTCCTTCTTTGCGAGCTGGTAGAGCGTTCATTGAAGAAAGAGCGTTTCCATAGTCAACGCGCCTTTCGCTCTCTCTCTCACAAGACAGCAGATGGAAGAGTGAGAGAGCTCACGCGCCGGGAGGCACGCGCCGAGGGCGAGCGCGAGGTGGCTACATACATACTACTACTACAGAGGAGGGAACGACCCACACCCTAAGGAGCTTCGCCCCTCAAAACATCAGCGCACGTACCAACGTTGGACGTCTGCCCCGAAGGACACGCGTTCGATCCAAATCGGGGCTGACGCATTTTCGATGGAGGCAGGAACACTTGTGACCCGTTTACAGTGTGTTTTAGTGCACGTAGAACTCAAGCTTATCGAAATTTAGGGAACCCTCTACCACGGCGTGCTTCATAAGTTGTGGTTTTGGCACATGAAACCGGAACAATTAGTAATGCGATAGTATTAAGGGGTGTCGTGTGCCAAAAAAAATCACAGCATATCCACGGGGTGAATGATGATGAGTGGGCGAAGCTCCGGAGGGAATCATCGGTAAACCGTGAATCTTTCGCGTAAATCGCCCAGTCGATCATCATGTAAAGGCGTGAGAAACACTGTATTCGTACGCTGAGATCTCGCGTTTAAGGGGGATATGCTGTGCTAGAGCCAGGCCTGCGCGGAACTGCAGGACAGTGACAGCGTAAGCAGGAGGAGCTACTTTCTTAGAGGCCACTTTAAACACTTGAGGAAACTAGTGCAAGTAGAAGTGGTAGGTATCTCCTGCGCCATAACTTATCATTTTGCCAAGTAGGGAAGTACCCACTACGCCATAAATACCAGTGCCTCCGTAATGGGTTCAAAGCTACAAAGCACGCAGCTCTGTGTTCTTTCAAATGATGCGTCGACGTCGTTATACAATCCATTTTCGCGTCGTGTAGCGGTGTATTACTATTTTTCAGCGTAACATTACGTTTGTTAATGCGATTCCGCGGGAGACATTATACCTGTTTAGGTCTTTTAGCGATAATTTTTCAACCACAGGCGTAGCTCAGTGGTAGAACGCTCGACTGCCACGCGGAGAGCCTGGGTTCGAATCCAGGCAGAGGACGCAACTTTCGGAATTTTTTTTTATAAAAGTAGACGTGGCTACGTACATCACCAACGAACACCATGGGATGTACAGACCCACGCCCTAAGGAGCTTCGCCCCTAAAAATGAGGCGTAATCGTCTACGGCGGGAACAATCCTTTGGAATTCTACACCCGGTTCTCGGATCACCCGACTAACAAGCCCGCCGCCATGGCGCAAGTACTTTAGTGAACAAAACAAAAGTTGCCAGCATAAAATCTGTCAGAAAAACTATAAACCGCGGTACAAATAAAACCTACAAACATAACAGCTCAGACACTAATTTGAGCATACGAAAAAAAGAGCAGTCCCCTTACGAGGAAGATGAGTTAATGCCAGGGCTTCGTAGAGGAACCACTAATTTTAAGGGATGCTCCATGAGAAGACAATGCCAACGAGGCCCAATGACACTATAGCATTTTACTCTTAAAAGCCACTGACTCTGATAATGTGCGATATGTGCAGCCTTACTCTCTCTGTCTCTCTCTCCCTCTTTTTTCTCAAATTTAGATGTCCCCTATCCCCTTCCCCTCGTGCAGGGTAGCATACCTGTTGTCCCACACTGGCTAACCTCCCTGCGTTTCCCCCACTACTATTTACTTCCTACGCTTCAAGGAAATCTTAAGCATCTTCCATCTTTTAGCTGCGAAGCACCTTATGCGCTCGGGTTGTCGGGATCTCCTGACGTCGCCGTCGTCGCTCGCCGCGAAACAGCAAGAGAAAAAAAAGCACACCTGCGCACACCGCACACTGTGCATTGCATAGAAGTGGACGCGCACTCTTGGGGACCACTAATGATGATGACAGTTTTAGGTGCGAACTCGGGCTGTCGGCTTCTCCTATCGTGGTTGCTGTAACAGTAAAGCAAGCGGTCAAACTATGTTCAAATAAAAGGAATAACACATTAACTGTCATTATCTACGCGATGGCAGATTGTATCATAAATTTACATATGCGTGTAGTTGAAACAAATCCAGACAACTGGCTCTCATTGACCATTAGCAGCGTGAACCGCAGCGTCACTGTCCGCTTCGCACGTCCTCAGGTTTCATGTTAGTGGAGCTGCATTACCGCTCGGTTTGAAAAGAAAGTTTTTATATCAATGTTGCACGTCAAGCTACTCGCTTTCAACATAATCGTGGCGTAGTGTTTTCTAGTGTCGGATCACCAAAACTGGGCTCTTTCTGTCTAATTTCGCTCAAAAATTTCGTCAGAGGGAAGCTCGCCAGCTGTTTTCGGTGGATGATTTATTGCGTTCAGCCAGCCGTTAATTATACTGTGAGTCTCTGTTTCGCTAAATCAAGGCTCGTTGGGAGAGCATGCTCCACAGACAAATGTTGGTCCTGTTTTCGAGCCCCTGGTTAGGACGAATTATTAGTCAGCTTTGAAGTTGTCATTTATGAAGAATCTGTATGGATTTTCTTGGCAGTTTTGGCGCCACGGACAAGTGGACACCAATTTTTACTTCCATAATTCGCAATGCCCACGGACTATAGGGAGCGCGTTGGGCAACCCAAGATGGCGGTCCGGAGCAGGATCGACCCGTCTGGAGGACGTCTGACAGATGGAGAAAAACAGAACGCTCGCCCCATGCCGCTTTCACCGGATGAATTCACTAGCTGCAGTGAAATGTATGTCATGGCATAACACTTAAACAAATCACAGAAATTGCTAAATACTCGATACCTTATAATTTGCTACACTACAAAAAAATTTAATCGAAGCCCGCGATCGTGGAACAACGATATTTCGCGATGTCCTGTGCGCAATACAGAAAATCGCACGTACTAGAATCAATGTGTAAACTGGATGGCACTCCGAGCCTGGCTCACGTGTTTGCCGCAGTAGTGGGCCGTAGAGACCGACGTCACGGCAGTGTGCTGCGTGGAACCGCATGTTCAGTGTTATGTGTTCAAAACAATTTGCACCGTCATCATGCGTTTACATAGGAGTTCAAGAACGCTGAGTTATTCCTTTATTGAAACGCAAACACGTCATCGTGTCGTTGAACTTTCCGTTCAGCTGCAAGCGTACGCATGCTATTCGGAACATCGAAAAATTTCTCAAGCAGAACGCCGTTCGGGCCAACGTTTGTTCTATCGGTGCCGTTGAAGTTCATTTATCAATACAGCAGTGTGATTTCGGGCCGTGACTGCCCCCTTCTACCCTTTAAGCAGCACCCCGGGTAATATATACCAAATTCACATAAAATGACTTCGAACTTGACAATGCTTAAGAGGAGCGACGTCAAATGCAGTCTTGTACATGGCGTACTCGAACGAATCGGCTCTCTGTAAGGGCCTTCACAGGCTCGTTGTCTGGTAAAAATCGTCGTCCTCGACACGGTCCATTTCAGCATCACTGTCAAAAATAATCTGCAGGGTTTTCTCTTCGAAGACTACCTCAAGTTCGCGTAAGTCACCGTGTTTACAGCTAGAGAAATCTGCCAGGTCGCGGCGAACTTTTCTGTTTTCAATGTTTCTTTTCTAAAGCTACCGGCGTGCACGCCCGTCTGTTGTTAGAAGGCCAAACAAGAAAAACGATGTGCTGCCATCTGTCAACAAGGTGCAAAATCAAGGAAAAGCGCTTCGTACGCGGCTGCCCCAGCATAAAGACCGGTCACCGAGTACTCGCCATATTAGGGCGCTCTGGTTCAGAGCCGGCAACGACGGCGGTGGAAGTGAATGTGTTAACGTTGATATACATATATGAATTAGCGCTTCTCGCAAACGATAAAGCATCATGCATGAAAGTATCACCTATTTATAGCGAACGCCCTCATACTGCTCACTCATAACAGCGGACGGACATCATGGATTCATGCGGCTGTCCAGGCGGCGTTATGTGTTTCATGCACTAGAAAAAAATACCGACGAGTGATGCGCAGAACCGAGAGCGTTAATTTCATCATAAAAGTAAGACAATAACTTCTCAGTAACCTATATGGCACCAGAAAACCTCGCAGGGCTAAAATACGCACGCTGTGGGCGATCATTTGACGCGGATGGCTTGCCCTGGTTGCTTCACACCGTGTTTTTGACGAAGAGGCAGTCTCACAAAAAAGTATCAGATGAATAGTGCGATGGAGGACTCAGTCCGTTCACTGATGCAAGAAACATGCAAAGTTGCTGTGCATCTTTCTTGCTAACACATTCACAATCAGACTTGCACTGCGGAACAAGGAAGCGAAGGCGGTTCGTCGTCTGCTAACCCTTCTCGTGGGCGTTCCACTGACATCCGCTTGGTGAGCGACACTCTAGCGGCGTTGAGAATACTCCACCGTGCGGAATCGTGAGGAACTCATGCGTCATATTCCACTCGTTTAACGCCGTAGAGGTACCAAGATACACAGAATCACACATACTGAAAGTTCTTTCGTGGCATTGAAACATGCCCTGACGTCCGACCTGGTGTTATGCCGCTTTGATCCGAGCGCACACACCATCCTCCACACTGACGCCAGCAGTCATGGTCTCGGTGCCATTCTCCTGCAACGTGACAACAGCTCTCGTGAACGAGCTGTCGCTTATGCTAGTCGCACACCGACCCCTGCGGAGAGGAATTACATCACCGAGATGGAGTGCCTTGCTGTTGTTTCGGCCGTGCAAAAATTTCGCCCATATCTCCACGGTCGTCACTTTATTGTCGCAACCGACCACAACCCTCTGGGCTGGCTTTCATTGCTAAAGAACTTATCCGGTCGCCTTTGGCGCTGGGTGCTTCGCTTACAGGTGTACGACTTCGAGGTAACCTACAGGTCCGGAAAATTATGCAAAGATACCGATGCTCTCTCTCGCTACCCCTTGGCCAAGAACGACGATTCACCATCGACTCTCAATATTAAAGTACAGCACGCGTCCCCTTCATCGGCTTCTCCCATCTCACTCTCGATTGGCTGAAGCCAGAACGGTCATCTGTTCTTGTGTCTCACCAACGTGTTCACCCGTTCTGCAGAAGCATTGTAGGACGCCTCAAGGTTCTTGTTTACCTCCCAACGCCCGACATCGTCAACAACTTACGCAGTTCAGGCTTCACGATGGGGCTTTACAACGCTACATTTATCATGTCGATGGTAACAAATGGGTCCCTGTCGTACCTCGTTCCTTGCAACGGGAGGTGCTCGAAGCTTTTCACGACAATCCGACTGCAAGTCATCTAGCCTACCACAAGACTTATGGCAGAATCTGAAGTGACTGTTCCTGGCCTGCCCTCTCTACAGCAGTTGCCAAGTACGTCGCATCCTGTGTCCGTTGTCAGTGCCGCAAGTGACCAGCTACTGCTCCTTCGGGCCTCTTGCAGTCTCATCCTTGTTCCGCGTCGTCTTTCGAAGTCGTTGGCATATACTTGTACGGCCCTCTTCCGAAGGCCCCTACTGGCAACCGCTGGATCGCCACGGCCGTTGACCAGCTCTCGCGCTACGCTGAGACAGCCTGTCTTCAAACTGGCACAGCCGCGGAATTGGCGGATTTCTTCCTACGCAATATCTTTTTGCGTCATGGCGCTCCACGCATTCTCCTCGGTGACTATGGCAAAGCATTTCCCTCGTCCATTCTGGCTGAAGGCCTGAGTGCCTCAGGCACCATTCACAAGATCACGTCGAGTTACCACCCGCAGACCAACGGCCTGACAGAACGTTTCCACCGTACTCTCTCGGACATGCTCGCAATGTACATAGCCCCAGACCACACGAACTGGGGTGCAATCCCCCCGTTCGCAACATTTGCCTAAAACACGGCCATGCAACGCACCACTGATGATGATGATGATGATGATTATGCTCCTGTTCACCTACGGCCCTTATCCACCAAAGGCTAAGTGCCACTGACTTTTCTCCATTCTTCCTCGTCTATGGTCGCTCACCAAGTTTCGCTCTAGACGTATCATTTCTATCGGCTTCTCTACCCTCAGCAGCTCCTTTCTCAGAAGAATTTCTCTCTCGGCTTGCGGACTGCCGTCGCCGCGCCCGTATAGCACCGGCATTTCCCAGGAGGTACGGTGCCACTATGACTCTGGTCACCGTGCTGTGACTTTTTCTCCTGGCGATGAGGTGCTTCTTTGGACTCCCGTGCGCGCTACAGGCTTATGTGAAAAATAAACCAGTCGTTTTATTAGGCCTTACACAGTCATTCAACAGACGTCACCGGTGAATTACCGCGTCTCGCCCCTTACTCCCCCATCTGACCACCGTTGCCGCGGTACAGAAATCGTGCGCGTTTATCTCTTGAAACCATGTGTTCGGCGGGTTCCGTAATTAATCAGCGCGGCAAGGCGGCCGCTTGTACCGCGGGAGGGAATTAGTGTGAGCTAAACATACGACCGGCTCTTATTCATGTATGCACATCATCATCGCTTTCACATTTTCCGCCATATACAATGATCATCATCAGCTGCTTGGCTCGCTCTCCACCTGGGTCACCATAGATCGAGGCTCGGCTACAATAAAAGCAGTTGCTCACAATATGCAGAATCTGGGGCTTTCCGTGAAGTATAGTCTAGCAATAGCACAATGACATACGCGTGTTTATGGCGTACTGAGCAATGACAGGCTGTTATTGCCATGACAGTCGACCACCATGAAGCGTAAGCAATGCTACCATTGTATGCTTACTCTATAAGGCGTCACTTTATCACCAATGGCAGCAGCTTCGAGGTTTCGGGAATCAGGTGTAATCCGCGCACTCTCATGAAATCAAATCCGCATGCCCCTATTCATCATTTTGGTAGTAAACGAAATCGAAATGAGAAACGGGACTTGCCCTGACATGTTCATTAGAGCCACATATGCGGACTCGGAACCGTATCCTAGCTTTCCAAAGAGTTGCTTTACGGACCGTATTGTTGTATGGATGGCTTGAGCAGTACTGGCGATAATGCTTGTATTCCGCTCGCACACAGACGTACATCCTACTCGTAAAACTTGGTTGAATGCCAAATAGTTGGCAATAGGCACATTCTTTGCTGACTCCTTCGCTTGTCCTGGATTTCCATAATACGTGGGGTCCGCCTATTTTTGTTTTTTTTTGGTGGCGGGGGGGGGTTGATAACAAATTCCACAATATCAGAATAATCAGTTTGCCTTACCCGTCATTTGATTACTTCTTTACGCACGGTAACAGGACCGTAAGTGTAGCATAAGCGGGGCATCCTCTCATGAAACATGCATCATACTCGAGGAAGTTTCTAGCTTAACTCTCAAAGACACCGTTCCGAGCAAGAAATTCTGAAAGAAAGGGAGAATGATGATAGGGAAGACATGTGTGATCCAATGGTTGCGTTCTGGAGGACAAGCTACCAAGAAGTTGGAGGGAAGACAAAGCATCTTGTCTATACAGGACTTCCTGACTATTCTGGCAATGCGCCCACATCTCTCGCCTGCCTGCCTTTCATTTAGTCCATGAGACGTTTCTTTCCGTCTCCGATTGCGCTCTTCCAATATCATGCTTACGAGCTAATATATATGCTGCTCTCATTGTTATTCCTTTGGTTTCCGGCAATTTCCGCAGCTGACATCCGTTTTTCGTCCTAGTGCCTTCTGCTGAAGTTGTCTCGCGTAAGTGCACACGTGCCGCTTCCATTAGTTATCTCATTGCTTCTGTATCCTTAATAACAACAATCAAGTGTACCTTGTTAACATGCGTGTTTACAAGAAAGCGGCAATGCAGGAAGGGAGAATCAGCAAAGAATAGCCTTGGCAGGCTCTACCATGGCGGTCAAGGTGTTTTCTCCAAACTGCAACGTAGCAACGTTCGTGAAGGATCGATGAAACGTAGAGCTAAATGTTATGCTATGAGACCGTTTGTTCCACGTGGCGTGTCACCATGGTATTTCAATACTTACTGAGAGTTTTGTCATACATAATTTCAGCAAGGTGGAGATCGCTCCTACCGCCACTGTGGCTCCAGCGGGTTGAAGAAATCATTCTTTGAAGTTTCGTCGTGTAATTTAGACACTTGAAGGGGGGGGGTAGCGTTTTATATTTACCGGCGGCAGGTGCCGATTTGAGCCCTCGCAAGTGAATACATTTTTTTGTGAAAGTAATCGTCAAGAACAGTCTTATGATAGTAATAGATGTTATCAGCACGTTGTACTTGTAAAGAAGGGATTATAAGGAGCAGAAAGACAGGTGGCATCTGAACGAAAACAAGCACATGCCGTTTCTGATACGGGCTTATAGTTTTCCCCAACTGTATTCTGCGCTGCTGCACACACACACACACACACGCACACACACACACACACACCTTCGAATTGCACGATTTAGGCAGGGTAGTTCCAATTCATCTTTTCAAAGCATACACTCGGCCATTACTGGACAAAGAATAGCACTCCCTGCTTTTTGATGACGACATATCTCCTAGTTTAGAGGACGCCATTCAAACATTAATGGCCCGAAGCCTGCACATCTGCCAGCGCCGTCGTAATTGCCGAGTCCTATCAACTGGCCTCTTCTGCACTCATATTTACAGAAACTGGCCGCCACTACTTTCGTTCGGCAACGCAACAGGCTAATCATCCACTATTTTTTAAAAGGTTTCAAGGTAGGTTTATTCAAATGCAAGTAAAGATGCAAACTATAATACAGAGGGATGTCGTAAAGTAAAAACTGTCAGGGGGACTTCCCGTAAGTACATATGTAGAGGAATGAAGGATACAAATTGGCAACTAAGTGGAAAAACAGCAAGCGAATAATTTTTTAAGGTAGGGAACGCAGGGATGTTAACCAGTCAGGAGTCCGGTTTGCTACCCTACACTGGGGGATGGGAAAAGGGGAAGAAAAGTAAAGAGAAGGAGAGAGGGGGAATGCCTACAGTACAGTCCTATATGATATCATAGGTGCTTGGTACGGCCAGATGTTTTTAGAAAGCCCAAAAACGCTTTCATTGCCTTCTGAGCCGTTGGTCGGTGAGGACGGTATTCCAAGATTTTCTGTTCACTAATTGGATGATCGTCGAGTCTTTTGAAGGGCTCGGTCATAGGCAGTCTACGTTCCTCAAATTGTGGGCAGTGGCACAACAAGTGATATGTGGTCTCTTCTCATCCGCAGACAGCACATGCAGGAGTGTCCTGCAGCCATTCCAATCAGTGCCCAGTAAGCGTTTGTGAAGGCCACTCTCCACCACAGCAGACACAGAAGCGAAGCCTCACGTCGCTGCAAACCAGCCGGAGGTCCGAGATGCAGCGATGGGTTTAGCAAGCGAATGAAAAGTGAAAGTTAGCAACGTAGGCAAAAGATACACAGTAATAGAACAAGAGTATGACAAATTTACAGAAAAGGATCAACACATATCACAACATATGAATAACACTACGAAACAATTTGTCACGCCGTGACACATGCTTTTAATCGGGTGCTTAGTAGAACGTCTTTTAGGTGCCACCGGAAACAATGTAATGAAGGGCTTGATTTATTAATTAATGACACAAATTCCATAATGACATTGCAGAAAACAAGACGGTAATATTACAGTAACTAGTGTTTACCTTTGGAAGGAGGAGGTTATTATTTTCAGGAAACCATGTGTTGCTAGAATTGTAAAGATCTGCTAGGGGAAGTATGTCAGTGGGAATGCCACTGTTTCTGCTTCTTAATAATAAGATACCAAGTTTGAGTGGAAATGTGAAAGTTAATAGCAAAATGTCGAGAGTGCGAAATATGGGTGCTCTTGATGTTGTATACGAACTCTGTGTAATAATACGGAGGATTCTTTTCTGAAGGCGATTGAGGGATGGGAGGTGTGTGGTGCAGGTGTTGGCCAAGTATGATATGCAGTATTGTTAATGTTAACCGTTAGTGCAACCAAACAAAGCGATTTTATAAGACGTTCCTGAGAACAATGTCTTGTGCGAATGAGTACGCGGATGCCGAAAGGAGTCATCTTGATGGCATATTTTATGCGATTATGATATTTAGGTTGAGGATCTAATGTGACACCGAGAAAAGCAGTGAAATTGATGGGGTAATGTCCCAGTTATCTATCTATACTTCAGGGGCAATTTAAAGTTTTTTTGGGACGAAAGTTTATTTGGGACGAAATTTTTTGGACGAAACAAGGTAAAAGTTGTCTTAACGGGGTTGACTTTCAACAAGTTATTCTTGAACCAGGAAACAAGATTCGCGACATCACCATTTATTTTCATCATTAGATTGTTGAGATCCTTGCCACTGGAAAATGTCGTGGTGTCATCAGCATAAAGGATGCAGTCAGAATAATCAAATGGTGATGGTATGTCATTGATGTAGATATGAAACAAGAGAGGTCCCAAAATTGGTCCCCTGTGGAACGCCCTGGTTTGTTGTTATAGAAGAGGATAAAACACGAGTAGGCCCACAAATACCCAGCGATTAAAGTTTCGCATACAAAATAGAGCGGTTGATAGTGTTCAAAGCCTTACTTAAATAAATAAATACTGCCCCGGCCCATAGCCAATTATCCATAAATTATATTATGCAGTCAGTTAACTTTATCAGTGCTACTTCTGTAGATAATTTAGTAGGAAAGCCAAACTGCTTAAGGGAGAATACATTAAATTCTTCCAGGTAGTTCGTCGTAATAGCGAGCTTTAGTTTGTCCGCTAACTCGCAATACGCAAAGCACACGCAAAGCGATATACTGGGTATAAACAGCGCATGCGAAAACATGGTCGACCACCCGGCGCATATGCCTTCCGCTTCGAATCTTTCGAGTGGTCGTCGGGCGCTCTATAGCCCTCGAGTTGGCTGTTGTGTTTGCTTTAGTTTTGTACGATGAAGCTTCGACAGTAAAGCATCCGTGACAATTCGGCAGCGTTGCTGAGCACGACACTCTAATTGGCGAATCCGCAGGCTAAGCGAGCGGCCACCGGAATTTCGGACGGACATAGAGTACGCGGTCTCGCTGTTCTGTTTTTTATACATAGCTGGCGCCACTTGACTGTTAAAAAAAAACCTATGCGCTAACCGGTATCCAGTACGCCATTCCGTATACATTTTTCTGACCGGCTAAAGCTCGCTAATACACTTCCGCTACGACGTAAACAAACCAACGACGCGATCACAGACTTAAATTCTTTCTTCAAGATGGCGACCTTACAGACATGCGGAGTAGTGCCGCGTTACCAAGACTACGGCGTTCGACGCTGTGAACAATTAATGTAGACAATGACTACGCGCAGCTGATTACGGGAGCGACATGCTCCTCTTATGTAACGTCACTCTACATGTCACACGCGGGGAAATAAAGCGACACTGCAATATCAATACTACCCGACGAAGCTAGCAGAGATGAAAGCTGTACTGAAAAATGTGGTTGCATAAAAGTCAAGGAGCAAAGCCTTCTGCTTTCATACGCACTATATTATGAATACAATAGCCACCTTTGTAGGCACCTTAAATCAATCATTCAGAGAGGCAAAGATTTTTAACGAAACCCGAGCGCTTAGAAAGCAGCCAGAATGGTCGTCCATTAGCGAGTAGGGACGAGATTTCGCGTGAATGGGAATTATAGCCGTACGTCGGATCCCAGCGTACATCGGATCCCGGCATAAGTAATTCATGCGTAAGAGCTATGTCCATTGGAGTATGTATTTCGCCCGAATAATTATAGTCACGTTGTAGTCAGTTTCCCATTCGATACATTCTTTTTGCATAACAGTTTCGTTCTGACCTCGTGGGCGCAGCTAGAGAGTATCGTTATTTTTATAAAAGCCAGAACACGCATTTCGCAGTCATATAAAGTAATGCAAGAATGAATGAAGCGAGCTGTGTTTGCATTCATTGATTTCTGGGGGGGGGGGGGTGTTTACGTCCGAAAAGCACGTCATGATTATGAGACATGCTGTAGTGGAGGTCTCCGGAAATTTCGACCGCCTGGGGCTCATAAACGCGTACTGACATCGCATATAGTAGACGGGCCTCGACATTTCACCTCCATTGAAATGCACTCGCCGCGGCTGGTATTCGATCTCGCAGCCCTCGGATCAGCAGCCGAGTGCCATAGCAACTCGACTACCGTGGCGGGGCATCTGTGTGTATGCGTACGATAGAATTAGCATACAAAGCAATATGAATACCTCATAGCTATCGAATATCAAACCCGAACTGCCCCTGCAGTAAAGATATTTTATTGAACGTACAATGACGTGAAGAAAACATACTGATAAAGTTCTAGCGCAGAATTGATTACTATCAGAAACACACTGTCTAGAGTAGCTTGTTATATTTTACTGCATTGGTAAATATAAGCGCCTGAAAAAAAGACGAGCATCTACAAACATTGTTAATACGGCTCGTATTGACCTTAGCGAAACATTCAAACGTTCTAAATGGCACTGTTTTCACCATAGCTTACCAAATTTCCTAAAGGAATCCCCTCAAAAATTTTGGCATTTCTTGAATCAGAATAAAAAGTGTGTTAACGAGATTCAAATCTAGAGTATTTGCATAGATTACAAAGATGCTATTGCTCCACATTCTAATGCGTATTTTCACAGCGGAAAACAGTTAGTCTTAATCATGTATCTTGCCCAGACTACGAAGATATTGTATCGCTACCAGGTATAGTCGCTATGCCTCTTAGCCTGAAGACAAAAGCATCAACTGGCCCTGACGGCCTTCCAAATGCATTCCTTCGTCGATATTCTCAAGCACTCGCCCCATCGCTCACATATATTTTTCGTGCATCTTTATCATCGTCAGATAGAGTGGTTGGCTGGCGAACGACAGGTGTGGTGCCCGTACACAAGAAAGCGGACACTTCACACACTATAAACTGTCGTGCGACCTCGCTTACTTGTTCCTGCTGTAAGACTATGGAACATATTGTTCCAATTTACATAATTGAATTTTTAACAGACAGCAACATTCTTTCTTCATTTGAGCATGGATTCAGGAAGGGTTTGTGTACGGTCACACAACTGACAACAGTAATTCCCACTTTTGCAAGCGCTTCTTGACAAACCTAGTCCAAACTGACGCAATTTTCTTGTATTTTCAGAAAGCGTTCGACCTTGTTTCACAGTGAAAAGTACTTTACAATCTAAAATGCATTGGCTGCTCCTCTTTCATTATTTCTGCCTACTTAAACGCACCCAATCGGTTTATATTAATGGCCACCACTCGCGTCGCTTGCCAGTTCACTTCAGGGTACCGCAAGGTAGTGTACTGGGACTACTCCTCTTCTTGATTATAATTAATGACATTGTTGACGTTATCCCGAGACCAGTTCAAATTCGATTATTTGGAGATAACTGAGTATTGTGTCATGAGTTTGTTTCTCGAGAGGACCAGAAACTTTTGAACACTAACCTTCATAACGTTCATCCATGATGCAAACAATGGGACAATAAGCTAAATAAAACAAAAACAGTGTGCATAAATATAACGAAGAAAATACATAAACGGTTCTTTTCTTATAGTCTTCCAGCAATCCCCTAGTTGAGGTGAATGAATATAAGTATTTAGGAGTGTCGATACTAACAACCTCAGTTAGAATTTTCCTATCGCTAACGCTTGTGCCTCTTATTTTTGCAAACTTTGTATTCCGCGACACAATCTAAAACAGGCGCGCTCAGAAACCAATCTTCATGCATACAAGACATTAATTAGGCCTAAGTTGGAATACGCTTGCACCGTCTGGGACGCTCACACCAACCACAATACTGACGCACTTCAAATTGTTCCGCGCCAGGCTATTAGGCTTATTTTCTGAATTCCGTGGCACAGACTCACCAACACCTCTCATGGATACTCATGGTATACAAGCTTTGAAAATGCAATGGAAACCACTGAGGGTTAAACTTCTTTTTCTCCTAAAAATAACAAACTCTCTTTTCAAGCAGCTCCATATCTTAGTCCGCTAGCAACAACACTAACCAGACAAATTCATCCTGAATCCTTAACTTCATATCAAGCAAGCATGCCGCCGTCTATTATGGGCTTGTTGCTCCCGCGTAAGAAAGCGCGTTCAAGTTTGCTGTTTTTTTTCTCGCACCATTAACCAATGGAACACACTGCCATTATTACTGATTGATTAGGTTGAATCGATCTACCTGATTGATTTGTCATGTATAACATTAAACTTCAATTATATGTGTGTTCTCTTTTTTCTTGCCCCTCCTGCCTGAGCCCATGTGGGCCTGCAGTATGTTGTAAATAATTAAAATAAACAAATAAGAACCAAGCGATAACAAATGCTAAACGCTATCAAGAAGAAACAACTGCTGGTCCACGTGGAAGATGCTGCACAAGGATGCGGCTGCAGATGGCGGAGCAGGAGGCTGTAGTGGCCTGTTGGAGGCTAGTGTGCGTGCAGCACACTATCCTCCAAAAACGATCCAAAAACCAGGAGGTTGAAGATGTTTCTTCTGAGAGCGTAGGTTGACGGCAGCAGGCCACACGCAATAGCGCGCTCGCCGTTGGCCGTCCTCAATCCTGCGGTCACTGCCGATATTTACCCGTTTAAGCATGCGTTGCTGGTCTCAGCACCTTGCGCGAACGCGGAAGATTATTCATGTGTAGTAAGATGAGTGGATCGCATAATAAATCTCCGTAAATGTTAGAATGACTGCGGATATTCCGCAAAATTTGAATGCCTCATTTTTCCATCGATTACGACTATTCAACATATATTGTTCAGCGAATACTCGAAACGTTCAAATATTCGTTGAACCCGTAATACATATATGAGGAAGTGAAGTTGAGCAGAAGCATCAATGCTATAGCCCAGAATGTGCGCGATCGAGTGTGCATGGGACTGACTGCATGGCTGAGTAGTATGGCATTGCGAGCGTGGGCGAGGTGCCGACAAAACTGTTTTTCTTATGGTAGGCTCACCCATCCCTCTGTCCTTGCGCGTTCTCCATAGGAAACAAAACGAAGACGGTTCGCTGTTCGGTTTCGTTCTTCCGCGTTTCAGTCGAAATCACACATTCGCCTGTACCGGAATAAATCTGCCCTCGAAAGCACATTGGATTTATACTGTAATATTTCATCGTATAGGATACGGTGAATCGCCGCCGGGACGCTTTTAAGACTGTTCTTCCTATCGGAGGGATACTCAAACTTGCACCTCGTGCTCGCACGTTGGAGAGAAAGAAAAAGCAGGCTCTAGGATGCTCTCTTGCTGCAAATAAAGGGAAAGACATATGCCGCGGACGAGGCTTTGTGGAACCGCTGAGGCGGGCCACGATGAAACTTCTTCCAGTCCAGTAGTCACAGCAAGACGAGCTGTGCGGGACACGTCAGACTGGCGGGGCTTTCGCGTTTCTGCCCGTCCCCGCGGCCAGAGCTTTTACTATTTCTTTGTCTTCGCTGAACAGAGCGCGTGAGATATCCCTGCTTTCTTCTCTTTAACGCGGCCGAAGGCAAAGTCGCGAGTATCCCGTCATACACAGAAGGCACTGCCCGTATAACAGCCCCGGGTCACGCAAGTCTCTTCCAATGCAACCGCGGTTTGTATACGGCACGCAGCCCTCTCATCTCACTGCCGCCGCGTCGTGGCTTGCGGCCTGCCACAAGGGATGTCGCGGCCCAGTGGCTCCGATCGGATGCCTTCTTATCTGGCATCGCTGGGGTGGGTGCGCCGCTCGCGAATGAGGATGAGAATTCGCGTATCTTACTTTCTTGTCCGACTTCTATGATGTGTTCTGTTTCCCTGTATCTCTTTCCTTATCGCTTCTTTCAAGTAGCGTTGTCCCTTTGGCGTTGTGCTGCCTGATTATCTGAGATTGCTGCGTATCTCTTTCACGCCAACGCGCTTTCTTACACGGGAGCACCAAGCCCATAAAAGACGGCGGCATGCATTTTTGTGTAACTTGAGCGTGTTGCATTTATCCCCATTTGATGCAGTCGGGCTGTGCGCAACGCCGTCCACACACTCGTTCTTTGGAGGCAAATTTCACTGGACACACTGGTAACATTTGAGCCGTGTAACGCGAGACATTCTCCGCGTTTTAACCTCGAAAATGATCTCAGTAGGTCACATTTAGAACAATAGTTTTTCCTTCGTCAACGACGTATTAGCCCAAGTCTGTTGGCATAGTGCTACAGAAAGGGACTTGTGAGATGTTGAAATTCCGTCATAGGTTTTGTCATAACCGCTCACTCAGCGAATACATACTGGTCATTAGAAGTGTCTACCAGCCCCACCACGGTGGTTTAGTCACTATGGCACTCGGCTGTAGATCCGAAACTCGTGGGATCGAATCACGCCCGTGGTGACTGCAATTTATTCGAGGAGCAATGTTCAGGCCCGTGTACTGTGCGATGCTAGTGCAGGTTAAAGAACCCGAAGTGGTTCAAATTTCTACAGCCCTCCACTACGGCGTCTCTCATAATCACGCCGTGGTTCTGGGACGTAAAACCCCAAACATGAATCAGTCAGAACAGTGTAGTTTACATACCCATAATGGAGACAACGCGCAACGCTTGTCTCCCCGTTAACTTCTAGATTACGCCGTGTGCATTGACGGTGTACCTGCGAAACTCAAATCACCGTTTCATCAATTTTCACTCGCACATTACACTTATGAAATTACTTTAAGGAATATTATTGAAACATACCATGGTGCCATTGCTTGGTGTGTCAGGGGTGCGTTTGGTGAACGCAGAAATATAGTGCACCACATGATCGAAGATATAAAGCAATCGCTATAAGCAATAAAACAATTTTGCGGACAAAAATATATACAGTGAGGCTGTATGACCGAAAATCGCCGCGTTGTTATAATTGTGAGACTGCGTTAGTAGGACAACGCTTTTGTTTACTTTGTAGCGCTACTATCTTGCGTACAAGTAGCTTAACCGAAGAGGGATATGACCTTGCGTTGCAGTACAGCACATGGAAACCGCTGTGACACAATGGGAAATGTATACGTGCCGATGCAGGTTCCAGTTCTGCACGTGAGGAGGGATTGCAAGATCCGTTACCACTGTCAAAAACAGAGGCATCAATGAAAGTTCCTGCACTCGCAGATGAAGATTTCCGTGGAACATCCCGAGTCTGAAGAACACGTGCCTGCGCGAGCTGCACCCGCCTCTTCGACTTCGACAACTACCTCGACTTTCTCGACTTGAGGCTATAGCTTCTGACCGTGGCTTGGTGTTGCTGTCACGATATCATTCGCTAATCGAATTGATAACCGCCGTGGTAGCTTAGTGGCTAGGCCGTTAGCTTGCAAAGCTAGAGGTCGCCGGATCGAATGCAGATCACTGCGGTCGTACTTCGATAGGCACAAAATGCAAAATAAGCAAGGAAATAAACACGTAGTACTTGGTAGCGCACGCAGCCTCGCTCTAGCGGCCATATTGGTCCGCTTTGATTGATTTCTGGTGCTAGACGTCCCAAAACCACCATTAACAGTTGTGGAAGATGCAGGAGCAAGAGATATTTTTCGTGCGTGCACCGACAGACAAGGCGGGAGGCAGAATGGCAGTCACGATAGCATATTACCGCTAAGACTACGTCATCTTTCTCACATCTAAGAAAGGTCATGGGCTAGAGCCGAAGCCCTTGTTAAATTACACGTAGGATCTATTCTAACACTACAGGACACCTTTCCATTATTGTTTACAGCAGAGGTATGGCCTCCTCTGTGGCTGTTGTGGTGCTCCAATGTGTAATTGGTCTTTTAATTCAGCTTGATTTATTACCCTTAGTAACCCAACTTCTTACTCCACTAAGTTATCCCAATCTCACACAACCGTAAGCTAGAACCAAGCCCAAGTGTTTACTATAGTTGATTTCTGGGGTTTTACGTCCCAAAACTAGCTGTGATTATGAGAGATGCCTGTAGTGGAGGGCTCCGGATATTTCGACCACCTAGGGTTCTTTAACGTGCACTGACATCGCACAGTACACCGACCTCAACATTTCGCCTCCATCGAAATGCAGCCGCCGGGGCCGGGATTCGATCTCGCGACCCT
Source organism: Hyalomma asiaticum (assembly GCA_013339685.2). Classification (NCBI taxonomy): domain Eukaryota; kingdom Metazoa; phylum Arthropoda; class Arachnida; order Ixodida; family Ixodidae; genus Hyalomma; species Hyalomma asiaticum. The sequence continues at coordinate 25,346,803 of CM023481.1, forward strand.
CGGATCAGCAGCCGTGTACCATAACCACTAGACCACCGGGGTAGGGCCGTTCCGCTTTGACGACAGGCCACTTTCGGAACAGAAGGTCATTTTACGGTGACCACAGCTCTCGTCACCCCGGGAGTGGTTCAAGGCTATCCTGAATTTTTGATATCGTCACGTGGTCGTGACGATCGCAGCACTCCAGACGAAGCACGCTGAACTCAAGTCGAGGTGAGGTGAACTGTTTATTGGGCGAAGCCAATCGCCATACACAGCAATTGCGGCGTGGACAGTCGTCGGTCGACAGAGTGGTCTATTGGGAGTGCTCTATTGCAAAAAAAAGACTATAATGCACTTTTCATTTTCCCATTCATTTGCGCGTTGTTTTTAACTCCGACATCAAATCTTTTTTCCCTTATTCTCTTACCCCAGTGCACAGTATCAAGCTGGAAGCCTTAATTTTGTCTAACTTCCTTGCCTTGCTCTCTCTCTCAGAACATTTGAAGCCGCAAGCACGAAGACTAGACAAATCTTTATAATACCCATCATTCCAATGGCAGCTTCACAATTGCACCGCCACAGTTCCGTCTGGTATTTTGTACGGAACTGTATGGTTGTGGCCACCTTCACAAAAGTTCCAGGAAGTCATTTGCTTCCTGTTTGCTATGTTCAGAGACCGGTCCACTAGTTAATCTGAATTCCGTACGACTTCGGCGGTGTCTATGAGGATGAGCATAAGAAATAGACGAAAGCGTGATAACAGACACCCATGGACGTATCTGTACCGCTTATCACCTACGGCTTTATCAAGGTAAGCATACTCAACCATCTCTTCGGCAGCAAGCTTGACGTCAGGTTTAAGCGTGATGCCCTGTAAAACTAAATGAATGCCAACATACACCCGTGACGACGCTGTTCCTTTCCGCCTGTTTCGTACGGCCCAGCGGCAACGCGCAGCGCTTATGGAAAAATTGGCCGCGCATCAGCGTGCTTCGCTGCAAATGTCGTCGAAAGACGGTAGTCTTCTGCCGGCCGTACTACCCTGCGTGAGATACGGACGCCATCTGGCAGGGCCGTCGAGAAACATGAGCTTGTTCAGAATCCCTGGGAAACTGCCTGGTGGCAGCACAAAATCGCACGCAGAGACCTTTTTTGTGCATAGCGTAGCATTTTTAGCGCAGCCTAAGAAACACTAAGGTCTTTGGAATTACTTATCTATGTATTTTCTAGTAAGGGAACACACAACCTGATATTTACGTATTGATGTTGCGCCTCAGATATGCGTAATATTTGCTTTCTGATCAATTATATTCGCAAGTATGAACGCAGCTACCAGTTCAAGACGGCTGGGCGTTAGGCAAGTGCTTAAACTTTGACCGGGTGGCTGAATTATGTGACAGCAGACAAACAGAAAGAACAAAATTTCTGCGTTCAAGTATCCTAAGAAAGACTACTGTCTTTAAAGGTCGCTGCATGCGCATGGCCGCGCCAACCCAAGAAGACCCTCGCTACACCCGCAAACGGTCAGTAGCGGGGGTACAGAGGCGAAATAATCTCACTACATAGCAATTTCCACGGCAAGAATAAATATACTGCGCGGAAAGCGTCCCCGCTAAGGTATCGAAAAAGCTTTTCCTCGATACGCAACAGACATATAATGAGGGGCAACTGGAATTACGCGGACAACTTGTGCCACATCTTAGGGAAGCGAGGAGATTTTTTCTCAGAAGCACATTGCCCTACAAAAGCGAAGAGGATAAGGCGCCTCCCTTTCGGCCCTGTCAGCCCGCGTCCTCTATGTGCACGGGAGAAGGAAATTCTCGCACGTTTGAGCGACGTGTTGCACCCACTGTGCGAATCTTCAGGAATACTCTTCCCAGTGCAAAACCACCTAAGCTCGAAATCGATGAACAAATCGCAAAATACGATTTAGAACAGGGAATGTCGCAGGAGCCAACGTTTCGACAAGCGGACTTGTCTTCGTCAGGGCGGCCTGACGAAGACAAGTCCGCTTGTCGAAACGTTGGCTCCTGCGCCATTCCCTGTTCTAAATCGCATTTTGCGATTTGTTCATCGATTCAAGCATCCATCTTCCCCTGAGCTTCTCTTCTAGCTAAGCTCGAAATGAAGGTCATATATCTGGACCTCTTCCCACGAAATCAAGTTATAGGTTTTCCGGCACATCAGTCTTCAAGACACCCCCTCAGCATTTAACTGCGTATCTGAGACTTCTGCAGTACTCCTAGCAAGCACTTTTCTTGCATACCGTGAGGTATTGTTTAGTGGGACTCCGCTATTCGGCAGAGCTGTATACAAAACGCGCTGCTTCAGCCGAGAGTTCTGATCGGCTTTCGGCACGGCGACACTTCGCGGGGCCATCGAGGCATTCTGAGCCGTACACGTTGTCAACACATTATTTGAGAGACATTTCTAACTCTTGAATATGTCACTGCTCAGTGTACATTACAGAAATTTTACTCGTGGTACGGTAAACGCTGGACGAAAAATGAATGCCCACGGGGTTGAAATATAAAGCAGAAATGGTTTGGCGCATAGCGCGGTCTAATCCCCTTTAGTTATGCTTATATACACTAAACTTACGGTTTCCTACTAAAATAAAAACTGAAAAGAAATTCTGAGGTCTCTGTTGAAGAATGCATGTCATTTTAAGGCTGCCATTAAGTTCGATTTATCTGTAGCAGTGCCAAAGTTTCCACGCATGCAAGAGCTTCACTGTCAAAGGCTGGATTTCTATTAACTTCAGATCGGCGTCACCAAGGCTTTTCAAAATAAAATTTTCTCTTTTCAAAACTTCTCGAGGACAGTTCAGCCTACTTCAATTAAATTTGGCATGCTCTTAAGGTTGACCAAGTTGGCTTTTGGCAGTGGAACTCCTTCTTATGCTGAATGTACTCAGAAACCGGCATTAGTTAACTTATTGAATTTTTTTCCATTCGTCAGGTTTCGTTTCACACTGTTTTGCTGTAGTGACACACTGGGTTCAGTTTCTCAATTGGCTCATTTCTCAAGCTGCAAACCAGTGAGCAAACACACCAACGGATGATTTTTTCTTCCGTAAGTCTAGATATGTATTTCCACACGTAGATAGGTATTTCCACACGTGTATGCCGCGGGACGTAGGTACAAGTAGCTAGTCAATAGAACTCTGAACAGCGCTGTTGATGGGCTCAAAAGTACACATAATATATAGCTCTAGTACATATTTAGGGCATTTATATAATCAACTAGATCTAGTGCTACGTTTGTGGATGCGAGTGCTTGCCAGCTTTTACAGTAATTTTCTGCCACTGTTGCGGAATTGGCTACTTGAAAGCTCGTGAAGGTTTCGCCTTAATTGTCATCAGCAATATTTGTACTGGAAAGAAAGGATCGCATACGTTTTCACATGGAGACATGCTACTATTTTTCGCCTTTTTTGCTCCTCGAAAACGTTGTGCAACATGCCTGCTCCTGCCGCACAAGATATTCGACTGCACTGCAACCTTAAATTGTCTTTGTCTTATAGGTCATCGGTTGGCATATGTGACATCGGTTGCATGCTGTTAGTACATTCCTTAGTAATTTTTGTCCATGTTTCATGATGAACATGACATTATGGACCTGCGTCAGAATATGGATTCCAGCACTTTTGTAGAGTTACCCTTGAATTCAATGCGATTTTCTTGCGCACAGCTTATTAGGACACTTTGATTTATACCAATATACTATGCAACTAAATTATGGACGTGTACGTACATCACAACGATGCCACAGAGAAACTTGGAAACCAAAGACAACGGTTTCCATGTTCCTTTGTACCAATGTAAAAAAGTTAAGAAAACTCACACTTCAACACTTCGACACTGTTCAGGGTCAACGTAACTGCGCGTCCGTAATATCCCGTATATACTGACATGATTTATTGGTCATGCGTCATACGAAAGGTCGGCCGCTTAACCAGCTTTATTCAGTCTGGACAATGCCATTTTAACGAGTAAAGCGCACCTTCGCCTCCCTTTCCAAGAACTACATCATCTAAAACTTTTTTAGTGTCGTAGTAAAAAGGGGAGGCAGTAAAACCGATGTGTACTCCTTTCCTAATTGAGCTCTAATTTATTTGTTCCAAACAAGTATAGCATCACCAAACTAACAGCACGGCGTTTCATACTACGAGGTACGTGAAGCCGAGCATGAACACAATCGTTATAGAAGCGAAGTCATTATCAAACTTCCAAATGCAGATTTCTTAAAGCTCTCGCCCATACTTGCGACAATATATGCGCGGTAGAATCAAGGAGCACCACACCATTCTAGGCACCCGTCCTAGAGACTAATTGGCTCGTATTCACAAACCTACCTTGTTCTTGTCACTCGTTTTTCCTATCACCCCTGGGACATAACGGCGCGTTAAGGAGACTGAAATGATAATCAGTGCGAAAGACAGTCGTAACGCTTGTTGGTAGATACTGGACTGATTTGTTCCTGAAGCATGATAAAGGCACAGATGAGGTACGCAAAACTAGCGTTTCGGATAAGGTAGGTTTATGAATACGGTTCTAAGTTCCCCTTCGCCAATGGCAGCTGTGCTCATGAAGTCTGTGATACTTATGCTGACGCCACTGCTGTTTACTCGAACGTCACACATGGCGGACGACTGAAAAATTTGGCTCAGTTGTTCACAACCCTGCCTTACTTCCGCACAAGCGTTTCCCTTCATTCCCGTGAGGTTGCTTGTCGTTTTGCGAACCATTCAGTCGTAGTTCCATGAGCGGAACACCTTATGCGGTACCATGTTGTTTAGATATACTTGAATGAACTGCGATTCGCTCAAGATCTAATTCGCTCGATTCAGACTCGCGTTCACGCTTCTTCAGCTTTGAGAGAGTCGACTATCAGCAAGATTTAAAACATCAGGTACCGGCACACGTAGTTAGTTGCACACAAAACGCGTATCCACGATGCTACCTAAATGTCTAACAATTGCTCTCTGCAGGCATTTTAACGTGCGAAGTAAGGTATTTATTGATAAAAGATTACTCATTGAAAAAAATATAAAGCGGTGATCTAAAACCGACGCTAATTCAGGTTTGACGCGAGCGGCTCAACTGCCGAGAGAAAAGCTTTTACAAAAACCTCATATGAAAATCTTTCAGCCGAAAGCCTCCCATTTTCCCTCATTTCTCTTCTCTCATCAGGCGACATTCTCAGAATTGTCACGAAAGCAGCTGTGTAGCTGGCGACACTGTCGGCTAGAAATCCAGTGCGCTTGCTGTTGTATTCAGTCACGATATCCATTTTGGGTCCTCCGGAGTTGTGGGCTACTATGAGAAGGCCTGCAGCCATGCATTCCACTACACCTGAAACATAAAAGAAAAAAGATAAGGCACAATTATCTGTTTACATATACTCATATGATCAAGCTGCATGAGGGAACATAATAGCATTATGAAATAAAATCAAAATAAACAATGGTTGGCGTGCGTTTGGCCCACAGAAAAACATTCTATAATCAGAATAAAAAAGAGCCAGGTTCGTATCCAATGAACTGCTGGCGGCATGAGAGCCAACAATAAGCTTGGTTGGCAGTACTTGTACAGAAATGCAAGCTTTAGGCAGCGCCATGATCCGAGTGTCCTTTAAAATTTGTTTTATACAGAATATGGCCCTTCTAAATCAGTTTTAAAATTAAAAATGAACCACCATATTTTCATACATTTACATTGCGCGCCTGCCGTGCTACTCCTAAACTAGGTGGGGCCTGTTATTAGGGATTTACTAGTGGACGCATAATTTGTCAAAAATATTGCTAAATGTGTAGTGTGAAATACACTGCTGCACATCTGCATACCTTTCAGTAAAACGGCAAGTTGGGCTACTTGGTTTGGATTCATTTTTTCACTTGGTTGCAGCGCAACATACACGAGGACAATAGAAGGAAACGAACAACACGGCGCTGACTCGCAACTATACTTTATTGGAAGAAGGTGACAGATATATATGTACTGACAGCTTAAATCACGACATGCGCAGAGCAAGAGAAGCACCAAGGAAGCGTTGTCGCATTTTTCGCGTTAATCAAGAGTGCCACAAATTCTTTTTCATGAAGTGTGACTGATGGTTCACTTATACACGTGCTACCCCTAATCGTTATATGGTAGGCCTCAGCGATTTCTCTTGTCAATTGGTTAGGATGCTTGAAAATGACGGTGGTTTTGTTAAACATGGGACGACAACCGCATGACCTGCTATGCTCCGGTAAATGAAGACGCGCGACCCCTTGAAGTGATAACTCATGCTCCCTTAAACGAACATTCACACGTCGTTTCGTTTGTAGCACGTACTCTTTGCCCCAAGATAATGGAATGAGATACACAACCTCTTTCACACATGGGATGTACTTGTTCGTTTTCTTATGATTCACAGGGCAGGAAACTGCACTGTGAATCATACTGCATACCTTTCTTTCTACGACAGAATGTCTTCGTTAGATGCAATCTGTTTGTAGTACATTCCACTTCCGTTTGCCATAAATCTCTGCTGTAAAGAAACCACGTGCTGAGCAAATCAGCTAGAAGCTGCCTGTCTACCTAATTAAAAAGGGTAAAACCAGGTGTCCAATAACAGTATTTTTCATTAATTGTTTAGAAGGACTCTAAGAAACATTTCCTTGTAATGGTCGATTGATCCCGCTATAGGAGTGCATTTCCTAAACAATATGTTGGCAAGATTTATTTTTTGTTGAACTCGACAAGTATAAGCGAAGTTGCAGGAATCTGTGAAGATTTCTCTTTTATTTCGTCTCGGCTAAAAAAACATGAAAGGGGAGACATACGAGCGCGCGCGCAATGCATTGCAGCACCGTCTTTGCTCTTTTTAAGGCGCGTGCCGCCAGTGTATGTTAAAGAAAGCTCTTCCATGCCCGATTGGTACAAATCAAGAATATGTGTGGAAGATGTGTTCACGCAGACTTGTGGGGTGGACGAGACCCAAGTGAATGCAACCCATGCCTTGTGGCGCATATGCCACCCAGGGATGGGCTGGTCGAGGCTGACGTGAATTCACATGAAGCGTAATACAACTGCGCTCTCGCTAGTGGATTATAAAGCCTTTGTTGTCCCATACGTCGTAGGGCAATTGCAGCAAGTATACTTTTTCATCAAGGCTCAAATTTGAGAGCATATTGGCGGAAAATGCGTGTTCACAAAGTATAAATGCACTAACAAATGTGCAGCAGACTTTCGCAATAAAATTTTGCGATATTGTACCAAAGTCAATTCAAATGATCGTGAAGCATTGGGCGAAAAGCGGTCCCGACACACTTGTCAACGGTGTCAACATGGGGGGTTACTGAGGCAGCGATTGAAGCGCGACTAGGTGAGGACAAAAACTATTAGCAAAGGATGGTTTTGTAATGACTATAACGTTTAATTTAATTAACAAATTATTTTCACAGATACCTTAAATAGATATGGAGCGAAAAATAAAGTATCGTGTTCTTTAATTACGTGCTAATCAGGTATGCGTGTGTCCTCGAAACATAAGGTGGCGTGTACGGGCTCCACGAAAGCACCTATGGAAAGCCAGTCTGCTGCGACACGACGAAGCTATTGAGAAATGCCAGCCCAGCTACTAACCAGCGAAGAAAAAAAAAGTGAATCTCCTGCCACTCCTGAAAAAGATGATGTCACTTTTCTGTTTACCGAATGTGTCATCACATCTGCTTTATTTTCGTTTCGGATAGATATTTCCCTCCTCCAAACATGGTCCTAAGCTTGACTAGACTCTGAATAAAAAAACTATAGACAAGATATGTGCCGCCCTCAACTATAGCCCAGCAACGAGTGGTATTGAGAAAAAGCGCTAGGTGGTGGGCTGAAGTCTCAACCATGAATAAAATCTTCATAACGTTTGAGGCCACTTATCGCATTAAAAACGCACTGAAACAAACGAGGAACAGAAGCCACGATGACGAAAAGACGGTTCGGTCGTATTTTTATTGGAGCACACGTACCAAGTCAGTTAGACGAGAGCTGTCTTCAGCCATAAGTGCGTCACTCGTAAGAAAATTTGAAACGAAATAGTTGCTTGGTTCAGGCTGTGTTTTGACCTGAAATAGCGATTATATATAGTAGCGCTCGGGGGAGCGCGTCGAATGCAAACACTGATTTGTGTAAGCCACTGGCCCACAGCAACAATCTAATAAATGTGTCCATTTGGCAGCGGCAGTTCCCAAGAGAGGACGGGCCTCTTTTTAAAGATGTATGGTGGTACTTGAGAAAGCAGTCACTCAGTGCTCCGATCTTGAATTCTCGCGTGCAACGTACGACCACAAAATTCGCTAAGCTGTCATTATCAGTGCTTGTCATTGGTAGAATACCTTTTCACCAAGCCGAAGGGGTGGCTCTGGGCGCCTTTAAAATATTGTGCATAGAGCTACACTCTCGTCACCAAAATCTCTTGTGCTTAGTGCTACATTCTCGTTGCTTCACTCGCGTGTTTTTCAAAAACGCGAGTGAAGTAACTTATGGAGTGTTGTTTCCTCTTGTCACATTTTCTGTTCTCTGCACTTACACGTGTACCACGCTGCCAAAACTTGGATAAGCTCCCAGTATAAATAAATAAACAAATAAATAAATAAATGTTCGCAAAGTCCTCAGGTGGACATACAGAAATCATCCTTTTAATTTCTTCAACAAACCAATTAAGCAGAACTTTATTGTTCTTATTGATGAATGCAGATTATAAGTTCTGTTGTATTCTGAAAAGTAGCAGTAAGTCGAAATATAATTTAAAGTTTGTTTAAGGGAAAATGTCAGCCACTTTAATAATACATATCTAGAAAGCAATCGTTTCTCTCTTTCAGTTCTAATAAATAACATGCACAAAAGCTGCAATTTTTGATACGATGAGGATAAGTACATAATTGCTTCTACAGAAGTTGAATATTTCTTGTGAAGAAACTTGGAATGTGCTAGCGTGTTGTACCTTCCTTCGAAAGCATGCAATGCTTGTTCCTTATAGCTCGACTTGATAAAAGGAAACCGTTCTAGTTATGCCTTGATTGTCTGGATTTACAGAAGCTTGGTAACATTTGCAGAATATAATGGTTAATTAGTAGGAAGGAGGGTGCACACTCTGATTTCAGCGATTTTGTGTTTGCCTCATGTCGGTGTAGTATTAGTGCTTACCTTTACACCACAAACATTGTCACATTGAAGAGCCATTACCGAGCAACATGACAGATATCTCAAGCAATCACAAACAGCAGTCACACACATACATACAGTGAGAAAGAAACAAGAAAAACAAGGAAGCGTGACTGTGTGAACACTAGGGCATTCAGTTAACAAAAACTTAAAGTTATTAGCGTAATGAACACATACTTACACATTCCGAAGTGCTCATTCCGCATTGTGTTTATGGCAGCGGACGCTTTCTTCATTTCGGAGATCAAGTCCGTAAAAGGAACGTTCAGCTTGAACTCCACGTTGTTTTCAACGCCCAATTCTACAGCGAGACGCTTGATGCTAACAACTAGTTGCTCGTCTTCCTTGTTCCTGCTGCCGCCAATCATGACAAACCTTATCCTGGAAAATTCGCTCGCAGGCAACTGCTCCTTGAGTGCTGCGAGCACTTTCAACTGCAACTGGTGGTCCTTCTCCGGAAGAAACAGAGACAAGGAAAGAACTCTGAATTCGGCATTCCGCTCACCGCCACTTTCATTTATGGGCAATGCTTGAAATTCCGCAACGCTGCATGGGGGATACACTAAAAGAGTTCGCACGGGCAGCTGCCACAGCTCGAGCATGTGTCCCTTTGTCCACGATGAACACACCATCACACGGTCCGCGCAACAACCGCAGTACGCGTATACCTTGGCGAATACGCGGTTACAGAGCAGCTTGACGGATCTAAGAACTGCGCTCCAAGAGATTATTCCTCCGTTGCTGGGACCCTGCACTTTGCTTTCAATCGAGCTGGCCACGTCTGCACGTATAGTTGGACAATGCGTGTAGCAGACCACCTTGCAACCGCCAAGGATTTTGAATATGGGCATTGTAAACGCATAGCCAGTGCTCTCCACGAATATGGTAGGGACAAAGATGAGGATGGCTTCTAGCCCCAGGATTATTGATCCAAGGCTCTCAACCAATGTAGTGAATGCTGGATGCGGTCGTGCCTCTACTAGTGAACGGCTGCGGAGAAACACAAAGTGAACTGCAGTCTTCTTCAGCTTGATATTGAAACGCGCTTGAGCTTTTTCTATTATCTGATCTCCAGAAACACCTTGGTCACCTGTATACACAATGCAGTGATGGCTTGGATACCTGAAAAAGAAGAAGGAAAGATGTACGGGTCAAGCAGCCAAACCTGCAGTTCTTCCATCCATTCCCTCACCTTACGTGCGTATACTTGCCCATGGGGGAGGATGGGGGAGGCATACCCATGGGGGAAGGAAGCCTTCTCTGAAGGCTCCCTTCGGCCGTTCTTTTATTATGAAAGGTTTTGACAATTTTGGGTTTTGGGAGGTCTCATGGAAGCTCTCCGCATGCACATTTATTCAATAAAATTGCATTGCATCCTTACGCAGTTTTTAGGAGGAGCTTTTGATGTAGAAGTGCGTGTACACGCTCTCGCGATTCTCCTTACTCCATGTGACTAATAAGGACAGTCGAACACAGTATGTGGTGCCTTCTACCATCACACACGTCGGCGTCTTGAATTGTGCAAATGCGTGCTATCACTGACTAGGCTTCTGCTACACTGGGAAGTAGCACATAGAAACGCACTGAAGTATATGGCTTGCGGGATCTCCCAGACAAAAAAAAAACACCAACATGGTCTAAAACGCCGGTAGGCAGGGGCCCTACTAGAGTAAAACCGAATTCTTACGAGCCCCTTTATCAGCGGTTGAAGAGGGTCTTCCCTTGGGTCCAAAGAGATGTAAGAAACTTTAACATGAGAGAAATAGAGAAAGCAGTAGAAAAATGCACCAGCATTAAATCGGTCAAAAAGAAACTGCACTTAGGACAAAACAAAATGCATGCGCTAAAAGATAAACAAGGTAACGTTATCAACAGTTTGACCGAAATAGTAAAGGTAGCAGATTTCTACTCGGAACTGTACAGCTCTCAGACAGACCATACAACCTTAATAGAAATACAACCAGAGGATAACACCGAAATTCCATGTATAACCGCTGACGAAGTCAAAAAAGCTGCCAAAGGCATGTCCCGCGGTAAAGCAGCTGGTGACGATGGTATAACCGCCGACTTGATCAAAGACGGAGGAGATATTGTACTTGAAAAACTTGCATCGCTCTTCACGAAATGTATCAAGACATGTCGCGCAGCTGGAAAAATGCTAATATAATCCTTATCCACAAGAAAGGTGACATAAAGGACTTAAAGAATTACAGACCAATCAGCCTACTCCCAGTAATATACAAGCTATTTACAAAGGTAATTTCTACGAGGATGAGAGAAACACTCGACTTTAACCAACCGAGAGAACAAGCTGGTTTTAGGAAAGGTTACTCGACAATGGACCACAGCCACGCTATCTACCTAGTAATTGAGAAGTACGTGGAATATAACAAACCTCTTTACATGGCGTTTATCGACTACGAGAAAGCATTTGACTCCATAGAAATACAACCAGTTCCAGAAGCTCTACATCGACAAGGGGTACCTGGCGTATACGTGAAAACCATAAACAACATATACAAAGATTGCACAGCCACACTACTCCTACATGAGAGAAGCAGAGAAATCCCGATCAGGAGAGGTGTGAGACAGGGAGATACAATATCCCCGATGCTATTCACTGCATGTTTAGAGGAAGTCTTTAAATGTCTAGACTGGGAAGAAAAGGGCAATCGAATAGACGGAGAATATCTAAACAATTTAAGATTTGCAGACGACATTGTGCTCTTTAGCAATGATGGTGACGAATTACAAAACATGATTGATGACCTAAACAGGGAAAGCATTAAAATTGGATTAAAAATGAATAGGCAAAAGACCAAAGTTATGCTCAATAGCTTAGCTAAGGAACAGGAATTTAAAATCAACAATGAACCCTTACAATGTGTAAACGAATATGTATATCTCGGACAGTTAATATCAGGAACTCCTACCCCTGAAAACGAAGTTCTCCGTAGAATAAGGCTGGGCTGGAGCGCATTCGGAAGGCATTACGAAATCATGACCGGAAACTTACCGCTCTCATTAAAGCGAAAAGTATTCGATCACTGCATTCTCCCAGTACTAACGTACAGTGCAGAAACATGGAGAATAACGAAAAACACTAGAGATGAAACTAAGGAGCACGCAACGTGCAATGCAAAGAAAAATGATAGCGGTAAATCTAAGAGATAAAAAACGAGCGGAATGGATCAGAGAACAGACAGGAGTAGCCGATATTATCTTATCAATTAAAAGAAGGAAATGGACCTGGGCAGGACATGTCATGAGGAGGAAGGATAATAGGTGGACAGTAAGAGCGACGGAATGGATACCACGACGAGAGGGAAAACGGAACAGAGGTAGGCAAAAGGTTAGATGGAGCGATGAAATTAAAAAGTTTGCGGGAATAAAGTGGAACCAACTCGCTCAGGATAGGGTGGATTGGAAATAGTTGGGAGAGGCCTTCGTCCTGCAATGGACCTAAACAGGCTGATGATGATGATGATTATGATAGCAACTGTGAAGACCTTGGCGAAGGTCTTCACAGTTATCATAGGTGTATAACCCCAAATCGTCATAGGTGTACAATTCCATGGGGTCGACCGTGTCGCGCGCTGTTATTCCTTGTCGGCAAAAACCGTCAGCCCCTCTTTGAATGGGAACTCACGAGCGTGGTTCAATACTCCCTGAAATGGTCCACGCCCCGATGCCCCCTTCTTCAGTGGGTAAAAAACAGAGCTTTTTACCGTGCTCGTGTCCTTCATCTGCTCGCCTACAAATATCCTGACACTGAATGTAGCTAAGGACGTGTTCAGGGCCATGATATCCGTAAGCACGCACGAAGGTATCTGCGAGGTGGGCTCAAGCTGGGAAGAGCAAAGGAAGCATTCACTGGTGGTACCTAAGAAAGGAAGCCCTCACAGTAACACATGACCTCACCGCCATCGAAGGTTGCTTACTGAGCTCAGAAAACATTTGTTCATTTGCCCCTGGGAGAGCTTAAGGTGCGCAGTAAATCAAAGTTATACTTTTTAGCTTAACGAAAACGCGGAGGCAACATTTTGTGTTTCATTCTTGAAATACAGTGCGGAACACACCCAATGCTGGCACTATCGCTATACATTATCGCAGTGAGATTGTTGTGAAGGTCTTCAAGGAGAGAGGAATCTGACAGCGACCTGTGTTCAGATGTTTCTGCCCCTCGCGGTCGAAGGGACGAGAATTATATAGCTCAAAGTCGGCATAAAAATTACGAATTAATGTTGACGATAAAAACATGCGTACTTATCTTGGATCGCCCGAATGGCAGACCAGACCACCTTCTCTCTACCTCCGCAGGCATATACGTAGGGCTGAAAGAACCCCCAAGTCTGTGCAGCTATGCCGAATCGTTGACGGCTGGTGCTCTTGACTGTTCTTATTCGGAGCCACAGCAACAGAAGAGCCAAAAGGACGCCGAGGAAGAAGAAACCGACGATCAGGAGCGTCATTGCGCGGACACTGGACGGTGAACATGTGTACGCGACTTCGGGATCTACAGTCACTCCACCGCGGTTATTTGAAACTCCCCAGATTGCGCGCTCCAACAAGGACGATCTCTCAGCGCAGACGAAAACACTTTTGCTTCCGTTGTTTATTTGGTACATACGCAGCAATATTATCAACTAAATCTCGCGCAAAACAAGATTCACTCGGTGCCTGCCACGTGTGCACGCAATTACCCAGGCGCAATAGAACGCTGAACCCTCGAGGAAAGACCGATAAGAGCAACCGCGCTGAATCGTAGAGGAGCATCACCCATACGCGTCTTATGTGTCGAGCTGCGTCAGGGACAAAGGAGTAGTAGAGGGGGAAGAATCGGAGGAATGTTTGGGCATCTCTTGATACGCTTCAAGGTTTAGGCTATGAGAAACAAACATCGACCAAAATCGTTTGGGTATTTCAAAATCATCTTTGGTAACATTTTGCAGTGAGTTGTCACTTTCAGCGTGACATGTACCTCAAGATATTGCGTTGGGAAATATGGGAATCAGTCTCTGCTCGGCACTCTGACTTCATTTCTCTAACCGGTCTGAAAAAGCGGTGATTCCGTTATCTCGCTTTTAAGAAACGGATATCTAGGATATTTGGGATAAATAACCGGTTCGCCGGATATTCGAACTTGGGGCTTCAATAATTGATGTCACCAATAGTTTATTCAAACAGACGCTATGACGAGTCCTGGTGCGCATCATTTACTTTGTGCAATCTTTAAAAAAAATTGGGGTGCAAATATTATATGCTATGGAATACCATTACGTACTTCCCGAACACATATGAAGCTGTGATTGGGGACGGTGTGCCTGATGTGTTCGATCATACTGTACCATACAGCACAAGTCTGGTACAGCCTCACTCTAGGAGTGAGAATGCGTGAATGATAGCAGCTCATACAGGGAAGTTTAGAAGCAGGAAACAGAAGTCCATCAACCGTAGAACATATCAGTTTAATAAGATCGTTTTCCTAGATCATTCAAAACTAAGAATCCAGGATAGAGAAAATTTCGCCCCGGTACTAAACAATAACATTCGATTGTTCCAATATCGCATTAATGGGATCATATAAAGCGAATAAATAACCGAATGACAGATCACTCTTGTCATCTGAATTTGCTAATGGAATATCTTGTGAATCAAATAATCAGATAGCCGGTTTTGCAGCAACACCGTTTTGATGTTGCGGCACTAGTAGACGTACAGCTGTATGTATTCTAGACACCGTAGCACTATGCTGTTAGTCGTCTTGATGTGCTTTTTCCTTTCACGTCTCCAGTGTCCTAGCTGCTAGCAATATATGGTAATAGTTGTTTCTGCTCGTTGACTCTTATTGAAAAAACATGCAAGATACGGCTCCATATGAGTCTATAGAGGACATATATCATTTGGTATAGGTCCCATACGGCCTCCTACGGGACCTATAAGACAGAATACAAGACGTATATAGGATTTATACACCAACGGTTGCACCAACCACCACTGCCGGGCGACGACATCTGTAAAATACCTGTTTTTTTAGGCAGCCAAATATCTAGAGATTTTCTTCATTGTGCTGTTATAGCTTTATGTATCTTTACATCAAGATCGAGCTGGGTCGTTCCTACGGCATTAATAAAGTTGTCAACCCTACTCTATGAAACAAGTGACTTTATGTCCGTGGTACTCTGTAAAATACTTTAATACTTGCTCTAATCAGCCAACACGCCACCAATACTTGCGCTGCTTGTGAAATCTAAACAGAATAATAAGAAATGTTTTAGGACCTTCGAATGCATCATGACACAGGTTCAGCGATGTGGTAACACGTGCAACAGATCTAGCAATTAAAAAAACAGCGCACATGACAGCACACGTCTACTTCCTACCTAATTTTCTTTCATGCTGTAAACAAATTAATATAAAATAACTCGTTTTAACAAACTCATGCAAGTTAACTTGAGTGTCCATAAACATGTTCCGAACAAACGGAATGCTCTCCAGCTCGCACAGCTGCGAAGCACACTGGAAATAGCTGAAGAGTCCCTGGCGCTGGTTTCACATGTGCGGGCTCTGCAGTGAGGCCAGTATTAGTTGATTGCACTAGGTGTGAGGACGCTGGGGACATTTACAGCTTCGTCTAATTTTATCGCTGTCACCAACAGTATGCAGGGATTGACGGCCTACGGCGTCAATGCGTGTACGAGTAGGCTTTTACGGAACCCTACTCATACCGCATAGGAATGTTCCAGAGTTCCATACGCGACTGTTGCATCTCAGAAGGGACGCTGGAACACATAATGTGTCATTGTGCTCGCTTTACCAACGAACGCGACATTCTTCGCGATGTTTAATGTCGACTTGAGCAGGGACATTTCTAATAGGAAAAAAATTACATCATCTCCCGCTAAAGGGGACCATGAGGCGATGCGAAGCAGCACGGGGGGTGCACTCCGCGTTTGCATCGCTTGACTAGGAGTATCGTTTGCATCGGTTTGACGCTAGCAGACGCTGCCTGCGTCAGCGTTGTCTCTCGCGGGCGAGGGCGCGTTCTTGTTCCTTGCGAGCTGGTAAAGCGTTCATCGAAGAAAGAGCGTTTCCATAGTCAACGAGTGCTGTTCGGAGAGGAGGAATGCCGAGAGGAGAGCAGATGAGAGAAGGAGAGGAGGGGGAGGAGGATGCGCATGGGCAGGGCGGGTGTGCGGCGGTAGGATGGATGGAGGGAGGGAATGACATAGCCCCCGACCGCAAGCTGCTTCGCATCTAAAAAAAATTCTCGTACCGTGGCCCTACACATCACAAGCTAGCAAGGCGACGCGGGCATTCCTTTTGTTTTCACGCTCGACCGGACTGAGTAACCGCATGTATGTCCACAATGGACAGACACATATGACGTACCTTCTGACAGTCGCACCACGCTTCCCTTTACTTCCACTTTTTCGGTCCCTTAATCCTTTCCCCAAGTGTAGGGTAGTAAAGCGGACGTGTGCCTGGGTCGACTTCCCTGCATTTCCTTTTCCTTCTCCTTAAACGCTAGCAGCTGTGAACCTTTGAAATTTTGCGCATTTTCACGCACTTAGCCTACACATACAGTGTCGCATATCTGTAAAACAACTCGGCTGATAGTTCTGCTCTAATGTTTAAATGTCCGGGGTGAGTCGGTGCAAAAAACAACAGGGAAATTTTACATCACCACGCACTTAATGTTCACTAAATAAGCTTCTCAGCGCGTTCCAACTCATGCAAGCAAAGAAAAAAAAACTGAACCGATGGGTATCATCACGCGGCAAAAGCACCTTTGGCGATACCCGCGCATCCAAATACACCAGTTGAAGCAAAACGCCATCATGAGAATGCTTGTACAGTTCATATGCAGCAACATTAGCGTGATCGCAACCCGCAGTTTCCTATCGGTCGGTCCAAGTATGTTCCCAGCGAAGCGTATGCACAGCTTACCGGCCGAATCCGTGCACGCACGCGGTGCACCAGGCCTTAAGAATACTAATGCGCAACTCCGACGAACCGAAATTACTCCTCAGTGCAGCATTGGCGCCCTGCCACGGTGGTCTAGTAGTTATGGCACTCGGCTGCTGATCCGAAGGTCGCGGGATCGAATCCCGGCCGCGGCGCCTCATTTCGTGCAGGCGAAATGTTGAGGCCCGTTTGCTGTGCGATGTCAGTGCACGTTAAAGACCCCCAGGTGTCCGAAATTTCCGGAGCCCTCCACTACGGCGTCTCTCATAATAATCGCGTGGTTTTGGGACACTAAACCCCACAAATCGGTGCAGCATTGGCATGGGTTAACCATACCAGCGAATTTTTCTTTCTGCACAGTGTTTGCAGAAGAAGCGGTGAGCATCGAAGCAATGATCTTTGAGCAAACGCGTATATGTCACGGAAAGATGTTACCACAATCATCGACTCAGGTGCAGTCACACAAATTTGTCAATGAGTACGGTTTACTGCACGAAGAAGATGACGTCTGTCAAGGCATTGCGCCGGCTTTTTGCGGTTGTGCTCATCGACGAAGCTGCATATACCGGACACTGCAACGGCGCTGTACTGACATTTCGCCGTTTGAACTAGAAAAATGCTACGCCACTCTAGAAGTGCACGTTTATTTACCTGGAGGCATATATGTGCAGTACTCACGGATTTAAATAGGACACTCGGAGCGCGTGGGCGCCAGTACATGCAGTGTCACCCGTGCGTCCTCATGGAACGAAGGTGTTGCATTGTGGTATCGCACGAGAGTGAGAACACCTACGGAGCAGAATTTTTTGTTCCTTCCGGCCAGCAACAAGCCGGCGTGTAGTTCACAGGTCACACTACTGCCAGCACGCCGCTGCAAGGCTCACGCATTTTTTTGTATGCCTACCGAAATGGCTCAGCGGGGTGGTCATTACACGCGAATTGGGCGGCACACATACGGTGCTAGTAAGACACTGGATTCAACTACTATATTGCGCCGCACGTGCATTCTAGACGTGATAAGTGGCTGCTCCAAAGAATGGCTAGTTGATTTCATGCGTTGTTCGATGCTTTTTGTCGCGACAAAAAGGAGGGAAGAATCCTGTTCCTGTGCAACAGTTCGACGAAGTTTTGTGCTACGTTCGGCCTCCCCTACTCGCCAATACTGTGTCTACTGTGCGTGAAAAATTTCGTAAACGCAATGGACCAAGTAATAACGCGCCAGGTTCTTCCATTTTTCTGGGACGGGCATTTTGGTCGCCTTGCGTAGGTGGTCAGACTTGCTGAGCCACGCTGGCAGTTTGGTGAACTACAGGGCGGCTTTTTAGCAGCCGGAAGGAACAATTCTGCTCCGTTGGTGTTCTCTCCCTCGCGCAGGAGTTCTCTCCCTCCCACAATGCAACACCTTCGTTCAATGAGCACGCACGGGCGGCGCTGCATGTATGATGGCCACGCGCTCCGAGTGTCCTATTTCAATCCGTGAGTACTGTACATACAAGACACATCTAAATATATATCGACTATGGGAAAGAGCAAGAAAAGGCTGGTTGGCGAGCTGGGTCAAAACAGCCAATAGTCCCTGCCCATCGATCTATTTGGCATTTTTGTGTGTGTGTGCTAGATATGACTTCTAAGAGATACTAGCAGTTATTTCCATTACAGGGAGACCATTCATGTGAGTTCTTTCTTTTCAATCGTCGGCTTGTTTCTTTTGCCTGATAAAGGTGGGACTTACAAGTGCGCAGAAAAAGTGTGTCAGTATTATCTGTACCATATCAAACGCTGAAATCTAGCGCCAGATTACTCTGTTGACTAACATGTTTACGCCAAGGTTACCGTGTTTCGGCATGGCGTATTTCGGTGCTCTGGTGAGTCTTGACTGGTTTCATAGACTGTTTGGATGTTGTCTTCTATTGCGATATTCTGCAGCGCACATCGAAAAAAAAATTACTTTCACATTACTCCTGAAACATCAGGTACCCTCCCGTGACAAAAGAAGAAACTTCACTATGATCCAGCCTTTCTCATTGGCCTACATAGTCTCCGGAAAGCAAGAATGACAGATCGGCATACTGAACCGCCGCGAAATACAATGAACATATTCCAATACAAATAATTCTAATGCGGAGCATATAATACTGCTCTCTTGACAGTCTTAACTAGTTTTTCATCTTTGACACGTGTTTGAATACTCCTTATTACTGATTTTCCTAGTGCTTGTGTACACAACGTGCTTTTTTTTCTTCTCTTCAATAAAGGAAAAATTGTGGCGTGGCGTAGTGGTAGTGAGATGGGCTGGAGATTTGAAGGGTGCAAGTTCGGATGGAGGTTGCGGCTGTATTCTTTCGTATATTGGTTCCTTCTTTAGTGATAAAGCGTCCTCTCTTACGTTTTATCTTTCTACCTTTTATGCATACCTAATAGGGAGGCACCACGTTTTTTGATGCCGAGTGGTGTTGTGCGCCAGCAACCCGCGACTCTCAGTATCTCGTGCCAAGTCAGCGTGCCATTATGCAGCGAACGCGATACTGGTCCCATAATCAGGCGCCCAGCAACACTGTGTTTTCCACTAGCGACGCAGTGCTCCTGTTTACTCTTTGCCCTCCTCCTCACCCTCACTTGCCTTTCCCACGCCTTTGGTATACCACGGCCGCTTAATGGAAACAAGGTGCGGCCCGCCGAACGTACCTCTCCGCCGGTGATGGCAATAGTTGTTGCTCCCTCCGCCGCGCCGGCACTGGCGCTGCACATCGGCGAAGAAGGGAGGCCGCGGGGGTTTAGGAGGCCGGGTAAGTAGTAATGAAGAAGGTCCCTGGGGGAACCTCAGACTAGCATCACCGTCAATAACAGAAAAGGGATTCAACGGAGAGCTCGCCGTGCAATTGGAAACATGAATATGCACGGCGGTAGAAGAATAAAACGTGGTTAGAGACTGAGGTGCAGCAGTTAAATAGACAACACGTGTGCATGCGGTTACAGAAACGCACGCTAGAGACTCGGAAGAGCCGCCAGTGATTGAGAACTATGTTGGGGAAGGATGGAACAGAACTGTGGAAAAGTGCAATGGTTCCAGGACTTACATTTGAAAATGCGGTTGTTTGTTTGAGGTGAGGCAACGCGCGCCGGCGTGCGAGACGGCATAGAGATGTGCGTCGATTGCGCGGAAATGCCCGACATGCGCGCCATTCGGCAAGAGAAAAAGAAGCAGAAATAAAGACAGTGTGAAAACAAGAAAAGACAGGTAGGTACCGCAGAGTCACTTAAGTGCTCTATTCGTGTGTGTTTACACCGATGACTTCATCAATGAAGCGGCTTTACGAGTATGTTCGGTTGCTTTCTGTGTCGTGAAGGAAGCCCAGCTTCAGATATGGAACTAAAAATATAGGGCGGTGATGACGTGAAAAATATGGTTTTGTTGATTCTGAGCACATGTAAGAATAGGGCTTCGTTTAAGATGACGCATGACTCACAGAATGCAATTGGTTATATTTGAACACTACTGTTCAAGGTTTGTGCAGTCTTCTCTACAAACGCAGGACCTTGCGGGAAAGAGGCTTTCTTGAAACCCTGAGCACACTGTCCAAAGAGCTGGCAAGGTTACCAGCCCAGTTCGCATGGAGTGGTCTCAGGAACTTTTTTTAGAAATGGCTCACAAAGCTCTAGACAGTGATAATGGTCTGTACACTTGTCACACCACATGAGTGGGCAAACCGTGAGGTGTGGTGGCACCGCACTTGAGAGGAGCTGGCACAGTTTCCCACAGCGATAAACTTCAGAAGACTGCAGAGCTAATTCGACGAAAGTACATAGCAGCTTGCATAACCAGACGACTTCAGGTCGCGGGTAGCTCAGTCCACCTTGGTCGAGGCTGAATGTGAACTGATACGCTCCATCCCGTGAAGCACTTCCTTTTAGTCGCACCTTGCATTCACGGCACGCCACCTGTATTATTTCACAGATTCATATTTCACTAATTCCGTCAATAATATTAAACTTGACCAGCATTTAAATGGCTAATCATAGAGTAGGCATGGTCATTTAAGAAAAACAGAGCACACCGTTAGCTCACAAACGAAAGCCAGGTACCCCGCCATGTATGTGAGCGGTGCGAACTCAAGGTGTGGAGGGACCTCGTCGTGCTTCATCACATGCTGCAACTTCCACAACACTGCCAAGGCTGCGTCCGGTATAGCTGGGTCTCCTCGGTCATCGTCGTCGTTCCGACCTTTCAGTACTGTCTTGCACTCTGAACTTGATGGCCCTGGAGTTCGGCACCCACTGGCTGCCTTCGACGTTGCCTTGTCGCGAAATGTGTCGCAGCCACGCATCCCGGAGTTGCTGCTTCGCCGGTAGCTCGTGATAACAAAGGTCAGAGTTCCTTGCAGCATTGGATTTCCATCGCGGCACACAACAGCTCTTTGGCATTGCGTATACTGTGACGCATCTGATACCCATGTTAGAAACCGCGTAACGAAACACTCGACGATAAAAAAAAAACGTACGTGAAACAGTAGACCGCTTCTCCCTTGGAAACGTGCGCCTCAAGTTTGCCGCGGCGCAAGCGGCTCGCCAGCTGTGGCCACGTTCACGTATAACGCAATCAAACAAAAACGCCCTTTTCTGTACTTTCGTCAGCCCGCCTACGGCTATCTGCGCCGTCCCCAATGGCAGCGTTTGTCAGCGTTCGCCGTCGCGTTCACGCGAGGGCTCCCGATGTGCAGCGCCACTGCGGCCGCGTCTGTCGATTCCGCTTGTCACACGCGTTCCCATTGAAAAGAGCTTCATTCGGTAGGCCGCACCTTTTTGTTATTCAGCGGCCGTGGGTATACTATATCAATCTACGCTATTCTATAAAACGCATTCGATACGTCCACGTGCATTTCTTCCTGATATTTCATGACGGTAATTTTATCCCAGACCGGACAGATCACTGCCGGCATCCAGAGCTCCGCTCCTAAAAACATAATCCTGGTATATTTGCTCTGTCAGTGACGTCTGTGCGGTGAAGTATTCTAATCGCGCGTTTAGTACAAGGGAAACACAAAAGTTCCAGTTGATACGAGAGACATAAGTAGTAGTTCAAACTCCTTATGCAAATTTCTGTTTTCGCAGGCACCTAGCGCGCTCGTCGGCAAAGCCTATAGGGAAGGTCCCGAGGAACAAGCGCTTACGAAACATCTAATCGCATTATCAATTACGAATCCTGCATATAGCTAATTAAAAATGCTTGGATGATTTCATATATAAGGACTCGTGTTACATCATCAATACGTATTCAGCATTTTTCTGTCCGTCGACAGAACATCCGCGAGTGCCATTGATCCGGACAAACTCCCAACGATTTGTGGCATGTTGACTAGTTCCTTGTGGCTTTAAGTTGTACTAATTGAGTAGTTCCTTCCAAATAGATAGCTTGGCCATAACCTTTTTCCAACAGCACGGAAATGACTTTCCTTAATTATAAGCTACCTATTGAGACAGCCGCTTGGAGTTCTTCGGCACTGACTCCATACTACGCGATCGACAAGTGTTTTGGACGTTCACACGTAAAGCGAGAAAATATTTACTTCACTCGGACTCCCTGCTTAGGACGGTTGTAAAAAAGGGCGACAGCTATTATGCATCCTCATTCGACGCTACTGTAGTCATGAAAGGACACAGTGTATGATAATTTTACCTCACAAATAATGCTGCTTACTACATCCAGCTTCCTTCATCTGGCCTCCATAAGCACATCTGAAATGTTGGATGGTGTGCTGGAACTTGTCATCAGTCTGAGCCGCCGCAGGAGAGGGGGGAATACCATACATTGCGACTGATATAAAAAATAAAAATATGGATGATCTCTCTGTCAGAGGAATCGGTATAACACGAAAGTGAAACCTGTCTTCCCGAAGCGGAAGAATGCAATACCGACCGTCTGGCTAATAGGGGGGCGGGGGATGGTTTGAGTACTCTGGACATGTGAACACATTACGCGTGGACATCAGTGGCACCTCGACACGGCACAGGTATCCTCGACATCTGTACACAAGTAAAAGTTCTCGAACGAATCACATTGCTCCTGAGACATTGAATTGCATAGGCCAGAGCTCTGCAGAAACCTACCATTAACCAGGATCGTCCGCAAACGGTGATACCCTGCTAGCAATACCGAACGGCTTATCAGCGCATCGTTTTGTAAACACAAAGGCCACTGCAGGGAAAGGCGCGTCATTTGATTTTTTTACGGCCGTCTTTTTGTTTCTGGAGCAGTGAGCATTGCAAATCAACACACCTGACGACACAAGCCACATTTTTGTAGCCCCCGCGGTTGTCTTTTGTCCAAAGAACTCACCGTCACGACGTCGTCACGCCCCTAACTTCCGCGGCGATCCAAGTGCTAAAGCTACCGAAGCGCTGACTGCCTGCGCGCATTAGCGCGACAATCTGTTTTGGTCCATTGTTCCTAGATGGCGGTACCATCGCATCGAACCTAAGCGAACCAAGATTGCAGTGGAATGGAAGCGATGTCAATTTAGGGTAATTTTTCTTGCAAAACACCATCAAAGTCCCGGCCACACTAGCGGAAAAACGCGCGCGGCGCGCCACCGGCGGTGGAACGCTTCGCCGGCGACGCTGCGACACTGCTCGCGGCGAACCGCAGCGGCAGCCCCGTGAAATCCCGCTTCTTCGGGTGAACGAACGCGAGAGGCAGGCGAGCCTTCCTATGGGTACGAAACGAACCTCCGGGCGGGTCCGCATGACTCCGAGACGGAGCGCGTAGGTCATCGATGGGGACGCTCTAATTGCTCTCATCCACTGCGGCAGGCGGCGCACCGCGAAAATTCGCACACATAGCGATCCGTCTCGCGGCACGAGAATCCTGCCGCGCGGCAGCCTCGGAATCGTAGCGTCGTAGAGCTTCCAGCTTCTATCGTCGAATTCCGGGTGAATGTAGCTTAGTGTCCGATAGGATGCTACTTTGTCATTGTCAAACGTGTGTTCATTTTTTCTGACATCCACTTTTCTTACAGGAGCACGTCACTGCTTTCTTGGTGGACTATGGAATAAAACATTTTCGGGTTAAAATTTCCCACATCCTGAAAAAGGTAGCAAATTGGCACATTGTTCGGCGGTATTCGCTGTTCCGTATTGTCGCCTAGAATCCGTGCCGCATCTCATAACGGTGTCCCAAGGCTGCGTGTGATTATAAGTACGTAATTCCGTTTCCGCGTTGTGCCGTGTGCAAAGTCTATGATCATAGATTCATCTTAGCTTCGATAAAATATGTTTTGCCGGCACGACGTTGCACATATTATCATGTAAGACGGCCAAAGTAGTGAGTGAAATGGAAAGCAGTCACATGTATCATTGCACTGCGCCCGGTGGCTGCATACCGCAGTATGATAACGCACAGCTCATGCGAAGGAGTGGGGATGCGCTGGTTCAATAACGTCTACAAACTTTTGACAGAACCAAAAAAATTATTACGTTAGATTGCCATGAAATCACTTCTCAATGTGAAATGTGAATTGTTCGATTGAGCCTATTCTTAGATTTTCGGGTTTCTCGACTTGAGATTTCAATCTGGTGTGTATTTGTGCACGTTTTGAGAGTGTACTGTCTGCGCGCATGTAATTTCCTGCTCATTTAGAATCTGAGTGCTTTCTGAAATAATTTTTTAGTAAAGCGTCCTGTTTGCACATTCTTATTTCTCAGGGTGTCAAACTTGCGCCCCATCTACTGCACAGCGTTCATATCACGCTGGCCTAAACATTGCGAGTATGTACCAAGTTAACAGCCATAAACTCTTCCTGTATTTGCCTAAAAATGTATACAATGACACGCATTCTTCTCGTCTACGTATATAGATGCCACTTTTGAGACATGATATGTATGAAATTCGAACAGGATGCCCCATTTATGTAAGACGTGAAAAGCACGGGTGAAAAGCACGTCACTCAAATAGCGTAAGTAGAAAAGAGCCTGGCCTGCGCGTAATCGCACGACAATGCCATCGTAAGCTGGAAGAGCGACCTTCTTAGAGGCCATTGCAAACGCTTGGGGAAACTAGCGCAAGTAGAGGTGGTACGTATCCCCTACGCAATAACTCTGCGCTTTGGGCTTATCTCGGCACAGCGGTCTCTTGTGCTCGACATTGCCTTGCTGCTGCCGCGCGCGTAGCTTTGCGATTCACTTCTTCAGCAGCGGTCCGCACCTTGCAAGGAGGTACCATTAGGCATATCGAAGAGCCGAGTCTGGTTGTTGTAGGAGCTGCGCACGTCGCATGTCGTGTGAGGCATGGCACGATACGAGAAAACTGCTTCACGAGGAAGCGCTTCATAATAAGGATGACGAGACGCCGCCGCCGCCGGTGGCGGACAACCACGGCGCTCACAACGGCCGTTGTTATCTCATAACAGCTTGCGCTGTAAAACAGCAAAAGAACGCGAGACCAATGTCCGTTCAATGAGGCAACCTCGGCAAGATGAAGTGGCTTAAGGGAAGTTGTCTATGACCCCAGCTTCTCGAATCCAATGGTGAGTAAAGTTATAGCGACGGCATTATGAACCTACTCAGCAAGTAAGAAGTAGCCCCATTCAGGAAAACTGACACTGAGGTTGAGACACGCAGCTGCGCTCGAGGATAGAGGTGTCTTAGGAGCGGTTTCACCCATTAATGAGATCAGTCTTAGATTGATGACGAACTTCCCTCTGCGAGGGGGCGGAAGTACAAGCCACAGCATGCATGGTTAGCGAAACCTGCAGAGGGACACCAAGGGTACTTCGACTGCAAAGGCAACTCTGTTTAAGAACAATAATGTTTTCATAGCGGAGTTGTTCAAGGACTAGCTAATTTAGTACGTACCGTTTACACATTACAGCAGAGCTCGTAGAGAGGAGGGAAATCCTCTTGCACTTCACTAGTTACCGCCTCACCCCGGTGTCGTAGATAACAATAAATAAATAAATAAATAAATAAATAAATAAATGTAGTTTCGCAGGATGGGAAAGGAGAGCCGCGCTTGCCCTCGACCCACTACTCAGAAGAAACTTACAGTATCTGCCAACTGCTCCACTGTTGATAAAACATTCCATGCATGGTGGACCAGCTTTTCTATTAAAAATTGCTTCGAATAATCCAACAAAAAGACTGTATGAAAAAAGGTGCGCCGAAAGCCCTTACTGCACTTTACGAGAACACAAAAAACGAACGCCTAAATTAAGAACTAATTGCGGAATACACACTGCTGAATACCATATGCCACATATTTTTAATATCGTAGCAGACATAAAATTTAGAAACTGGCACGGCTGCCTTCAAGAAAGAAGCAATGAACGTAATAATAACTACATGTTCACTTTATGGACATTAAATCGTGCTCTTTCATGCCTGAACTATTTCTCCAGTCACATATGAATTTAACGGGACTTGAAATGCAGCGCCCTGCCTTTCCCGTTTCTCATTTCTGCAATTCATTTTTGTGTCGCAATATTATGCTTTCTATCACAGAACGCCTTGTGTAGCAGTACGGTGTGTAGACTTTATATCGGTATCCATAATATAAGTTTTTTATAGGAATACAAGTTTCTATGTGTGTTCTTCCAAGATTTCGAATTGCTTTTCTTTCTGTATTCTGCTAGAATGCTGTGCACAGTGAGAATATGCTGGGGGGCAGGGGCATTCGTCAGGCTTGATTGCCTTTAGCCCCTGCCCTTGCAGTGAGGTGTGAAACAAGCTTACTGTGAATTCTTTTACTTGTTCTACCCTTTCCCTCATACCACGACTGCATGACAAGCGATAGTGGTAGTGATAGTACAGCGTGAGAGGGTTTGTAAAGAAAAAAATCGCAGCATATCCACGGGGTGAATGATGATGAGTGGGCGAAGCTCCGGAGGGAATCATCGGTAAACCATGAATCTTCCGTGCAATTCGCCCAGTCGATCATCGTGTAAAGACGTCTCACGCAGCCGCTTACACAGGCCGGAACGCGCACCGCGTTTGCCGACGCCATCACATGACTGCTGAGAGAGTAAAAGGCGGAGAGGCCTCAGCGTCTTACACCAGCTTCTTACACAGGTGGTAACGCGCTAGCACAAACGCGTTAAAAACGCGCAGTCTTTCGTTAATATTAGGTGTTTACTGTCATCGTGGTGCATGTGTCCATGTGCGCTTCGTGGCGTAGTGGCTAGCGCCGCGCGTTGGGAAGCGAGGGGTCCCTGGTTCGATTCCGCGCTTCGGACACAACGTTCGGAATTTTTTTCTCTTCGTCCATGGTCCATGAAGCGCGATCCGACGCGTACGGCGACGATCCAGGAGAATGAGAGGAGCGCTCCCGGCGCAGCCCCGCGCAGCAGCTAATCGGAGAGCAGCGGCACCTCCAGCGCTCATATACAAGTACCGCCATCTAGCGGATATTCCAAGAACTAAACGAGAGGTGGCTACCTACTACATACATCGGGGACGCACGACCCACGCCTTAAGGAGCTTCGCCCCTAAAAGAAAGTATAGGCTAGGGCTTTGCAGAAGGGAAAAGGTTGACCTGCAGTGGCCTTACAAGCAACACCCACATCCCTGCCCCGCCACGGTGGTGTAGAGGTTATGGCACTCGTGTATGGATCCCAAGGTAGGGGATCGAATCGCGGCCGCGGCGTCTACATTTCGATGGAGGCGGATTGTTGAGGCCCGTGTGCCGTGCAATATCCAGCGCACTTAATAGTGAATTCCACTGGCGGATCTGGAGAAAGTTTTTTTGCTCCGCGGCCGAGAATTTCAATTCCACTGGCGGATGCCGAGCAAGTTCGCATGTTCCACTGGGCGATTTGGGGCGACTTGCTCCGCGACGGAGCGCTCCGCGTTGATCCGTCTCGTAGAGTCGGATTCTGCCGGAACTCTAGCTATACGGTGTCGTCATTTCCGGATCAGCCGAGCACGGCGATCTTTTTCAGCGTTTTTCTTTTTTGAGGCGCTGTCTGATAACTATGGGCGTTGTTTACATATTTTGGAATCGCGTCGTTCGACCCTACAGGGGAATGCTCCTCCCTCTGAGTGACAAGAAGAGTTCTACGACGGAAAGCAGCAGCAGTAGTAACGAAGAGTCGTACGTGCTGTAGGAAACGTTATTTAAGCAGCTGTTTCCAGAGTCCCAGTGCAAACGCCCCAAAATGCTCGGCTACGTCGAAGAAGTATATACACGCGTACTCGGAGGAAGAGGTATGCATACTTTTGTGCGAGGTCTAACGTAGTCCAACGAAAGGCTGGCAACATGGGCAACCGGATGCGTGCTACAACTTTCGCTGTAATCCCTGCCAGAGCGAGTTTATTTTTCGCTGGCCGATGGGGATCGGATCGCTCCGCGACGGATTTTGCTGCTCCGTCGTGGATTCGGCACATCGCTCCAGATCCGCCAGTGGAAATCGCTATAAGGTACTCCAGGTGGTCTAAATTTCCGGAATCTTTCACTACGGCATGTCTCATAATCTTATTGTGGTTTTGGGACGTACAACGCTTGAAATCCTCAATCACATCCCTACCCTCAGCTCACTGCTACATGATAGTCATAGCCAACTTGACAATTGGACCAATCTCCCCTGTATACTAAGATTTCACTGTCGTAGAATCTACTTTGCTTTTTCACGCATTGCCCTAAATAAAATTCGGGAGATCTCCACTATGAGAGCCGATGTCGTGCAAAGCATTAAATAACTGCCGAGACTATCATTTCTAGTGCGCTACACAGCACACGTTTTCGTATTAGCTTCAGAAGAACGGAGACGCGCATCAAAGTCAAACTGAACTGCACATCTCCAACTATAGATTTCACTATCAAAGTTAAGGTTTAGGTGAACTGGTACACCATTGTACAAGACTGCAACCATGCGAACGATAGTTTAACAAGACTCGATCGTAGGCCAGATGGTGCATACTCTTTATCAGGGTAATGTAGGCGCAGGAACAATATTCATCATGACGAGAGGAGCCAGGACAAGCGCTCACTTTCATCTTCCTTTTTTTGTGGCTACGTCGACAAATATGTACACATACCATGCGCATGCTCCGTGTGTCAAGCACATCGCCACCGTCACATCCGACATCACATACCTTTACATACAGCGCTCTAGAAATTTTATCCCTCCTTTCCTAAGATTCAATGACATTTCACTAATGCACTCTTTGCCCTTATAACTTAAATATGCCTCCAACAGTTCCCGTGCCATCTTGTCACTTCCCCTACCTAGAATTTTAGTTCCTTTCTATCTTGGCTCGCAGTCACTACATCTTGCATAATGCTCTGCCATATTAGTTCCGCCGCTCTTAATTGCACGTGCGCGTTCCATTGCCCGATCACTGAAGCAACGACCTGTTCATCCTATGTAAGATACGCCGCACGCCATTGGTACCTCGTAAACTACCCTAGCAGCATACTCAGCATATTTTATGCCATGCTTCTTCTGGCATTCTCTTCTTTTAACTCCCTTTCTTGACACACGTGAGCAAAGTTGTCCGAGCTTCTTCGGCGCATCAAACACCACAGGCACAACGTAACGGTTCCCCACCTTTTTCCCATGGTGCGCGGTTCTGTGTATGTACGGTATACCCCCCCCCCCCCCCCCCGCTTTCGTGGCGGCCCTTTTCTTTCTTTCCCAACCACTTCTCCGAACAGTGACTGTTTTGTCTTTCTCAGAAGGCCCTCTGTGAGTGTTTTGCCTGCGCCTGCACTACCTTGATAAAGCGCACGAACGAACAAACAGAGGACAAAGTGACTACAATCTTCACAACGCTTATTCGAGTGCACACTGCAAGAGCTACAGGTGCGTCCCCCTGTGCAATCAGACAGCGATTGTTTCTAGGAATGGCAAGCAACTCACGAGATTGTGGAAGCGGCCGAGATGGCTGTTATGTTCAGCGGTAGATCGGCGGGGAAGAGCAGGCGACGGCGGCCTAGCGCATGGCTTTTCCCGTGGAAACATCGTGGTATGCACTCTGTACGCAGTTGAAGTGGCGGCTTTGTTCCCGCGACGCACGCGGTCAGTAATTGCTGTGACGGACATAGCTGCACAGCATAGGGTTGACACGATGGTTGACAGGTCTCTTCACTGCAGCATAGTAGAGCATTTTCTGAAGAGCATCCGAGAAAGGAACAACAGGGGGGGAGTCACTTGCAAGAACAGCGGGGGCTCCCTGTCAAAGTAATCCTTTGACCTTCCTGCTCGCTCGAACTGTCGTCAAGGGGTTGCCCCTTCGGAGAAGATGACCCCGCCGTGGAAATGTGCGGAAGTGCTTTTGGGTACAATAGACCTGTCTAACGGTTCTCTTGAAGCGGCGGCTGGGTTGCATGCCACCGGGTAAACAGAGTGGCAATGTAGGCCTGCTGCAGAGTCCTGCTAACTGATCACGGGATTAGTGGATGATATCTTTCGGTGAAGCTCGGTGCAGCAAGCGGGTCGAAGTGTGGGACCGCGAGGGCGTAACCGTAGGCTCTCATGGAGAGGGTGAACATGTACGTGATTGGAAAAGTGCTGCACATGGGTTGGTCCCATGAAGGCGGTCGTAGAAGTGATGAGAGGTATTTAACCGAGAACAGATAAGAGAGGAGAGAGGAGAGCTTAGCGCTAACTCGGGTCGCAGATGCGGCAAGGTGGTCAGAGGTCGAGGCTTGGCGCTGCCTCTGACGAGATATGATGGAGTTTAAAGCTTGGTGCTTGTTCCCGTCTAAGTGCAAACATTAAGGGCTCGGAATGAACCGCTTGGTGTGGTTTGAGCCCAGTTATGTTGTTGAGATGTCTGTGACAGTACTGGCCGCCCCGGCCGAGTTTGTAAATAGTGTACAGTTTGAATAAACCTACGTGTTTGCTGTGAGGACATCTTGCTCCGGATTCCGTCCTTCAACGTGTCGCCGCGGACATCGGAACCATCGAGAGAGAAGATCAACGACCCAAATTTAAGTATGGCCCGCCTCTGTGACACCTGCGTTGGAATGGCTTCCATTTGCCTTTGTCACAAATAACTTGTTAATGCGCTTTTATCTCCGAGATAAGAGTCACCTCTGGCCATTGTCTGCTGCAATGTATTTGTGTGTTTCGCGCAGTTGCCCAGTAGCGCATTTTCCGCTCGAGTGTTTTTACGCAAGCGTGTGTTTTTGGAAATAACACTTTACTGAAAGCATAGAGTTTCTTGCAACATACTAGAGGGAACTTTGGCGCTGCAGCCGTTCAGATCCCATGGGAACAATGGGTAGTACATGCATTTGACCAGTCTTCGTTCTTGCGGCTTCAAACGTTCTGGTGTATTTGTTTATTGCTATTTTCTAGCTTTAGTGACGCGAGTGACACTGGTACATTTCTTCGTACACGACGAAGACAGCGGCTGTAGTGCACGCTAAACTTCCAGAGAACCTCAGACTGCCGCATTTACTAACGTCGTTTGTGCCCCGCCACGGTGGTCTAGTGGCTATGGTACTCGGCTGCTGATTCGAGGGTCGCGGGATCGAATCCCGGCCGCGGCGGCTGCATTTCGATGGAGACGAAATGTTGAGGCCCGTGTGCTGTGCGATGTCAGTGCACGTTAAAGAAACCCAGGTGGTCGAAATTTCCGGAGGCCTCCACTACGGCGTCTCTCATAATCAGAACTGGTTTTGGGACGTTAAACCCCACAAAACAACAAACAACAACAACGTCGTTTGCGATAATGGGATTGCATGCAGTCTGTTTCGGTCTTCTGTTTAGTGATGGTCGCACGTATTATTTGCAGCGGTGTTTGACGTAATTTTATAAATATTTCCGCAGCGTCTCGCGAACCTTAGCGGTGCGATTTTGCTGTCTCCTTTGCTTTTTTTTTTCTTTCATATCAGATGCGACAAACACTGTAAGCGTGGGGCCATTTTCCCGACTAATAAACAATCTTTGTGAAGAGACCCCTATCGGAAAAAACAGTGTGTCCCAGTGCATTTTTGCGCACTGGGCGACACTTGGGACGCTGTTTTTCGCTGTAAAGCCGCTGCGACGCGCTGGGACGCACGGGGCGACACTGCGTTTTCACTGTACGCACTGGTAGACACTGTATTTTCGCTGGTACGCACTGCGCGACACTGCATTTTCGCTGTGGCGCACTGGCCGGCACTGCGTTTTCGCTGTCGCGCACTGAGTTTTCACTGTCACACTGACTTTATCGCTGCACACTGGGACAGCGTGCAGTGAAAGCGTGCAGTAGCACTGCACAGCTGGGCCAGCGTATGCACATGCACTTGCTAGTGTTGCGGTTAATTAAGCGCCGATAAACAGGGATATTATTATATGCGCTGCAACAATTTGGCGACAAACTAATAGGCATGAGTGCTACATCATTGAGGAGAAATATGTATCGGTCGCACAGCGAGAATATCAGCGGCGATCGAATTCAACCCTTCTTGTGACTTGTCCTATATTTCCAGCCAAGATATTAGGAGATGCGTCGTCGCAGAGGAGGCGATCACTCGCTTATAACTCAATATGTATAGTTATCCGATCCGCACGATCAGTCCTACGCAATACACGTCCGTACGCGTCGCATTGCGACCGTGCGCACGTATTGGCTCAACTGGACACGCGAAGCTGGATCTTTCGAACAATCCAGCGGCGCGTGTTCAGCCGAGCTGTCGTCACCAAGTCTTATACCACCTTCCTGACACTTGTGCACCATCGAGCGCGATCGTAAACGAGTCGGCGAACGACGCGCACGCGGATGCCTCGCGACGGTCGCAAGTGCGTTTTGACGGCGTACTGCGGCCAAGCACGCGGCGTAGCTGGAGGCAGCTAGGCGCGCTACAACGCTGAATATTTTGTGCACGTCGTGCATATCTGCTTCACGTGTACGATATATATATGGAAGCAGATGTGCACAAAGCCTCCTGCCCACCTACGTGTTCTCGATGCCGGTAGCGGCGGCCGGAGCTGTCGGAACGTCGCGCTATCTCGATCGGCGCGCTCGGGTCGAGAGTGGCCAGA
Organism: Hyalomma asiaticum; assembly: GCA_013339685.2. Taxonomy (NCBI): domain Eukaryota; kingdom Metazoa; phylum Arthropoda; class Arachnida; order Ixodida; family Ixodidae; genus Hyalomma; species Hyalomma asiaticum. The sequence goes on from CM023481.1 coordinate 25,379,921, forward strand.
GTGACGCACGCTCATCGCTTCGCCCACGCGTGACACCTTTGCCTGCGTTAATTGTGGGTCCCACAGCCGCCCCGCCTTTTAGGCGTGGTGCGCTTAGGTGTTTGACCAACGTTACATATATATGCAACCTGGCATTTTATGCAGAGATGTATGTATATACATATGACCAAAACAATTATCTTCGCGTCCCTCAACTCCTGTAATGAAATGCTTCAGTGCTGCTTCTATGTTGTGGACGTCCACACTAAGTGTATATGCCAGCACTAATTAGGGACGTTTATTTGAAGTTGATGAATGAATATTATATTTATCTCAACATATTAAATAGCTTTAGAGCGATCATACAACACATGTATTCTCTCTTCATTATGGTAATCAAGCTTTCAGTCATTTGAAGTGCAGTACCCTGTAAATGGCATATCATAAAATAGCTAAATAAAATAACTAACCAGATACACAGCCAAAAACAAAAAAAAAACAAGCAGCATTTCCAAAATATACCATCTCTATTATGTTAATCAGCAATGGTTTGAAAGCACGCACGAACAAGGCACAACAAAACAAACACATGAGTAAGACAAAGGTCACTACATAAGACAGTACCTAAAAGAAGGGCGCAAGAGACAAGGGGCCAGGAGAGGTCAGCGATGCAAGCACTTCTTGTGCCCTGTTTTCAACCTATCGTTGTTATCCAACCCACTCAGTATTCGATTCCTTTGAAGAGGCACTGCAACAGTTCTTTAACATAAGCTGAAAACGGTGCCGATCAGTCATGAAAGCTCCTGTGAGCACGAGCCAATTATTATTGCACTGCTCACACCAGGGAATCTGTAATTTGGTTTCAAAAACAGCTGGGAAGCATCTGCTTTTCTGTCAACGAATGGCGTCACTGGGGGCACAGAATACATTGCTTGATTTTTTCAGTGGTCATTAAAACAGCTCGCTTCACCAGGCACCATATACCTTGACCCCGACCCCACGCCTTTCCCTTCGTACTGGTCATCATTTACAAGTAACCCTAACCCGTCCACTCAGCCCCGCTATGACCTTCTCCGCGTCTTTCTTTTGCCAGTCCTCGACTAACTGGAACAACCTGCCCCGTCATATTGCTGAAATCACCTGCCCATCAACATTTGTTGAAATGCTTAAACACTAACAAAACGATAACTCGGGCAAGTTGGTATCGGTTCATACTGAAGTATAACAGCACACCACGGCTAGGCAACCAGACTGACAAGCAAAGAAACGACACACACAACAAGTGCTGACTAGCAACTGAACATTTCATTGAACAAAACACAAGAATATAACACGCAAGTGCATACGACATCGGTTGCCACTGCTGTTTTGCCAACGTAACATAAGGTTAAGAAAACACGTGCTGCGGAAATGTAAATTTCTTGTCACACAAGTCAACTGAAGCTGGGCTGGCATTTTTCTTTTTCTCTAACAATAATGCTACTCCTTCACCACCTCTCTGCTAATCTGCTGCTTATGCTTGTACATTATCTCAGTGCTCGCAAAAATAGAACCACATGATTTGCAGTGCATTGCAAGATTTGCAGTGGCCAACTTTTTTAAAGAAGCATTATGTTCTTTTAGTCTAGCATTAATGCAAGATCCAGTTTGCCCAATACACAAATCACCACATGACAATGGAACACTGTCACAACATCTCGTTTGCACTTATTCTTATACTTTTAAGACTTCTTCCCGTGCTTGATACCACATGTGTTCTGCTGTGAAAAGTCTTCATTAACAAGATGGCACAGCTTGATAAGTTTATTCTTGCTGGAAAACACAATATTGACCACATACCTATTCCCAACATTCATAACCCCATTTGCATGGTGTTTTTTTTTAAATGCATAATGCTTCTTAAAAAAATTTCGCCTTTGCTAATCTTGTAATGCATTGCAAATCATGTGGCTGTTCTCCCATTTTTTTGAGCACTAAAATAGTGTACAAGCATGTGCAGCAGACTAGCAGAGAGGTGGTAGAGGTGTATCCTATTGTTAAAGAAAAAGAAAAATGTATCAGCCAAGCTTCAGTTGATTTGTGTGACAAGGAATGTGTCTTTCTACAGTGAGTGTTTTCTACATCTAATCTAACATTGACAAAACAGCCGCAAGAATCCATGTCACGTGCACTTTCATGTTGCTTATATTTATGTGTTATGTCTAGTAAAATGTTCAATTGCGAGTGAGCACTCGTTGCGTGCATTGTTTCTTTACCTGTCAGTGCAGTTGTCTAATAGTGGTTCGTTGTTATACTTCAGCTTAACTAATTACTTTTATGTAGACATGTGGCGACTAATTACGAACTTTGCCATTGTAACCCTACCTCTTATGTAATACCCCCAAGAAGGGGTCTTAGGAAATAAGTTGAGTGAAGTGAAAGATGTGCAAATTTTCTTTTTTTGTTCAATTCATTACGAACAAATAAAGCATAGATAATCCTTCTGCTACCATGAAATCAGACAATGCTATTTCTTCCTCAAGCAGCTTTCATTATCAGTCAGTGTCCTCAGAGACGCCATTTGTTGAAAGAGAAGCGGCCACTATCAGCCGTACTATTTGAAACCATCGCAAATTCTCTGGTGCGTGCAGTGCAATGAGATTTGGCTCACATCTTTACAGGAGGAGCCTGCGCAACTGATTGGTACCATTTTCTGAATTTGTTCAGAAAGTGTTGCAGGGCCCCATTAAAAAAATAGTTTTCTTTATCTGTTCGACTTGCACACATGCAAAGTGTGTGACAGACTGCTGTGTGACACATGACAGACTGCTGCATTCTGTCCTTCGAACGTTCATCAACTCCAACCCATGTCCCCTGATCAGTGATGCAATAAATGAAACGATATAACAAACCCCCAATAGCACCTTTACTAAGACCAACTAGCTCTATCATGTGACAGTGCTAGCTGATGCATTTAAAACTTCTGACCACGAACACAGTAGCCCAGCAAATGCCAATATCTTTGTTTCTTATTTCATTATTGCATGTTTCCTAACAATGACAAACAATAAATTATCCTACCTTATCCTTTTCAATCTCATGCATAAGTACGGCATATATTATAATCATGTGGCTGCAAATGTTTTGTCATTTCTTTTTGTAGAACCTTTTAAGTTAAAAAATATTGCTGCTCTGTTTTAAAAACTGAAATGCAGGTCTGCCACACCTTTTTGCTACTTGGCTAACCACGGAAAGAGGTAAACTCTCAACATAAGATGCAAGATTTTTGCACCATTCTTTAGTCCACTGTTTTAGGCATGAAAAAGCTTGTTAAGAAACCCCATTTGAACTACCCCAGTAGCAGGAATATTACCAGTCATAGTTAATACCAATACAGACTAAGGCATGAAGCACCAATGTAAAAAAATAAGCAGCAACAGCAACACACAGTGCTATGAAATATATACTGGGTGTTCAAAATGAGTACACAATGTTGGCTTCCAACAGAAAAGAATATCTTCAGCAAAAATAAGCATCTTAGCCAAGTGTTGGGAAATAGTTCTTTTTCTTATGGTTTATTTCCACAATTAATGAATCTGCCATGTGCAGCAATAATCAATTCAATTCAGCTTCAGAATTGGCTGCAAGTATGGATCAGATGAGTCCTAGAGATATTGGCCATTGAGCCAGGAATGGTGGTTTTCAGCGAGTCTTTTCTATTACGCGGCTCTTTGCTGGCCATTCTTGCAACGGCGCACCAGACATAGCAAACGAGTAGATTTTAATCTGGAGAACTGGGAGGCCACAAGTTGGGAGTATGTGTTTGAAAAAGTTGTCAACCATTCACCCCTGGGTGATGCAGGCGGTGTGAGCAGAAGTCGAATTTTGCTCAAAGACAAAGATCTTTTATTGTTGGTGTCTTCTTTTATGCCCTCATGTACAGAAGTGTGTGTGCTACAAATGTCACGTATCACACACTTTATAGAATATGTCCCATTTTGCTCTGAAAATACGCAACTACTGAAAAGTGTTCAAAGTGATATTTGCAAAAAGGGCTTAATAATTAGAAACTGTTTCACCAGACAGTGGTTACAAGATTTGACAGATGTGAAATGCGAAAGGAGGCCATATTCGCCAATTGTGGAGGTTAGTGTTATAGACGATGAGAGGGGAGAAAAAGGAATTATCAGTGCACTAACATATACAGCCAGTATAGCAGTAAGCCAGAGGTAGAGAGAAGCAGCTGAAACAAATGTAAAAACATAAACAGTACAGAATGTGCAAACATGTCAGTACGTACAAATGTACATAAATGCACAATGTACGCACATTTATATGCAAGGAGAGATGAAATATGCTAAAGAAAAACTACATGCAATGCACATAAAAATGATGCATTGTGCCACCATGAATAACTCTGAAAGGCATAATTGGTAAGAAAAACGCAGTAATTACACACGGTATTAAAGAATATTTTTTAGTGTCGCTTTTTTTTTTCAGATTGCTCATGACTAAGTCCGGTCAAACAGACAATGAAAATTTATAATGATGAATTTAGTGTGCCCACGTTATCCTCGCAAACTTATGAAATTGATCCTGGACTCCTTCCTGTATTCGGTATTTTGAAGAAAAATTTCTCGACTATGCCTTCGTACTGTCGTCACGCTTTGATAATTGGTATAAAGTTTTCATTCCGTTCTGCCAACAAATAAGCAAAGCATGCGCAAATTTAGTTTCACATTAACTGATATTACTTGTTTATATAGCTTCACAAGCTCCGATCACGAGCTCTGATCGAAGTAACGATTTGTGATTTGCACTCGCGTGAACGGGAATGCATCGAACCTAATGCTTGCTCTGCACGTAGCGGCACGAAAACTATCTATTCCGGCCCTTGCCTCAAGCACAAAAATGGCAGGGAAAGTCCCATTCGACGCAAAGTGATTGTACAGAGTAAAATAGCAGCATTTTAAATGTGTATTATTCATTCACTCATGCAAGCGCGAGTACTGGCAGGCCTGCGAGCCTGTGAACACAGTTTCCAACGCCGACGAAGGTTCGAACAAATTTTGCACGTAAATGCTATAAGTGAAACTCAATGTTCATCTATGAATGCATAAGAGGCTCACGACGCGTTCATCTTAGTTTTATACCACTTTCGTTAGACTACTAAATACTAGCGCCCTCTGCTGTGATCACACTTTCGGCGCCGCGGCAGGCCTCGTTAGTGAGAGGCTATCGCTGTCCGCGTGCGTGACTGTGTTGTATGCCTCGTGTGTATTTTTTGACGTGCGTGTGTGTATACGTGTTTCTCACCGTGCGTTACGTCATGTGTGCCTGCGTGAAATACATTCAAGACCACGAGCGCGCGGTGCTTCCGACAACGCTTACCAAAGGCTTTAATCCAGCGAGCGCGAAAGCTCTACCCAAGAACGCAGTTTTCTCTGAAGACGGCTCCTAGGAAGACTTCAATCCGCCGAATGTGACTGCGCTCGCAGGTGAGCGAAAAATCAATACAACCAGTCACCGCATGCTTCGATATTTTGCTTGACCTTTGTGATTTCATTTTACCACCTCATTTCACAATCTCAACGAGTGAAAAGATCGATGTGTAGGCGCTTCAAGTGCTGAACGCATCCTTCTTTTAGGAATGGCTGGCGCACGCAGCTAGACCTTTTTTTTTTTTTTTCAGCAGTTCTACGCGTTCTCTCAGCTAATCGGTCGTGGTAGCGAAGCGTTTTC